>CAWUFW010014658.1:0-403511 GCA_963921515.1 Calotriton arnoldi | reverse complement strand
CGCGACTTGCCCCATTGAAGTCTACGGCGATCCGCGCCTGTGTTCACTCACTGCACGTGTCCTCCGTGGGTCCTTTACTTACCTGCCTTGGGTGGTTTCGTGAGGCCCCAGCACTTCTGAAGGCCCTAGGCCTTGTCCCTTTGCAAGTCATTGTTCTTTAGTCTCTTTTTTAGTATATGGTCTGGTACGCCCCTAGGGCCCCAGCCATATTTGTGCTTAATTTATTGTGAAACGTTGATTTGTGCATATGTTTCTGACTTCTAATCTCACAAGAGATTAGTAGAGAGTTGTTTAGTAATAAATACATATATATTTGATATATATACCTGTGTGGTGTCTTTTCATTTGGTGATTCAGGAGATTGTGTGGTAAAACAAGCTGCTTTACATTCCTCCAAGACTTAGCCCGAAGGCTGCTCTCCACAGCTACCACTAGGATAGCTTTCTATAAAGGTTGTCTTAAACCTACCTACCATAAGAGTCGAATTGTACTGGTGCAAGGTGTCCACTTTAACTAGTGAACAGCATATACCAGGCCAACTTCTCACAGAGGTGCAGAAAGAGGGAAGAGCGGTGCAGAAAGAAGTAACAGAGGTGCAGAAAGAAGCAAGAGAAGTGCAGAAAGAGGCAAGAGAGGTGCAAAAAATGGAAAGAGAACTGCAGAAAGAGGCAAGAGGGATGCAAAAAAGGTAAGAAGGGTGCAGAAAGAAGCAAGAGAGGTGCAGAAAGAAGCAAGAGAAGTGCAGAAAGAAGCAAGAGAGGTGCAGAAAGAGGGAAGACGAGTGCAGAAAGAAACAGGGGTGCAGAAAGAAGCAAGAGAGGTGCAGAAAGAGGCAAAAGAAGTGCAGAAAGAAGCAACAGAGGTGCAGAAGGAGGCAAGAGAACTGCAGAAAGAGGCAATAAAGTTGCAGAAACAGGCAAAAGAGGTGTAGAAAGAGGGAACAGGGGTGCAGACAGAGGCAAGAGAGGTGCAGAAAGTGGGAGGAGGGGTGCAGAAAGTGGGAAGAGGGATGCAGAAAGAGGCAAGAGGGGTGCAGAAATTTGCAAGAGAGGTGCAGAAAGAAGTAAGAGCAGTACAAAAGAACCAACAGAAGTGCAGAAAGAGGCAAGAGGGGTGCAGAAAGAGGCAAGAGAAGTGCAGAAAGAAGGAACAGATGTTCACAAAGAGGGAAGGGAGGTGCAGAAAGAGGGAAGAGAGGTGTAGAAAGAGGCAAGAGAGTTGCACAAAGAGGGAAGAAGGGTGCAGAAAGAGGCAAGAGGGGTGCAGAAAGAAGCAACAGAGGTGCAGAAAGAAGCAACAGAGGTGCAGAAAGAGGCAAGAGAAGTGCAGAAAGAGGCAAGATAGGTGCAGAAACAGACAGGAGAGGTGCAGAAAATGGCAAGAGAACTGCAGAAAGAGGCAAGAGGGATGCAAAAGAGGGTAGATGGGTGCAGAACAAAGCAAGAGAGATGCAGAAAGAAGCAAGAGAAGTGCAGAAAGAAGCAAGAGAGGTGCAGAAAGAGGGAAAACGAGTGCAGAAAGAGACAACAGGGGTACAGAAAGAAGCAAGAGAGGTGCAGAAAGAGGCAAGAGGGATGTAAAAGAGGATAGATGGGTGCCAAACAAAGCAAGAGAGGTGCAGAAAGAGGCAAAAGAAGTGCAGAAAGAAGCAACAGAGGTGCAGAAAGAGGCAAGAGGGGTACAGAAAGAGGAGCTAGAAGTGCAGAAAGAAGCAAAAGAGGTGCAGAAAGAGGCAAGAGATGTGCAGAAAAAGGGAAGAAGGGTGCAGAAAGAAGCAGGAGAAGTGCAGAAAGAGGCAAGTGAGGTGCAGAAGGAGGCAAGAGAACTGCAGAAAGAGGCAAGAGAGTTGCAGAAACAGGCAAAAGGGGTGCAGAAAGATGGAACTGCACGTCTGCATACTGAGGCAAGAGAGGTGCAGAAACAGGGAAGAGGGGTACAGAAAGAGGCAAGAGGCATGCAGAAACAAGCAACAGAGGTGCAGAAAGAAGCAAGAGCAGTGCAGAAAGAACCAATAGAGGTGCAGAAAGAGGCAAGAGAGGTGCAGAAAGAGGCAGAAGAGGTGCACAAAGAGGGAAACGGGGTACAGAAAGAGGCAAGAGGGGTGCAGAAAGAAGCAAGAGAAGTGCAGAAAGAAGAAACTGAAGTGCTGAAAGAGCAAGAGGGGTGCATAATGAGGCAAGAGAAGTGCAGAAAGAAGCAAGAGAGATGCAGAAACAGACAAGAAAGGTGCAGAAAGAGGTAACAGGGGTGCAGAAAGAGGTAAGAGGGATACAGAAATTTGCAAGAGAAGTGCATAAAGATGCAAGACCAGTGCAGAAAGAAGCAACAGAAGTACAGAAAGAAGCAAGAGAGGTGGAGAAAGAGGGAAGAGGGATGCAGAAAGAGTCAAGAGGGATGCAGAAATTTGCAAAAGAGGTGCAGAAAGAAGCAAGAGCAGTGCAGAAAGAACCAACAGAGGTGCAAAAAGAGGCAAGAGAGATGCAGAAACAGGCAGGAAAGATGCAGAAAGAGGGAACAGGGGTGCAGAAAGAGGCAAGAGAGGTGCAGAAAGAGGGAAGAGGGGTGCAGAAAGAGGCAAGAGGGGTGCAGAAAGAAGCAAGTGAGGTGCAGAAAGAGGCATCAGAGGTGTTGAAAGACGCAAGAGATGTGCAGAAACAAGCAAGAGAAGTGCAGAATGAGGCAAGAGAATTGCTGAAAGAGGCAAGAGGGATGCAAAAAAGGGAAGAAGGGTGCAGAAAAAAGCAACAGAGGTGCAGAAAGAAGCAAGAGAAGTGCAGAAAGAAGCAATAGAGGGGCAGAAAGAAGGAAGACGAGTACAGAAAGAAACAACAGGGATGCAGAAAGAAGCAAGAGAGGTGCAGAAAGAGGCAAGAGAAGTGCAGAAAGAAGCAACAGAGGTGCAGAAGGAGGCAAGAGAACTGCAGAAAGAGGCAAGAAAGTTGCAGAAACAAGCAAAAGAGGTGCAGAAAGAGAGAACGGGGTGCAGACAGAGGCAAGAGAGGTGCAGAAAGTGGGAAGAGGGGTGCAGAAAGAGGCAAGAAGGGTGTAGAAATTTGCAAGAGAGGTGCAGAAAGAAGCAAGAGCAGTGCAAAAGAACCAACAGAAGTGCAGAACGAGGCAAGAGGGGTGCAGAAAGAGGCAAGAGAAGTGCAGAAAGAAGGAACAGAGGTGCACAAAGAGGCAAGAGGGGTGCAGAAAGAGGGAAGAGAGGTGTAGAAAGATGCAAGTGAGTTGCACAAAGAGGAAATAAGGGTGCAGAAAGAGGCAAGAGGGGTGCTGGAAGAAGCAACATAGGTGCAGAAAGAAGCAAGAGGAGTGCAGAAAGAAGCAACAGTGGTGCAGAAAGAGGCAAGAGGGGTGCAGAAAGAGGCAACAGAAGTGCAGAAAGAAGCAACCGAGGTGCAGAAAGAGGCAGGAGAAGTGCAGAAACAGGCAAGAGAGGTGCAGAAACAGGCAGGAAAGGTGCAGAAAGAGTGAACAGGGGTACAGAAAGAGACAAAAGAGGTGCAGAAAGAGGAAAGAAGGGTGCAGAAAGAGGCAAGAGGGGTACAGAAAGAAGCAAGCGAGGTGCAGAAAGAGGCAACAGAGGTGCAGAAAGAGGCAAGACAGGTGCAGAAAGTGGAAGAGATGAGCAGAAAGAGGCAAAAGAAGTGCAGAAAAAGAAAGGTGCAGAAAGAAGCAACAGAAATGCAGAAAGAGGCAAGAGAGGCGCAGAAAGAAGCAAGAGTGGTTTGCACACCATTAGTACCAATTTAATACCCACATTTAGCAATAAGTAACAGGTGACCATTCTAGGTTTGCAAAGGGCCTTCCACCACGCTGTAACACTTGTCGCTGCATTTTTGGTAACGTTTGTAACATTTGAGCCATTTGAGCTAGAAACAAGTTTTTTTTTTGTTCAAATCTGCAGATTATGCAGCAGTGGATGGATTTTGTGGCAAATGCGGAAAATGTATAATTGTGCAAAAGTCGGTGCAGCCAAACAGTCACATAATTCCAGTGGCCCTGCTCATACCTCTGACTAGGTCCAGAAGTGCTACTCAGTGGTTCCTTCTTTTTTTTGTCTCATTGAGTTTATAGTTTAGCTTCCATGGAAACGAGGAAGACTAAACCTGAGGTTACCACTCCACAACACAGACTATCATACCACACAATTACTCTCCATAACACATAATCCCACTCTACATAATTCCTATACACTAAATACCACATACTTTCTATCCACATAATTTCACTGCACAACATACCACATAATTCCACTACACACAACCTACATCCACTCCACTCCAAGAAACATTAATAAAACACTTTTACATTTACAACGCCAATAGCTCTAATTCTCGCAAATGCCAAACCTATTACATTGCAAATGCTTCTTTAACTAGTAGTCTCGTTTGCAGAGAGGTGGAGAAAGGGGGCTGGGTTTCTGACCACCACTTAGGAATTCAGCTGCGTAGGACTTACAGGAGCTACCAGGAGGGCTTCTTGGCCCCCCAAGTCCCTCAGGAGAAAAGTGGACTTCATCCCCCAACCCGTAGTGTGCCAGGATGCACGTTTGCAGAGTGGTGGGAAAAGGGGGGCATGGCCTCCGAAGACCTCTTAGCAATCCCACTGTGTGGGACTTACTGGAGGTAACAGGAGGGGTAGTTGGCACCCTGACAACCTTGGGGGCCAACTACCCCTCCTATTACCTCCAGTAAGTCCCACACAGCAGCATTGGTAAGTTCTCATAGCAGGCCACACCCCCTTTGCCCACCAGTCTGCAAACGCGCTCCCTGGCACGCTCTTTGATGGGGATTAAAGTACCCTTCACTGCTGGGGGTGGTTAGGGGCCAACTAGCCTACCTGTTACCTCCAGTAAGCCCTACACACTGGGATTGCTGAGAGGTGGACACAGGCCATGCCCCCTTTGTCCACCACTCTGCAAACGCGCCTCTTGGCACCCCAGGACATTGCCGGAGCTGGCCCTGGGGGGTGGCGGTCCCCAGGGCCATAGAGGGCTTCAGCAGGGCGGCAGCGCGGCCCTCCTCCCATCAGTATTAAAGTGGTGGTCCCCAGGGCCGGGGGTTCGCAACGGACCCCTGTATTCAAATAATTAGTCCCCCAGGGAGGTGGTGGTTTCTGGGGCAGTGTGGGGGGGGTTCAAGCCCCCCCCACACTTACTATTTGATATAGCCCTGGGGAGGTGGCGGTCCCCTGGAGCTTGGGGGGCCCGCATGGCCCCCCCACACATAATTAAGCAAAGCCTGCGAGGCCCCCCCAATATCTGAATGCCCCGGGGAGGTGGCGGTCCCTGGGGCAGCATGGGGGGGCAGGAGCCCCACCACCCATTTTCTTAAAGGCCCCGGGGAGGTGACGGTCCCCGGGGCTGCGGGAGCGGGCAGCGGGAGGGCCGTGTGCCCCCGTGCATAATTAATTAAGCCCTGGGGAGGTGGCGGTCCCTGGGGCTGTGGGGGCTTGCGCGGCCCCCACATATATTTAGCATATTGCCTCCGGGACCCGGCTCATCCGGGGGCTTATTAAAGCAAAGCGCGCTTCATTTTTTTAAATTTTCTTGGCAGGATTCGTGCACCCAGTGCGAATCTTGCCGTTTAAAAAAAAAAAAAAAAGAGTTTTTTTAAGCCCTGGGAGTCCCTGTGGGGCCCCCTGAGCAGGCCTAGGGGGTCAGGGTGTTTCTACCCTGCCCCCTTCTTTTGTTTCTTATCCTTTTTTTACTCTTTTCTTGTGACTCAGTTCTACCGAGTCACAAGATGGCTGCCAACATTTCCTGGTTTGGAGTGTTGGCAGCCAATCAGAATCAAGCTCATGATTCGGAGGGTTCGCGAATCCTCCTCAGTCACCAGATATTGATATTTTTTATTTTATAAATTTCTCAAGAACTTAACTGGTGTTAAAAGAACAAAGGACCCTGCGGGAGACGGCGGGACCCGCCTGCATTTGAGTGCGGTTCCGTTTGTTGGATAAACTTGGAGCGTTGATATTTCCGGCCTGTCCAAGGTCGGGGGACTGCACCGCCACCATAAGGGGGCGGACTGTTGCTTTCAGGATTTCGGGAAGCAATACAGAAATGCAGGTATCGTGTTAGAACACTGGCGGAAACAATTGGAGGCTCATTTGAGCTTTGATAAAGGACTACAACTTTGCTGAGGTAGTGGAACCCATCTGTGGGGAAATGGTGGCACTACAAGTCCCAGGCGGCCCATCTGTGGGCGTGATATATAAATTGCATGAGACTTTGCGTGCACACGTCATCCTACTATCGTATGCCCGTGATCAAGGGGAAGGATCCCTGAAACGCGTTGGGCTTTGGTGTGTCCAATTGTGCCGCTGGTGTTAAAAGAACAATGGACCCTGCAGGAGACTGCGGGACCCACCTGCATTTGAGTGCGGTTCTGTTTGTTGGATATAAACTTGGAGCGTTGATATTTCCGGCCTGTCCAAGGTCGGGGGACTGCACCGCCACCATAAGGGGGCGGACTGTTGCTTTCAGGATTTCGGGAAGCAATACAGAAATGCAGGTATCATGTAAGAACACTGACAGAAACAATTGGAGGCTCATTTGAGCTTTGATAAAGGACTACAACTTTGCTGAGGTAGTGGAACCCATCTGTGGGGAAATGGTGGCACTACAAGTCCCAGGCGGCCCATCTGTGGGCGTGATATATAAATTGCATGAGACTTTGCGTGCACACGTCATCCTACTATCGTATGCCCGTGATCAAGGGGAAGGATCCCCGAAACGCGTTGGGCTTCGGTGTGTCCAATTGTGCACGCTGGTGTTAAAAGAACAAAGGACCCTGCGGGAGACTGCAGGACCCACCTGCATTTGAGTGTGATTCCGTTTGTTGGATAAACTTGGAGCGTTGATATTTCTGGCCTGTCCAAGGTCGGGGGACTGCACTGCCGCCATAAGGGGGCGGACTGTTTCTTTCAGGATTTCGGGAAGCAATACAGAAATGCAGGTATCGTGTAAGAACACTGGCGGAAACAATTGGAGGCTCATTTGAGCTTTGATAAAGGACTACAACTTTGTTGAGGTAGTGGAACCCATCTGTGGGGAAATGGTGGCACTTCAAGTCCCAGGCGGCCCATCTGTGGGCGTGATATATAAATTGCATGAGACTTTGCGTGCACGCGTCGTCCTACTATCGTATGCCCGTGACCAAGGGGAAGGATCCCCGAAACGCGTTGGGCTTCGGTGTGTCCAATTGTGCACGCTGGTGTTAAAAGAACAAAGGACCCTGCGGGAGACTGCGGGACCCGCCTGCATTTGAGTGCGGTTCCGTTTGTTGGATAAACTTGGAGTGTTTATATATATATAAACAGGCTGAAACAACAAAATGGTGGGAACACAAATCCCTTACCAAATATATAGAAGTTGGGCGGATCCCGCGGGGTTTGAGAATTTTGCTAGCCCCGAGCTTCGAAAGCCCCAACCTGAGTATGCTAAAGGAGTGGGGAGAAAGCAACTTGGCAGCATCGATGAACCTGGTGAAAAGTTTGGTAAAATATGCCGAGATAGACCGTCAGGCATTAATGGCGGAAATACACCAAATCAATGAACAACTTGAGAAATTGGAACCCAGCAAATTTATCTCAAAGACAAGGAAAGACATACATGAAAGGTTGACTAAACAAGAAGATAAAATAAAGATTCGAAAGGCTCATAAGTTTTCTAGAGATAAATGCGATTATGAGCAAGGTCGCATTTTTACTTTTGCTCGCAAATATGAAAATGCCAAAAAAGCCAAATTCAACAAAAATGTGTCCAGTACCACAACAATACAAGGAAATACGGCAACAAATGGAAGTGGCATAGCGTTGGACAGTAATTCTCTCACAAGTGAGATTTCATTGGACAGCGAAAGTCTAAGCAGTTTGGGAGCAGTTGGTCAAACTAAAATACTGGATTTGGGTGAGGAGGTTGATTTTTTAGCGTTCGACCGCCGCCAAACCTTGAGACCAAGAAATCAGAAAAAGAAAACAGAGCCAGAAAGAACATACGAAGAAGAGAAAAGCGCAAGAAACGGAAAAATACAACAGAAAAAAACATACTGGCGCAGAAAGTAATGACAGACAAAAACACCATCATCAACCTTTCGACAACTGTATTATCAGAAGCAGAAAAACAATTGCTATGTTTAGGTCTTTCTTTTTGCCCGATAAGTGATTTTAATTATGCACAAACAAGGGTTGACATTTTTTGTTTTATCAGGAAGTTAAAACTTAAAAAGTTTTTCGCCATTAAGGAAGGTCTGAAAGAGGCTCAGTTAAATGATGACATTATGAGGGAGCCCAATATGGAATTACAGGTATCAGATGTGCCAACGTTGCTTGCCCTACACGATCTCAACAACGAGGGCAATACCGGGACACAAAATCAAATGGAAGTGGGTTCCACACAAGTGGAACTACAACAGGCAAGCATAAGACAACGAGGAGCGGGCATTAGTCCTTTTAAATCTAAATCTAAGTTTGTTCCAACAATGCCGAAAGATGCGATCGATATCTTTCATGAGGTAGTGACTGAAGATATAAAAAAGTTGCACCATTCAACCAAACATAGAAAACGGTACAAGAGCAAACATGAAGTGGAATATGCCAAATTGATTAAAACATTGAGTAGCAACCATGAGATCATTGTGGCCAAATCAGACAAAGGGGGAAACCTGGTTATTTGGCCACAAAAGGACTATATAACGGAGGCACGCAGACATCTTAACGACTTGAATTGCTATGAGAAATCCAATCATAGCAAATACAATTTGGCTAAAGAAAATCTTAAGAAAGACTTATTTGGGTGGAAACGGGAAGGGGTGATTTCCTCGGAAGAATTTAAGTTTTTAAATGTAGAGCACCCAGTTTTACCTAGACTGTATTTCATCCCAAAAGGCCACAAAAAGATATCACCTGTCCCAGGTAGGCCCATTATATCGGCCATTCACAGTGTGGGAGAGAAAATAACTCAATACGTGGATTTCTTTCTTCAAGAATATGTCAAACAGCTGCCGAGTTATGTAAAAGATACTAGTGACTTCCTGAATAAAGTTCAAGCGATCACCTGGTCAGAAGATTTGTTGTTCATTACTCTGGACATAGAATCTTTATATACAAGCATTCAGCATGTGACAGGGTTAAATGCAATCAAGTATTTTTTGGATACGAGACCCATTGAATATTACCAGCACAACAAAATGCTCCTAAGCTTGGTCTCATGATGCTTACATAATAATTATTTTACATTTGGTAATGAAATTTTTTTACAAAAGAGAGGAGTCGCTATGGGGGCCTACTTCTCCCCCAGTTATGCATGCTTGCATGTAGGATGGTGGGAGGAGCAGGTCCTCAGAAAAACTCATGCCATTGATTTTAACAATCATGTTTTGTACTGGTTAAGATACATCGATGATGTTTTTATTGTTTGGCAAGGAAATGAAATGAGTGCAATGAATTTTATCAGTCGCATCAACAATAATACTGCTAATCTTAAATTTACCTCTCATGTAAATAAGGACTGCATTGAATTCCTTGATGTGAAGGTTTACCACAAACAGGGGCAATTAGCGACAACGCTTTTAGGAAATCCACTGCTGGCAATCTAACACTCCATGCCAGCAGTGCTCATCCCAAACATCTGATTAAAAACATCCCCTATGGGGAGTTATTACGTCTAAAAAGAATATGCAGTACAGAAGGAGATTTAAAAAGATGTACAGAAGAGGCTCTATGCAGATTCAGGCAAAGAGGATACAGTGAAGAGATCTTGAGAGAGGCAGTTGACAAAACAAATGAGAGAACCAGGGAATCCTTAGTCAGCACCAGTACGAACAAAGAAAAGTCCAAGGTCGCAAGCACAGGCCCTAGGTTAATTACTACTTTTAGTAAGCAAAAGAGAAAGATTCGGTCCATCGTTAAGCGCAATTGGCCAATTGTCCTCACTGATGGGGTACTGTCTCCCAGATTACCTACCTATCCGGTCGTCACTTACAGGAAAGGTATATCTATGCGCACGCAGATTGCCAAACCGAGCCCCGAGTTATCTGTTGCTAAAATGTGGTTGCAACCCAAACAAGGGTTCACAAAATTCACTACTTGTAGAGCATGCAAGTTTGGTGTAAACACTACACATTACTCTACACCTTTTAGCCCAGAAAAAATAGCAATTCGGGGCACTCTAAATTGTAGGACGGAATTTGCGGTGCATATTCTGACATGCACCTGCGGCTTAAGCTATGTGGGCAGCACTAAGTTGCAGGTGCATGCCAGAATTTTACAGCATTTGCGGGCCATCGTGAATAATGACTCGACCTATCCGGTGGCTCGCCTTTTCAAGCAGTTGCATAATAATGACCTCAACTGCTTGAGTTATTTTGTGGTGGCGACCGTTCCAAAATTGCGTAGAGGGGGAGACAGAGAAAGAGCTCTAAGACAGATGGAGTCTAGAATGATCATAGAGCTTGACAGTAAGTTCCCACATGGTCTGAACAACACGGAGGACTTGCATCATTTTTTATAACAATAAGTTGAAATGAACCTAGACCGAACCCAATAAGTTGTTTCTGTATGTTTGGTAGGTTGATTTCTCGGGATTCCTGCATTTACTACTATATTAGGTCTTGTAAATAGGTATTAGTTTTCGCTGCGGCCTTTCTGGAATTGATTTGAATTTTAACTGAATTGAATAATTTATATTCAGTGTTTAGGTGGATTTAATTATGGAAGGCTCGCATTGTATATATATGTTTTATTTGTGATATGAATTGGAACGTGGGTTTATGTTTTGCACTGGCACTTTATCAATGCAATTATATGCACATAAGGTAGCACCTTAGCACTTAGCACTTTATGAATAAATTCATAAGGTTGGCAATGATACCGGTTATAGGGATTTATCCCAACTATTTAGAAAAGAGGTGACTCAATATGGATTTATCCCATGACTGCAGCATTTAAGCTGGAAGAAATGTCACAAGCAATGAGAAGCATTGTATGAGGTTATTGTTTACATAATATGTTGGTTTACAGTACGAGTGGCGATGGTGTACACAATTATGTAGGGTCATGTGCAATATTATGATATCAGTTATTTTGATTATTGCGCTATGAAATTCCCGTTTTATTGTATTTATACATATAGATTTAACATGATGTATTTTACACAATTATGTGTTTTTTAGATCTATTTATCATCCTGTGTATTTACCATCTTAATATTAATATTGTTATTTATTAACTCACTCTGGCCATTCCATTTGAATGATGTGAATTTCAATGCCTTGCACATAACTACTGTTGATTGATAGTAAGTCACTATGATTAAGGTTATGAAAACAGACTCAATAACCGGCAGAACGTTGTATAAGTGTTTTCTATGTCTATCACTTTCGTTTTACCACGTGGTGTCATTTCACTGCATTTAAAAAAGATGGCATAAGGCTCTCTCGTATATGTGATCAAGGGCAAGTGGTGCCCGAAACATGTAATTTGAGGACAATAAAAGAATAATTGCCTACTTCTCCAGTGGTTCGTGATTCTCTGTTTGCCAAAAGCGACTGCCAGCGGGGAAGAGGACGGTTGGAAGAGAGGGCGGAGAAACCGTTTATCGTCCAGGATTGTGTCAAGGTTTCAACCTGAATCACATCATTCAGCCTCTCACTTGGAGTAATAAAATAAAAGGGCTGACAGAGATACTCATTAGCGCCACGGACCAACTGCATGCTGGAACTTGCAGTCTTTGAACACTGAGCAGCTTGAGTACACTCTGAAGTAATGAGATTCTGGTGTGTCCCACGCTACTTTAGGAGGATGGGCTTACACGAGTGAACTGAAACCTCAAATCACCCGAGGCATTTGAAAAAGGCAGTCGCCGAAACGCGTTATGCCGGGTTTGAATAAACGGAGTCTTCTAAGCCCCGCTGTGTCCCTGTTTCTACTTTCACGGAAGGAGAAGTTTTGGCATATTTAGCGTGCAGCCACTGACGCGCAATGGGGACCCTTCCTCAAGTATCCAAAGGTATCAATGGCTTAATACCGGATCGCCGGCCGTCCCCAGGAAGCAGTGAACCTGTTGTCATAGACAGTCCATACTACATGGAGAGACGCAGTTACTTGAACAGCACCTCCAGGCTCTCTGCCAGCGGGGAAGAGGACGGTTGGAAGAGAGGGCGGAGAAACCGTTTATTGTCCAGGATTGTGTCAAGGTTTCAACCTGAATCACATCATTCAGCCTCTCACTTGGAGTAATAAAATAAAAGGGCTGACAGAGATACTCATTAGCGCCACGGACCAACTGCATGCTGGAACTTGCAGTCTTTGAACACTGAGCAGCTTGAGTACACTCTGAAGTAATGAGATTCTGGTGTGTCCCACGCTACTTTAGGAGGATGGGCTTACACGAGTGAACTGAAACCTCAAATCACCCGAGGCATTTGAAAAGGCAGTCGCCGAAACGCGTTATGCCGGGTTTGAATAAACGGAGTCTTCTAAGCCCCGCTGTGTCCCTGTTTCTACTTTCACGGAAGGAGAAGTTTTGGCATATTTAGCGTGCAGCCACTGACGCGCAATGGGGACCCTTCCTCAAGTATCCAAAGGTATCAATGGCTTAATACCGGATCGCCGGCCGTCCCCAGGAAGCAGTGAACCTGTTGTCATAGACAGTTCTTACTACATGGAGAGACGCAGTTACTTGAACAGCACCTCCAGGCACTCTGCCAGCGGGGAAGAGGACGGTTGGAAGAGAGGGCGGAGAAACCGTTTATTGTCCAGGATTGTGTCAAGGTTTCAACCTGAATCACATCATTCAGCCTCTCACTTGGAGTAATAAAATAAAAGGGCTGACAGAGATACTCATTAGCGCCACGGACCAACTGCATGCTGGAACTTGCAGTCTTTGAACACTGAGCAGCTTGAGTACACTCTGAAGTAATGAGATTCTGGTGTGTCCCACGCTACTTTAGGAGGATGGGCTTACACGAGTGAACTGAAACCTCAAATCACCCGAGGCATTTGAAAAAGGCAGTCGCCGAAACGTGTTATGCCGGGTTTGAATAAACGGAGTCTTCTAAGCCCCTCTGTGTCCCTGTTTCTACTTTCACGGAAGGAGAAGTTTTGGCATATTTAGCGTGCAGCCACTGACGCGCAATGGGGACCCTTCCTCAAGTATCCAAAGGTATCAATGGCTTAATACCGGATCGCCGGCCGTCTCCAGGAAGCAGTGAACCTGTTGTCATAGACAGTCCATACTACATGGAGAGACGCAGTTACTTGAACAGCACCTCCAGGCACTCTGCCAGCGGGGAAGAGGACGGTTGGAAGAGAGGGCGGAGAAACCGTTTATTGTCCAGGATTGTGTCAAGGTTTCAACCTGAATCACATCATTCAGCCTCTCACTTGGAGTAATAAAATAAAAGTGCTGACAGAGATACTCATTAGCGCCACGGACCAACTGCATGCTGGAACTTGCAGTCTTTGAACACTGAGCAGCTTGAGTACACTCTGAAGTAATGAGATTCTGGTGTGTCCCACGCTACTTTAGGAGGATGGGCTTACACGAGTGAACTGAAACCTCAAATCACCCGAGGCATTTGAAAAAGGCAGTCGCCGAAACGCGTTATGCCGGGTTTGAATAAACGGAGTCTTCTAAGCCCCGCTGTGTCCCTGTTTCTACTTTCACGGAAGGAGAAGTTTTGGCATATTTAGCGTGCAGCCACTGACGCGCAATGGGGACCCTTCCTCAAGTATCCAAAGGTATCAATGGCTTAATACCGGATCGCCGGCCGTCCCCAGGAAGCAGTGAACCTGTTGTCATAGACAGTCCATACTACATGGAGAGACGCAGTTACTTGAACAGCACCTCCAGGCACTCTGCCAGCGGGGAAGAGGACGGTTGGAAGAGAGGGCGGAGAAACCGTTTATTGTCCAGGATTGTGTCAAGGTTTCAACCTGAATCACATCATTCAGCCTCTCACTTGGAGTAATAAAATAAAAGGGCTGACAGAGATACTCATTAGCGCCACGGACCAACTGCATGCTGGAACTTGCAGTCTTTGAACACTGAGCAGCTTGAGTACACTCTGAAGTAATGAGATTCTGGTGTGTCCCACGCTACTTTAGGAGGATGGGCTTACACGAGTGAACTGAAACCTCAAATCACCCGAGGCATTTGAAAAAGGCAGTCGCCGAAACGCGTTATGCCGGGTTTGAATAAACAGAGTCTTCTAAGCCCCGCTGTGTCCCTGTTTCTACTTTCACGGAAGGAGAAGTTTTGGCATATATATATATATATATATATATATATATATATATATATATATATATATATATATATATATATATATATATATATATATGTGTATATATATACAAACATAATTCTGTTAAAAACTTACCTACAGTGTAATTATACTTTCTATGAAATTTAGATACTGATGTTGTAACTTCCCATATAATAATATGAAGCCAGTCAGAGAGTCTAAATTTAACACTGTGCCCCTCAGTAAAACGAATTCTGGTTGCAGGGTATTATTTTATTAACCTAACTTTACCTTCACTCACTCACTCTTCATAATTTTGCCAATTTACTACACACACTACAAAATCAAGCAAATAAAAGAACATAGCTATGTATTTTGGGAAATGTATGGGACAGCATGGAGATTCATTTTTTTCAGAGGTTCGGATCCCAACATCTACTCATCTAACAAAGGCTGATTCCATATAACTATGGTATAAACTGTTGTAATTGCCAGACTAAGCACCATGTTTTCCAATTCATTCCTACTGCTTGGATGAAGCAAATTAATGAGTTGATGCATAGATTAACCAATGAAATTCCAAGGTTATATTGTCTGTTATGCAGCTTGGAATATTACACTCGAAACAGCCATAGATATTTAAGTGCTTAGTTCCTGAGCACTTCACAAAAAGGATAGCCAGGAAGAAAGGTGAAGGCAACTGCAAATTCCCAAACATCAAGCTGTCTACACTTTAGGAAGCAACTTTATAACCTGATTGGAGAATCAAAACTACAGATTGTAATTCTAGGTAATGACTGCAATGCATGCTTCAATGTAGTTTTAGACAATGGGTTTAAAGCTATATGTGCCTCATATAAAATAGAGAAAGTCTTCTTAAAAACAGTCCAGAACATGCATGTGGTTGCCCTATGGCATGATGCTGTTCTCTATCTCAAGACTTTTCTTTTTTCTCACACCCTCAATTATCACACAGTAGAAATTATTATTTATTTGTCTCAAAGACACAATAGAACAGATGCTGATATCAGATCATTATTGACATCAAACCATGCTCCTGTTTTGATGATGTTTGAGCCACCAAGAGATGATCAGTGTTCTCCAAGATGGTGGCTGAACACCTCCCTTCCGAGCAGTCATGATAAACTGTAACAGATAAGTAGATTAACCAGAAGCTTCTTTCAGACAAACAACAACCGCAATAGAACTCCAGGAACAATATGAGATGTCTATATGACAACAATAGGGGAGAAATGTTTAACTTAGTGGGGAAAATAATAAGTTGTTAATTCAAGTAAATGAAAAACTTGAAAATCTGGTCAAATCTGGGGTTCCTCACCCACGCTTACAAGGCCCTCCCAACATCGGACCAGCATACCTAAACAACCGCCTCGCCTTCCAAACACCCAAGAGACTCATTCAATCAGCTGACCTCTGTCTGGCCACCATCCCATGCATGTACAAGACCAGAATGGGAGGGAAGTCCTTCTCCTACCTCGCAGCCAAGGCCTGGAACGGCCTCCCCCTCCGGCAAACCCCACACTGCCCCAGTTCAGGAAAGACCTCACGACCTGGCTCTTCAGATGACCCCAGCACTCTTTGGAGTCGCCCCCTCTTAACGCCTTGAGACCCTCGCGGGTGAGTAGCAGCGCTTTACAAACCTGTGATTGATTGAAGGAAGAAGACTCCCCTATGGCGTTCAATAAACCAATGAAGCTGAAAGTTGAATTTACCAAAAACTGCGTATACTCTATTGACCACATCCTTCCAAGACCCACATTATAAGTAGTATATTAACAGTGATGTTGATGAAAACTATAATGTCTGCCCAAATCTACATTACGAGGCATGCAGTAATATCACATTTGGTATTAATTCAAGTGACTCCATGGACAATTCCCCTTGGTCAAATCTGGTGGAGTTGTTCTGACAAAAGGCCTGGAATTTGAGAATATCTTGCAGAAACTGGTGCACTAAAATGATCCCCATTCTATGGAGGGCCTACATGGGATTACGTGTAATCGCACAGTAACATTAAATCCCGGATTTACAGTTCAATATTACTATATTGCATTCGCCACAGTGATTGTAATTGAATCCTAAATATTAAGGCCACATTTCCTAATGTTAGTGCTAGAGGCATTAATGAGTTGTGGAACAAAATTTGTATACAAATATTTAAAGTTGTTTTCATTAAAGAGCATCAAGTTGAAAATACAGCTAAAAATACAGATACATATATTCTTCTAGTATTCTAGAAATGATATAAGAAACGATATTCAAGTGAAATGTCTTCTTCAGAAGCTGATACTGACTATCACTTCAGACATATTCCAACAAAATATATTCACCCTTCTGACTTGTGTTCTAAAAGGGAAATTGCTGAGAGCAAAATCAATGAACACATTGAAACCATAAACAAATAACCGACAAGATCATCTCCCTTCCCACCTGAGTGCTACCATTGCTTTCAGAAAATTCAGAAAATAACATCTTGTTCTCTTCTCCTATTTAAGATTCTCACAAAGAAGACAAACTTTAGGGAGGCCTACATATTACCATAATTTATAAGCAAAGTAGAAACACTATGCTACCAACCTGAGTGCTACCATTGCTTTCAGAAAATACAGAAAAAGAACATCTTGTTCTCTTCTCCCATTTAAGATTCTCACAAAGCAGACAACCTTTAGGGAGGCCTACATATTACCATAAATTATAAGCAAAGTAGCAACACTATGCCACCCGAAAACTTCGTAATTAACAATGGCTGCAACATTCTTGCATAACTATTAGGTAATTGATTTGACCCACTTCTATTGAACTTTAGAGTATTAACAGAACAATGGAATGATAAAATATATTGTAGTACGAGGTGCAGAAAAAGTCTTTATTAAGTGTAATGAACCTACATCTTGCAGACCCAGGGGTTTATTTTTGAGAGGCCTGCATCACTTGTGCACCACGTAAAGTGGTACATGCGTGATGCAGGGCTCTCATTTTCATTTATGAAGCCACGCAAAGCCACCCTGCGTGGCTTTGAGTGGCCACATAAATCATGAGTAAGGTGACGCAGCGCAAATCGCTGGGCCATCTTACTCTGTGCCTGGGAGGCATTCCATGGGCGTTGCGGTGAGTTATCCGATGCAACACCCTTGGAAGTTGACCCTGCTCTAGATTTACAAAGTGATGTAAACCTGGGGAAGCACCAAATTTGTACGCCTCCTGAGGTGAGGTGTAACGAGAAGAAATATGCTTGTTTCTGCTCGTTTTTTCTTCTTTCCATGTGTGGTGCATTCTGCAGCACACATGGAAAGAGGAAAATGCCTCTTAGGATAGTTTTTGTGCAGGAAGATGCCCCTTCCTGCACAAAAACAATTCTGCATGCAAAGGAGGCACCCTTGCACCATGGTGCAACGGTGCCTGCGTTGGTGCTAGGCTGCCGAAACGGCGCCAGCACAGGGAGAAAGGACAGGAATACACTGTACTGCTCAAATATGGCGCATTCCTACTCTTTCACTTTGGCATAGGGCAGCGCAGCAAAGTGTCCTGCTGTGCTTCCCTATGCCAACATTCATAAATAGGCCCCCCAGCTTTCAAGCATGAGCTTACCAAAAATGCAAGACTCAACTTTCAAACATAATAAATCTGCCAAGGATGCCACCTACCCCCTGCCCTTTTTCTCCTAGCATTCAAGAGTCTCTGTCTTGTGAAAAGGAACTCTCTACAATCCCTAACCTATTGGAACAAATTGACCCCCTGCTCATGAAAATTAAATCAAAAAGAAAAAAATGAAATCACCCCACTCGCTAGCCTCTGTTTAAAAGACCATGTCATGAACTATCAATTCATTTTGCAATCAAGTCAAGGTTTGCCCCAAAGGCTGGAAAGGTGCAATTTACTAAACCAGACTTGTGAACCAGGAACAGTCATTAACAAGCACTGGCAAAGCCAACAAGTATGGGTTGCACTTGCACTGCGTTAGGAGTTAGCAGGCTTTAAAGTTTTCTGCGGGAGCTGCCTGGGTGATAGTAGCTAGCATGGCTATCAGCCTCCTATATTAAGCTCCTGTCAGGATTGTAGAAGCTACTTATGCCTTATGCTCTGGACAGATCTGCAGTGGGGTGTGTGAACAATAAGGAACTACTTTACCACATCACTAAAGCCATAATATAAATTCAATGGTACATTGGAGCCATCAAAAAGTGCTGTGACCCGTATTGAACACATTAGCACTCGAATCAGACAACTAAACACGTCTGTAGCTACAAGCTAAAAATAGGAACTCTCTCTCGCAGCAACAGGGAATGGCAGCAGTTCTGCTGGATAAGTTTTCGGATGATTAAACAAGATACTTAAAGTAGCCAAGTACAGAACTGTATTTTTAAAGTAATGGTACAATAAGCGAGTTTATGAGAATAGGTGGTAGGATTGCCTAAACGAAAGCATTTGTGAATGTAAGTGGGATGTGATGGTGACGCAGCACACACTTAGCCACAAGTCTTGATTCCTGTCTCCAGCTTAGAAGAATACATTTGACTTGCAAATTCATTTCTTTGGAATAGGGGTCACAATACCCTCATGTCACTCTCAAATGATTTCGATGCTGCTTCAAAGCTATGTCGTCGATCACAAAAAAAGTAAACAAAAGGCTCCTCAGGGTGAAACATTCGATATGCCTCGTGTGTCTGAAGGGAGGTTGTTTATTGTATTACTTAGGAGTTGTACATAGCGCAAACTCTACCCGAAGGTATTTAAGCGGTTTACATGAGAACCACTTACCCTACACAAGGTCACATTGGCTGATTTTAGGCACGCGGAGATTAAGTGATGTGCCCAAAGTCACAGGATGTTGAACCGACGCAGAGATTCGAACATGCTTTCCCACTTTCAAAGAGGGCAGTTCTGGCTATAACGCCACATGCTTTTACCCAATCACTTACCTCAGGTCACTCAAACTCTTTCTGGGAGCTGCCACCTCATTACTGTTAAACACGAAGAAAAGACTACAGTATGAAAAGAGTGAGTTTGAGAATGAAGTATTTTTAAAGATATCGGTGCAGATTTACAAGAAGGTGCCGCAGCGTGGCACCGCAAGCCCTTTGGCTGCGCCACATTGCGGCACTTTCAGAACACAGGAATGCGACATATTTACAATGATATGTCGCATTCCTGTGCTCTCCCCTGCGCTGGCGCACAAACAGATGCCATGCGCCGGCGCAGGCACCCTTGCACCATGGTGCAAGGATGCCTGCGTCATGGGGAGATTGTTTTTGTGCAGGAAGGGACCCTTTCCCCTTTGTGAGTGTGCGTAAATATTTTTTAAGAGCAGGCAGTGGCCCCAGGGACAACTGCTTGCCCTTAAAAAATGAAACTGAAAAGTTTCATTTTTGTTTTTTAAATGCTTTCCGTTTTCCTTTAAAGAAAACGGGCTGCATTTTACAAAAAAAGTCCTGCTTTATTGAAAAAGCAGTCACAGACATGGTGGTCTGCTGACCCCACCAGGCCACCTTCCCTGGGAGTGCTAGCCATTCCCAGGGGGGGCACAAATTGCGCTTGCCTCATGAATATTGATGAGGCATGCAATTTGCGACCCCATTGGGAATCGCAAACAGTGTCTGAGACACTGTTGTACATTGCATTTTGCGACTCGCAAATTGCAAGTCCCAAAGCGACGCAGTTTGTGAGTCGCAAAATGCAATCGTCGTACATCTGGCCCAGAGCGTCATAATCACACAGAAATGTCCACTAAAAGTGGCATTTCTAATATAGTAATAAAAATCCGCTTTCACCAATAAGCAGGATTTATCGCGTCTATTTCAAACATACCAACATGGCAACACTACTCCTTCCAGATTAGAAATTACCACTGAAACACATATCAGGGAATTCCCAATGCAAACCTAGGAGGGGCAGCCTCAGAGCAGTGAGAAACCAAATAGACTGTTTGTCACTACCAGGACATGCCACACAACAAAGGCACATTTCCTACCTTTTACCTACACAGCATCCTGCCAATAGGGCTACCTAGGGCCTACCCTAGGGGTGACCTATATATAGTAAAAGGAGAGTTCCAGAGTTGGCAAGCACTTTAAGTGCCATGTCACTGTAGCAATAAACTGCACAAGCAGGCCCTGTAATGACAGAGGCCTGAGACAGGTTTAAAAGGCTACTTCTGTGGGTGCCGCAAGCAACGCTGCAGGCCGACTAGTAGCATTTAATTTACAGGCCCTGGGTATATGGGATACCGCTGTACAAGGGACTTATAGGTAAATTAAATATGCCAAACAGGTGTAGACCAATCTTACCAAGTTTACAGGAGAGAGCAAATGAACTTTAGCACTGATCAACAGTGCTAGATTGCCCAGAGTCATAAAACCAACAAAAATAGGTCAGAAAAAGTACAGAAGGAAGGCAAAAAGGTTGGAACAATTCAGAAGAAAAGGGGCAGGTCCAACACAGCCTAAGCATAAAGAAACGAAAAATTAAATGTAATACATATAGTCCAATAATTGTGGTTGCACTAGTGCTGGAAGTAACTTGCATAATTTGCTGTTGTGTAATTACTTGAAACTACAGCAAAATTACGTGAAAATATGTTGAATTATGAGAAGAGTATATTCTTGCCTTTAGTGCTATTTTGTAAGTGGAAAATGCACCCTCGCATCCAAAATGGACCAGAAAAGTAGCACGAAATTTCCAAACTTATTCTGAATACTCAAGCGTAATTACAATTTCACCCCGGTTTAGTTTGCACAAGATTACATTTGTGTGTAAAACAAATGACACACTATTATTGGAATTTCCCTGTAATAGGTTTAGGGGACCCGATGAAGATCCAAGGAGGTCAGATCTTTGCCAGAATCTGAGGATATTCAGATAAGATAACACAACAATGGATGTAAATGGTGCTCAGTATTTACCTTGAAACTCTGTCATATATCTCGCTCTCGTGGACCTTAGTTGGACCCCTATGGCCTGTATATAAAACTGTTCCTGTGGGTTGCGGTTGAGCATGAGGGATCTTAATTAAATAATGGCAAGTGATTTATCTTTGGCTGCAGCCGCATTTCAGCATTTTATGGCTTCATTAGTAGACAGTGGCTCCCTTATTCTTAATATGAGATTTGTATTTTAGAATGCTTTTCGCTGACTGTATTAAGTAAACAATGGTCCGCTGCTGTGCTCCGGGCGCTTTCACTGATTGAACACACACATCTAAATGTCATATGGGCAGATTAATTCTGATTCCGAGAGCGCCTGCTTTAGAATGACATTTGCCCCCTTATATCCATGCTCGCAGCTGGTCCTACCACCCTCATGTCACTGTGCCTGTTTGATGTAAAAAATAAAGGCATCGACATGAGCCTATTTTTAGAGGAAAAAGCACACCACAGTTTAGGCTTTCGGTTTGCAAGCTTGTCTGTACTCTTTTTATGTTAGGACCAGGCCTGGGTCCCGGATTCAGGATCTGGGGAGGTCATGAAGAAGCATGGGGGAGGGCAATAAAGTTCAGTGGGGAAAGGGAATAAAACAATAAAAGTTTTTGGGAAATCAATTGTTCTAGACACTGACAATTTTGACATTTTAGAAATGTCAGCTATATATCTTTAATTCTGCTTAATCTAAAGGATAGAACAATTGGCCATGCATTATGTCCAGTGCCCAATTCTACTATTAGCAAAAGTACTAAGCAAAAGTGCAGATCATGCTCCATGCCCAGTTCGCACCTTCGAGTTCATGCAGTGCCCAGAGGGCACAGGGGCACAGGGGGTAGAGTACCGGTGCTTCCTAGATATCCTAGCCATGCCCAGTGATAACCACAGAAAGAGGTATTTGGCTACGGCCCTGTCTGAAGGGCATCAGCTATGAAGTAGTGGTAAAATGATATAAGAAACCCCAAATAGTAAAAATCAATGTTTTCTTTTATATTTAAGATCATATTTGTACTTTTCTTGTACGTATGGTTTGAGAATTCATATATCATAGCAATGATGTCAGAACTAGGAATCATTTATTTTCCATAATTAACGAAAAATACGTAATGTGTTATGTAATTTTTTTTGCAATACACATTTTTATCTACATATATAACATGACATTATGGAGCTCTGGTGACATTTGCAAACCGCTCGATCCCTAATGGTTGACTATCTTATCAGGAGAACCCTACATCGGCATTAAAGAACAAGGGCTCTGTGAATTAAAAACTTCTCTCGGACAGCTACATATCAGCCCCATCTTTTTCCTTTCAGTCTTAAGTCCTGCAAGTGTCCATGTGAGAAGTTGGCCTGGCATATGCTGTTCACTAATTAAAGTGGACACCTTGCACCAGAACAATTCGACTCTTATGGTAGATAGGTTTAAGACAACCTTTATAGAAAGCTATCCTAGTGGTAGCTGTGGAGAGCAGCCTTCAGGCTAAGTCTTGAAGGAATGTAAAGCAGCTTGTTTTACCACACAATCTCTTGAATCACCAAATGAAAAGACACCGCACAGGTATATATATCAAAGGGATCACGAAGACACCTCGGGAGGATTCGCTCACAGGGGCCCACGGACACTCGGAACGTGGTAGGCCTCTGATCTTCGGAAGGATTCCTGCTGGAGGCTAGGACCACACGTGGTCCAAAGCACAAGTTCAAGGAATGTTGTGAAGGGGTTGCACTCGACAATAGTGCACAGTACCCAGGGGTCGCGGTTCCTCGTCACTCTTGGGGTTCACTGGCCTCAGCTTCTCTGGGGACTCACGATGGCCTTTGAGAAGTCAGGAAATCTACTTCTTGGGCTGCAGGGACTTCGGACTCTGGCGGGAGCGGTGTAGTTTGTGACCGTCGTTTGTAGTTTTTGGTGCCTGCCAAGCAGGGGAGTCACTCCTTGACTCCAAGGGAGATTCTTCAGTCTTCCAAAGGTAGTGGAACGTCGAAGGTCTGGGATTCGTCTTCAGAGCGTCGTCCAGGGAAATCTAGGGTGCTATGCACAGGTTCCCCCTCTTATACTAAAAGAAAGGGAGGGACTAGCTCTATGACCCTACCTATGGGAGGGTCAGGGGAGTGGGTGGCTACACCCACTTCCCTTTGTCCAGTTTCGCGCCAGAGCAGGGGCAGGTAGCCCCTGAGCCGGTTTGAACTGGCATATGCACAGAGGAGCCTTCTGCTCCCCAGTGCAGGACTTCAAAGCACTCTAAGAGTGCACCCACCCAACCCCAATACACTAAACCCTGTCTGGAAGGTGGTCACACCCCCTTGGGACAGGATATCTATTGTTGGGCTTCCTCCACTGCGAGTGTTGGTCATCAGCAGGAGGGCAGCCCAGTGTCTGTGACTGGTGGCATCCATTTTGTGATGCCAGGGCTCTGCAGGATTCTACCGCGTTTCCACAGTAGGTACATGTCTATCCCTCTAGAAGGGTGGAATGCTACCCCCGCCGCCAGGACTGGCGGGGGGGTAGTATTCCAAGATGTTTGACACCAAACACGACATGTTTTGATGCAGCCATTCCAAAGTTAGCATTCTACCGCGAGGATATAATGCACTTAAGAGTATATGGTTTAACCGCATCCACAAACAGCCCCAGAGAATGGACTCTGAGAGCTGCAGAGGGGCCCTGCTCAGGCAGAGGCACCCCCTCACATAGAAGCCCAGCACCCTGCCCTCAGGATTGATAGGGCCTGCCTTAGGGGTGACTGATAGGTTTATATGTGTGTGTAGGAGAGATATAGGGGACCTATATCTCAGTGAGGGGTGCTAGCACTTCCTCACCCAGGCTGCAGTAGCAGGCCTGTGGTGTCAGATTTAGTCTGCTTCCCAGGGATGGCATAATACATGCTGCAGCCCCTGGTAGGCCTGTGAAGTACCTATGCCCTTGGTACCTAAGGTACCATATACTAGGGACTCATAAGGTACCACAGTATCCAATCACTAGTGCACCTAGAGTGCACTCCAAATCGTTTAGAGAGAACAGAGAGGCTGGGGCCCTGATTAGCAGGGTCCCAGCCAGACTATAGCCAGAAACTAGTGTAAACATCAGAAAAAAAGTGGGGGCAACATAAGAGGCAGATCCTACTCTCCTACAGTCCAGCTGCAAAGAACTGTGTGCTCTGCTATCACTCAAGACTGCCAGCCACGAATGGCGGAAAGAATTCAAAAGCTGTCAGCCAACAACCTGAATACCTCCCCTTTCATGCTGTCATATGTTCCGCCCTAGGACTTGTGGATGAAGGGAAGGTTAGAATGCCTTACCTGTTGGAAACAATAAGGCACAGTACATTCATAGACCTATGTTGTAGTGGGGCAATCTCTATTACTGTGTAGTGGCTCTTTCTTACTGCATTTTAATTATTTAGAAACATTTTTGCTAGCTTAGTACCTTAAAATGCTGAGAAATTTAAAAGTATGCAACGCTCCAATTTTTGAAACTTTGTACACTCCTCTCTAGAAGTATACAAAGTTGCTATTGTTCATCCTCCACAAGTACATACACACTGTCTTCTCCACCACACACACACACACCCACCCACACACACACACCCCCCACACATATAGATATAATTGCGCACAATAGTGCCACTATATCTAAGGTAAATTCCTCTCTCCATAAGGAATTTAAAATCTTGTTTGTATAGATTTTTGAAAACTTTGAATAAAGTTTGCCAAATTTCAGATAACCCACTGTGATGCATATTTGGTTACACACTTGGAGTTTGGTGAATCTCGGATTTCATATTTTCAAAAATTATTTTTTAACTCAGTTTTTAGCGCTATTCACATTAATTCACAAGTTTCTCAAAACTGTTTGAGTCATTTGATGGAAATGGATGTATTCACATATAATCTATAATTTGGCCCACATCGACATCAATACATGGTAAACACAGCCTTCAACATTTGAGTAAAAAAGCTGCCCCCAACCCGGCCCTACCGCCCCATTGCTCTTACCTGCACGGACCGTGGCTGCTGATATGTTCTATCTGGAACACACAGAACTGAGCCTAATCAAACAATCCCTCTAATAAAAGTACATTCAGACAAAAAAGAGAAGATTCATTAAAAAACATTCATGCATGGTTTGTGCATTCTCAAACTGCGATTCCATCCCTTCCATACTGGAAATGGTCAGCGATTTAACCCAGTAAAAGGCTGGAGTAACTCCCCTTCAAGAATGTATTACTCGTACATTTGGTGGGGTGTTGGAAAATGACGTTCTCCACTGGAAAAAATATTCTCACTTCATAGAAAAAATAAAAAGTGTGCATTTGCACAGGGTTCTTCATTCATCCTGTGGGAACCTCTTCGCTATGTAGAACTCAATACAGTATGAATAGGACCCCTTGCGAATAGTCATGCGACATTCCCAGAATTATACATGGAAACCGGCACTTCTAGGACAATTTGTGAATTCCAAAAAGTAGAAAAGTTGCATGAACATGTAGACATAAATATATAGGTGCAGAGCAGATTTACTACTTTTCGTGAATCGGACCCAAGGTTTTCAACCTTCATTAATGGTACAATGAGTGTAGACTTTATAAAAACTGTATATACCATTCAAAGAAGTCTGTTATTTGGAGTGCTTTTAATAAGAGTATATAATAGTTGTATAGAACATCCTTAACATTTTGAATTATCACCAGTAATCTGCGACCTGATGCTCTGCACTACTCAGGAATAGTTAAGGTATTTGTAAAGTGCTATGATGCATTTTAAAGCACATTAAACAATGTGTTTCGCTACTTCTGTGACTTTTTTTTGGTCATAGACATTTTAAATATATCTTCCATTGAAACTTTTTTTTCAGAAAACATTGAGGGGGATATTCTCAAGAACGTGCGATAAACATCGCCAAAATAGGTTAACGCAAGTTTTCATATCGCCGTCTATCGCGGGAAAATAACTCTGTGTTAACGTCGTATTCCCAACACGGCGGTAACATGCGATAGTCTCCCGATAACGCGTCAAATGTCCGCGATAACATTACCGGGACGGCGATGAAAATCCAAACCCGAACGCGAAAAAAGTTGCGATGGGCCCAACCGCGATAAGACAATCAGCGAAAAGCAGCGCCAGGCCTGCAAATCACACACGTCAGGCGGGAAAAATCACTACAAATGCAGAAAAAAAAAACACAAACAAAAACCAAACTACAGCAAAGCACAATGGAGGCAGCCGGGGCAGGTACAGAGGACGGCCAGAACCCCACAAGCCCCCCGGAGGAGCAGCCTGGGATCTCGGGGACAGGGAAGGGCAAGGACAAGAAGAAGAGGAAGACGCGGTTCAGTCCGCAGGAAAACAGGATCCTGATCACGGAGGTGATAGAACACCATCAACAACTGTTCGTCACCTCCACTGTGTCATTGGCAACAAAAAATGCAACATGGCAGTCCATCCTGGACAAGGTGAATGCAGTCGGAGTGCTGAGGAGGACAATGGAAGAGCTCAAGAGGCGCTGGAATGATGTGAAGCGCAAGACCAAGCAGAAACTCGCCAACAACCAGAAGGCAGCAATGCAGACTGGAGGTGGGAGTCCAGCGCCACAGGAGGAGCTGGATGAGATGGAGGAAATGGTGTCTACAGTCATCAGTGGGGAGACGGTGGCAGGAGTTGGGGGACCGGACACTGCTCAACATGACCTGACACAACAGCAACAGGGTGAGTAACGACCAGGGACTGGGGGGACGGGGGGAGATGGGCACACTGGCACACATGCACAATTAAGTATAGCACAGTGCACACCCACAATGACTCTGGATCATGTCCCTGATCCCCTTGGCACACTGCAGCACACATAGAAACAGCAAGTAGGCCCCCTTCGACTATGTGCCCAGAGGAGGCCTGCCCACACATCACTTATCTCACAACTAACCTATGCACATGTGCTGAACCCAGCAAAGCTGCGGGTCCGTGAGCCACACTGACAATGCAAGTGACACTGCATGACGATTAGCATGGCTGCAGTCTGATCATCATGACATGGTGCACACCACCACACTGAGGTGGCTGAGTGTGGACCACATCCGTAAAGGAGCAGGTCACACTCTGACACATCCACCTGCACAAACAACCCCTGACGTCAACAACACATCTGCGGACAAACCATGCCCCAGAGTCCCAACTCCCACCAAGACCCAAATTCACCCAAGTCTGCAACATCTCAGTACTGTATGGGCACAGAAGTCAAAGGCACACCGCCTGAAAGGGACAAGGGGCAGCAAAATCAGAGCTGCAGGGGCGACTCTCCCAAAATGCAGCACACACACCTGACATTCAGAGTACATCAGCATTGACAACAATGTGGTACAAACTGCAACACGTTTACAACAGGACAGAGGACACAACAGGTGCCACTTGTGTGTAGAAACTGGCCAATCACATTTGGCATAGCAGGGAAATGTGAGATGTCAATGTACAAGTACAAACATATCCGTGATGTTGACGAAATGTCCACTGTCCCGCATCAAATAGGCAGCTCCTCCTAAACAGTCACAATGTACATTGTCATGCAGTCTGCATGTGAACTTGTACAATGCGACAACATACATGTGAACACAATGTAATACTGCATCTCCCCTTCACATTGCAGAGGGAGCATCAACACCTCCTGCAGAGCAGCCCCAACAACACTTCACTGATGACGATGAGGACATCCCCAACATCGACACCGAAGCCCTCCAAACCCTCATTGACAGCTTCGGCACCCCACCTCCAGGAGCAGGGCAGCCCAGCTGCATCGAGGAGACCCCACCCCCTGCACAGACCACACAGCAGGAAGCACCTACCACCCCGGCTGTCTCCTAGGAGCGGATGACAGCGGAAAGAATGGCTGCCACGGCTACACACCAGTGAGATGTGGCTGGGACCTTCCATGCCCTGCAGCACATCGTGCTGAAGGTGAAGGTAAAACACCCTTGTTATTGCTGGTTTTTGTACAACTAAAGAGATTAGACAAAGCCCGGTCCTCTGGCCCACAGGAAGATTTAAAAAAAAGGGAGGCTTTTACAGTTGTGGAAGGTGCCTGAATGGGCCAAGAGGCATCCTTGGACGGAACTGGCTCACCTGGCCCTCTCTCTACAACCAGGCCTGGCAAGGTCTTTCTGCAACGCGAACACTACTACATGTAAACGTATTATTTATTTGAGTTAAAAATCAAGGGCGTTATCATATCATGATGCGAGCAGAGCGCATATGAGGTCTGAGCATTTATTTTATCAGAAACTGCCTTGTCCACAGCCCAGGGGTGCAACTAGAGTCAGACTTTGGGGGGAGTTGGGTGTGGGAGGTGAAGGGGTTTCTAACACTGGGGGCAGGGACATTGTCAAAACCTGAATAAAAATTACATGTGAGGGGTAACCCTTAATCTTCTGTTGTAAACTGCATAATATGTGGAGACATTTTTTTTAACAGTGGTTAGTAGTACTTTTTTATGCATGCTGGACCAGTAAGCTAGGCCTCAGGGTGCATTCCTAAACACAATGGAAACATTGCATTGGTCTCAACCTATTAGATCTTCAAAAACAACATTAACATTAAATTTGGGCATCCTCTTCCCAAAGGATATTTAGGAATATTAGTAGAAAATGGTGCAGATGAAGAACTTTTCTTTAGTTATTATTCTGTTTCTACTGTGTTTCCGAGGACACAGCACCTTTACAGTATTTGCAGAATAGGACAATTCTCTTCCTTTTTTGGGGAAGGAAGCATCACATCCAGGCTTTATAGCACAAAGAACATTACATCTGCCACCCAAGGTATAACCTGATGACCTGGATATCCTGCTTCCAACAAATATTCATAATTTTAATATGCTTGACAACTCCTGGAGCCTGAAGTACCACCCAAGTTTAAGGAGACATTAGCGCTAAATACACTTGAAGCACTTGAAGCATAAAAAGTTGGTACAAAGTGTGAGTATCCATGGTATCCCCACAGTACAGACAGACTGCAATTAGAGGTAACCATTTTTAGCAGCTAATAGAGCAGGCTTAGCAGTCGAAGCCCTTGGCGCTGCCCTTGCTTCCCCTGGTCTTCATGGTCATGGAGGCAATGACATGAAAAGAAAATAAATGTAACTTTAAGACTCATTTGCTGCCTCTTGCTATATAATGAGTAGTTTTAGGAAGGTGTTTAGAAGCTGGGGTGCATGCAGGGCTCAACCATGTGAAACTGTGAAGGTCAAAGTGTGCTTGATGTCATTTCCACTGCCCTTAGCAATTTTGTTATTTGAAGTCCATGACAGAACAGAAGCGATACTCAAACTTCTACGATAACATTTAATACTAGCAGCAGAATAATATTCAACAGGAAAAGCCTTTATGAAAATATTTAGCAACTGTGCATGAAGAATTGCTTCTATGACTTAAATCTGAAATGTGCATGTGTTTACATGGATGACATTGTGTATACTTAAGTAGTGTTTGAGGAAAAGGGATCATGTAATAAGGTTTCTTGGGGGAGTGCTCAAAACTATCTTTATTTACACATTCCAAAAAGAATGGTACAAATATCTGGCTTCTAGCAGGAATGATAAACCTAAATTAAAACTGTTGAAAAAGGTTTTTGATTAACAAGAGTAGTAATTGGCTGACAAAAGGATCGAGTTGTAGATGCACCACTGTCCACTATAATGCAGCAGTCTTAAACTTGGGTTTGATAGATATGTGTTGCAAACCTGACACCAACCTCATTTGAGTTTCAAAGGTAGAATACTTTTGAGGAGGAAGCGGTTACTTTACAACAGTAAATGACCCTCCTGCTCACATGGCACTCCCTTTCCCATTGACTTAACCATTGTTAAAGCCCTAACATCTCTAACTTGTATGGCCTCTTTCGTACCATTATTCCATTTCCCCTCCCTACCCTCCCTCTTCAGTAGTAGGCAAACAGCTAAATGTAACTATTAGGAGTAGGCTCATAAAGCTACTAGGCAGTCTCCTGCCTCAATCAGGCTCTCTGTTCTGCCCTACTATCTCATGTTTTGGTAAAATTGCAAAACTGATTTGATTGACCAGCCCTCTATAACCCCTATTGGAAATATAGGACAATAAGACACAGGTATGCAGCCCCATAAATACTTTAGTAGCATAGTCACCTTTAAAATCATTGAATTAAAAATTCCTTGTTTACACATGTGAAGTTTAGCGAACATTGATGAAGGATTTCATAATTTAAAAGATGTTCTTGTTCATGATTTTTAGCACTATTATAACGTGGATTTCTTTATAGAGCTAATTAAAGCACAAAACATTCAAACCTGTTTTCATTCAGTTTAAGCAAGCTACAGATGCACTCATTTAATTATCATTCTAGTGTACTTGCTAAAGTACTTTTATCCACTCCACTTTACAAGATTACATGAAGGCAGTATATACATAATCAGTGCAGAATTGATAGATAACAAATTACAATGAAAGGAAAGCAAAGCCAGGTGAAATCATGCACAAATCCACAGAGAAAGAGAAAATGAGTGTAATGAATCAGTTGAGTAAATTTAGAAATTACTCCCTTGAAAATATTGAGTTCACAAGGAGTTATGCCTCCATCTCTTTCACCAGATGAAGGTTGTGGTGAAGGTTCAAATCCTGACGCTGTAAATGTAAAAGGAATGTCAGCTGGTTAGAAGGTACACATTCAAAGTGGTAAAGGTAGCCAATGCTGGAAGATATAATGGTTCAGAGTCAGCAGCAACATTGCAGTAGAAACGCTCAAAGCCTGCAAGGACTGGAACTAGATGCCAGAGCATTTAAAAGCCAGTGAAATCACTGCAGTTCCCGATACACCATGCAGCACACTAGATAAACTTCTGCGAAATCCATGAAATGAGCAGTATGCAGCCACACAGCACCTCTGCGCCCAGGGAAAACCCAGAAATAGACTCAGCAGTGACTAAGGAACAAGTCCAGAAATATTGGACAGGAATGCTGGCAAGAAGACAGTGAAAATGGCGATAATGGATGTTGGATCAGGAATGTCCCCTACATAGCATACTGGGGTATGCCCCCTGCCCACAGTGCCTGACTGTTTGTGAATCATGTTATTTTGGCCCTGGTCTCACGCTAATCTACAGTGCGTGCAGCGGCCTAGGTCTATTCCTGATAATAGGACTCTAGGACCTGTCCTCTGGCCTGAAGGGCCACCACCCATGTCCTCCTAGAGAGAGAGTGGACTAATGCCCCTGTCCTGGGTTTAGCACTGAAGGTGGTGATGGGAGGACACTGTGTTTTGTAAGTCATACTGTGACTAGACCTTTGTATCTATATTGGTGGAATATGGTCTACTGACACCTCTAAAGTAAAGTTTCGCTGTTAAGTGAGAGTCAGAAACTTGCCCTGACATCCAGTATGTATGTAAAGTCTGTGTGTGCAGTGATCACATGGTGCATGCATGTTAGTTGGACTCTGAATGTGTGTGTGTGTGAATCTGAGAACTGAAGCCAGTGGGATTCATTTTTTGGATGCCTCTGGTTTGACATAGTAAAGATGGAGGATGAAGAAAGCTTCCTCAGACAGTGGAAGTGAATTGCTTATATTTTAGCAGCTGAGTGGTGAGATTCAGACAATTAAGTGAGGAGGATAGAGACAGAGCTACCTCTAGAAATTCTGGGAGGACTATGTTAGCAAAGGGTCGCTGATTGGTTCTTTCTGACCACTGCCATTTGGGTTGGGTAGAACTGAGGCACGGTACTGCAGTTTCTGTTATGCAACGTGGAGAAGTTTCTAGGTCAGTCTTGCCTTTTTGTCTAATCCTGATTAGTGCTCAGAAAGGCTGTTGACAGGCAAGGATAGAAACCACACACTTCACTTTGTTCATGTTGTGGGTGCTTCTGCTTGAAAAATCCCTTTGCCACCTGCTGGGAGAAGCATAACGTTACTCAAATATGGTGTCTGGAGAGCAGCCTGAGAAGGACACCTGAGAAGAGAACCAACCCAAACTAGTTCTGAAGGTTGAGACAGTGGACCCACATCCCCTGTCTTGAAGATGCATATAAAAGGAGAAACCAAATCACTCCACTTGTACCCGCTCCAATTTCTTCATGACCAAGGAAGGGAGTGCCCTGCAGAATGCTCAAAGTACTGCTGTAAGACCAGGGCTGATGTCTGCCTGACAGCTAGACTACCAGAGGTGGGGTGACATCAACTGAAGTTTCCAGTTTATGCTGGAAGAGCTGGTAGTCTGCCTTGTGACTAAAGGCCTTCCTGCTTCCCCAGACATTGAAGGAGTATGCCTGGCCCTGCAGGAGGAGAGACTATACAGGATGTTCCTGATCCAAAGAATACTCGTAGACTGGCTATGAGAGGAAAGCCAGGTGAGACTGATGCTGTGGTGCGTCTTTCAGTCTGTCTCAGTTCTCTTGGCTCCTGTGATGAACTGCACCAAAAAGCTACTCAAGTTTCTACTTCCCATGTGCCCATTGCCTGCTGCTGTGGGTCGTGATTTGGTACTATTGCCAATGGCGTGAGAAGCCCTGATGTCGCTGATGGAGAGCCGATAGGCCTGGGAAGGCTGCAACTGCCAGGAACACTCATCATCTGCACCGGCCGTGAGGTGGGCTGCAACTCTCCCTTGCCATGGGACCCATTCGGACTGTTCGGGAGGTGGGTTGCAATTGCCTTGCTGCTGTTATTTGTCTTCACTTGCCTATAGGTGAGCTGTAACTACTATGCTGTGGGATCTGCCTGCACTGGCCTGGAAGGTAGGTCAGAACTGCCTTGTCATTGGAGTAGACTGCACCAGCACAAAAGTGGGCTTTGATTGTCAAAGAAGCCGAATTGCTGCAAAAAGGTCCAATGAGTTGCACTTGTTTGGACATTAAGTTACTGTTTCTGTTGGTTGGTTGTAGAGTTCTAAGCTCTGGCACCACAGATTGTTTCCCTGAGAAGCCTATGCCTGACTGGCCATGTTTTCAGGGCCACAGTAGGTCAGTCCCAAGGACACAAGTGGCAAACAACCTCAACCATCAAGGTTGGGGCCCAGTATCCCTTCTGTACTGTGGCTCCTGAATGGAGTCTGACAATGAAAATAGATAATCAGAAATCAGGTGAGTAACCCACAAAAGATCATGCATGCAAGCTTGTATGTCATGGTCCTGACTCTGAATCTATGATAGGCGCGAGGAAGTATTTGCCTCTGACACAAGTGAGAAGCAAACGCCATAGGCTTAGATGTTGCAGATAGCTGACCCATTATAGACCAATAGTTGAGACCCCATTCAGTATGAACTACAACACAAAAAATATGTTGCAAAAGTATTGCAGTATATTAGCTAAGGTGTTTTTTAATAAAACACGCAATATTACTACACACAATCTTTAATTCAGACTGACCCCTGTAGTGCTTCACAGGACACAATAAAACTTTGATGATTTAGAAAGAGCTATGGTTCTCTGATTTTATTTTTGCAATAAAAGTACCATAACTGATGCTCGTTTTACTTTTGAGACCTTTTTCAGCGCTGTGTTCTATACCTGGTTTAACCTTGACCTTCATTTGTACTTTCGTCAGCTCAGTGATATCTATTACATCAATCTCAGAAGGATAAATGGCTGAAATACCCTACTGCTAAACAAAAAACGGAGCTTGTTAAACAAAAATGTTTCCAAAGGGCACATACAGCCGCTTGAAAAAGTTGTATATCATGTGTATTTAATAGAATGTCTATTAGAGTTTTACATTATTTTACCCTATGGGAGAATGAAGTACTGCTTCTGCTCTTCTTTGTGTATGATGAATGGCATCATAACAATTTAAACAAATAATGCAAACCACTTCTGCAATGTATTTGTCTTTTCAAATGCCATTTTTACTAGGGGTGGGAGATAAATTCTGCTCCGCCGGTGGAGTTGGCAGAGCTTTGGCCACTCCGCATTACGCATGTAACGCAGAGTTCCAGCTATATTCCGCCAACCACCACGTGGCAGAGTTTTTTCTCGCATGTGGCTCTCCAACAGTAAGTTGATGAGTCAGAATTGGCATCCCCTCGCATGATTTTCGGGTGCTACGAGGGCACTTGATGAGTTTTTCACAACGGGGTGGTCACAGGCAGTTGAGACCGTTCACAGTGAGAAAGCTGTCGCTCGAGTAGAACATCTACTCAAGTAGCAGCAAAACCAACTCGAGAAGCAGCACCCTCTGGTATGCCACGTGGTGCCATTCATGTGGATTTTACAGCGCAGTACAAGCTCAAGGCACTAAAAATCAGCCTGAACAGTGCGACGTGCCGATTTCCTCCCATTCGCTTTCATGTAACTCCATGGAATTCCATGGAGTGAAACTCCACGAGTTCCACCCACCCCTAATTTTTAACTTTACATATTTTTCCCACTGAGCAAAAATTCTTCCACTTTAGATAACACTAACTGCGTCTAGTCTAGTAATTGGAGCCATTTCTGTGTCCTTAGTTGTGCAAGATATAGGAGGGCACCCCTGTTATGTTTATGTAAGGAGGAGGTTTTCTTAACAGCAGGTTTAGTCCCTGCTTTGATGTTACACTTGTACCCTGGACACTTTAAATATCCTAAGTTACTACTCATTATCTTAAAATAGAAACATTTGAGGACAGAGAGTAGGCCAACAACTTCATGGAAAGTATTGAAAAGAAAATGATTGCACGCTGTAAATGGCATTGGAGGGATGAGCAGAATACTTGCTAACCTTCCGACCAGCAGCACCAGCTCAGCCAGCCCTACCCACTGATGGAGAGGAGGGGATGGGGGCTAAAGCCATCTTAGCCCAAATGGTGACTCATGCCTGCTACAGCCCATGTATTAACTATGAAAATCTCCAAGCTACTGCATGGGCTGCAGACAGCAAGGGTGTTTCTGAGCCATGTTGCAGATATCACCATGGGAGAGAGGATGAGCAGCCTTGGAGGGGCCCAGCCAAGGGGGGTGGTCAGTCACTGCTTAAGCACTGGGCCAGAGAGAGGGGTTAGAGTTTTATGCTGTGCTCTGCCTCAGCTCCCACTCCTACCCTCCCCTCTAAAAACAAACAAAGGCTTATGAAGCAGCCTCCTGTGTCCCAGGTACAGGGCAGGCTGATTCAATAGCTGTAATAGATTGTGTATATTCAGAGCCACATGAACTGGACACCCTTACTCTGTGGAGGGGTCCATAGCTCACCCTGTACTCATGTGACATTGGCAGTGGGTAACCAAGGACCATGCGAAAAGCTCCAATTTCATGTGAGAAACAGTGGCATCTTGTGAGTTGTATGCCTGGTGCTGTCCACAGCTCTTGCATTAACTTGGAGATAATGTATGGGCTGTAGACAAGGCAATTTCAGGAAAAACAAATGCTCTGACCTCATCTGTATATGAGCTCCACTCTGAAGGGCATCATGATATGGCCCTAGGTTCTGATAAATTTTGGTGCTCGGATTTCTATAGTTGCCAACTCAAGATTGTCCTGTAAGATGCCAAGCAACTGAATGGTTATTCTTATTTTTCTATTAATATAAAGTGCTCCATTGAAAGCTGGGAACTGGAAATTTATGCTTTTCACATTCATTTTGTGTCTATTTTTTCCAATGGTGAACTATGATGTATAGATAAATAGGCTTTACATAAAACAAGCATTAGTAACGAGAATAGGTATGCCTTGGCTGCCAGCCTTTTGGCTTTGTCTAAGCTTGTTTTGTTTTTTCATTGTTTTTTGCAACATATTATTGTTTAGGAAGCTGCCATGCCATCATCAATCTAAAAACAATGGCAAAAAGCAATAATATTTCATTGGCCTTCAAAAACATATTTTGCCATAGAAGTCCCTGGCATTTAACTACTTTGCAAGTTGATGTGTGTGAGACATTGGGTCACTGGTTGAGTAGGGTGTTAACCCTGCTTAAGCAACAGCTACAACCCCGTCAGGATGAAACACAAAAGTCACTAAATTTGCCTGTGCTTAACCCTCTGGTAGCTTGTCAGGCCTAGCTTACAGGCAATGTGTTTATGCACCACACAAACAGTAATAACGTGAGAACACAACACAAGTAAAATCACACACCAATTTAGAAAACTTGAGTACATTTTAATAAAATATTTGACACCAAAATGACAAAAATCCAATAAGTGGAATCCCAGTTATGGATTTTTACATTTTAAGGTAAAACTAGTGGCTAAAACTAGTAGTGGGCCTGCAGCACTTATTGTGCCTCCCACTTAAGTAGCCCCTTACAACATGTCGATGGTCTTCCATTACAGCCTGCAAGCAGTTTTAAACTTGCAATTCGACTTGACAATATAACCCCTTGACAGGCATCAAGCTCCCCTTTTATTGAATATAAGTCAACCTTAACTTAGGCCCTAGGTAGTCAATCAATCAATCAATCATGTCACTTATAAAGCGCACTACATACCCGCGAGGGTCTCAAGGCGCTGGGGGAAGAGGGGGGTGGTGCTGCTACTGATCGAAGAGCCAGGTCTTGAGGAGTCTTCTGAAGGCCAGTAGGTCTTGGGTCTGTCGGAGGTTGGTGGGGAGGGTGTTCCAGGTCTTGGCGGCGAGGTGGGAGAAGGATCTGCCGCCGGCGGTCGTTTTCCGGATGCGGGGGACTGTGGCGAGGGCGAGGCTGGTCGAGCGGAGCTGGCGGGTGGGGTGTAGAAGCTGAGTCGTCTGTTGAGGTAGGCTGGTCCGGAGTTGTGGAGTGCTTTGTGTGCGTGGGTGAGGAGCTTGAAGGTTATCCTCTTGTTGACAGGGAGCCAGTGCAGGTCTCTCAGGTGGGGTGTGATGTGGCTGCGTCGGGGGATGTCGAGGATAAGACGTGCAGAGGCGTTCTGGATGCGTTGCAGCCGTCTCAGGAGCTTAGCCGTCGTTCCTGCGTAGAGGGCGTTTCCGTAGTCCAGCCTGCTGGTGACGAGGGCCTGGGTGACTGTTTTTCTTGTTTCGGTGGGGATCCACTTGAAGATCCTGCGGAGCATTCGGAGGATGTTGAAGCAGGATGAGGAAACGGCGTTGACCTGCTTAGTCATGGAGAGGGTGGGGTCGAGGATGACCCCTAGGTTGCGTACGTGGTCGTTGGGTGGCGGGGCTGTTCCCAGTGATGTTGGCCACCAGGAGTCGTCCCAGGCTGAAGGGTTGGAACCAAGGATGAGGACCTCCGTCTTGTCCGAGTTCAGCTTCAGGCGGCTGGTCCTCATCCATTCGGCGACGGCCTTCATTCCTTCGTGGAGGTGGGCTTTGGCGGTGTGAGGGTCTTTGGTGAGGGAGAGGATCAGCTGGGTGTCGTCGGCGTAGGAGATGATGTTGAGGTTGTGCTGTCGGGCGACGTGGGCGAGGGGTGCCATGTAGATGTTGAACAGCGTTGGGCTGAGGGAGGAGCCTTGGGGTACGCCGCAGATGATCTTGGTGGCCTTGGATCGGAAGGGGCGAGGCAGACGCTTTGTGTTCTGCCGGAAAGGAAGGATGTGGTCCAGTCCAGGGCCTTCTCTTGGATCCCGGCGTCGTGAAGGCGTGTTCGTAGTGTGTGGTGGCAGACCGTGTCGAAGGCGGCTGATAGGTCCAGGAGGATGAGGGCTGCTGTTTCTCCATTGTCTAGCAGGGTCCTGATGTCATCGGTGGCGGCGATGAGGGCGGTTTCGGTGCTGTGGTTGCTGCGGAAGCCGGACTGGGAAGGGTCCAGGATGTTGTTCTCCTCGAGGTAGCGGGTCAGTTGTTTGTTGACGATTTTCTCGGTGACCTTCGCGGGGAACGGGAGCAGAGAGATGGGTCGGAAGTTCTTGAGGTCCTTGGGGTCTGCCTTGGGTTTCTTGAGTAAGGCGGTGATCTTGGCGTGCTTCCAGCTTTCCGGGAAGGTTGCTGTCTCGAAGGAGATGTTGATTATTTTCCGGAGATGGGGCGCGATGGCTGTACTGGCTTTGCTGAAGATGTGGTGAGGGCACGGGTCTAGCGGTGAACCGGAGTGGATGGTGTTCATGATCTCGCTGGTGTCCTCGTCGTTGATGTTGGTCCAGGAGAGCAGGCGGTTGGTGGTTGTGGGGGCAGTGGTCTCGGTGGTTGCCGGGGCGGTCGTGGTGTTGAAGCTGTCGTGGATGTCGGCGATTTTGCGGTGGAAGAAGGTGGCCAGTGAGTCGCACAGGTCTCGCGACGGCTGGATGTCGTTGGTGTTGGAGCTGGGGTTGGAGAGTTCCTTCACGATGTTGAAGAGCTCTTTGCTGTTGTGTGCGTTGTTGTCTAGGTGGTCTTTGAGTGAGGCCCTTTTGGCGGATCTGATGAGGTGATGGTGACTGCGGGTGGCGCTCTTGTGGGCGGCGTAGCTGTCCGCTGTCCGTTCGTGGAGCCAGATCTTCTCCAGTTTTCGGCATGTTCGTTTGGAGGCCTGGAGGTCTTCGGTGAACCAGGTGGCTTTCTTGCTGGTGTGGCTGTTGGGCGGATTCTTGAGCGGGGCGAGGTGTTGGCGCAGTCGTCGATCCACTGTCTGAGGTTGCGGGCGGCGGTGTCGGGGTCGGAGGGTTCGGCGGGTGGGCTCAGGGCGAGGTTGTGGTTAGCTGGTCTTTCGTGACTCTGCTCCAGCAGCGGCGAGGCATTTGTTCGGTGCGGTGGTGCGTGGTGGGCTTCCTGTAGGTGAAGTGGATGCAGTGGTGGTCAGTCCAGTGGGGTTCGGAGGTGTGGTTGAAGGAGACGTGTGGGCTTGCGGAAAAGATGGAGTCTAGCGTGTGGCCGGCGGCGTGGGTGGGTGTAGTCACGAGCTGTCTGAGTCCGAGGGTGGCGAGGTTGTCGATCAGGGTGGTGGAGTTGGTGTCCTTGTTGTTCTCGAGGTGGAATTTCAGGTCCCCGAGGAGGATGTAGTCCGTGGAGGCGATGGCGTGTGTGCTGACGAAGTCAGCGATGGAATCGCTGAACTGTGGTCGGGGTCCGGGGGTCTGTAGATGAGGGTTCCTCTGAGGGTGGTGTTGGGATCGGTGTGGATCTGGAAGTGCATGTGTTCGGCGGTGCTGAGGGTGTCGTCGGTGTTGGTTGAGACTCTGAGGGTGTTCCTGTGGACGATGGCGATGCCTCCTCCGACTCCGTTGGTGCGGTCCCTGCGGGTGATCTTGTATCCGTCCGGGATGGCAATGGCGATGTCGGGGGCTGAAGCGGGATTCAGCCAGGTCTCCGTCAGGAATGCGACGTCTGGGGAGGTTGAGTCGAGAAGGTCCCAGAGTTCGATGGCGTGTTTGCGGGCGGAGCGGGTGTTGAGGAGGATGCATCTGAGGTAGTTGGGTTCTTTCCTGGGCGGTGGTTTGGCGGGGCGGGTGCTGGCGAAGCTGCAGTTCCGGCAGGTGAAGGGCCCTTGGGTGCGCTTCGGGGTGGCCTGGTAGCAGGCGTGATCTTTTCCGGGGTTGAGTGCGTGGAGGGTGCTGGCGTCGTATCGGCGTCTGTTGATGTGGCGGGCGCGGGGATGCCCGGACCAGGGGTCTGGCGCTGGGCGCGATCACGGCGCGGACGGGCGCAGACGGGCTTGCCTTAGGCGCACCTTCGGCGCGCCAGCGCGCGCGCCCGCTGCGCACGTCCGCTGCGCGGCCGCACATCGGCCGCCATAAATGGGGAGGTGGGAGGGAGGAGCAGGGAATGGGGCAGCGAATGGGCAGTGAGGGGGCGGGGCCGCAGGCGCAGCGGCGGGAAACAGGCACAGAAGGGAAAACGAGCACAATCAGGGCATCAAGGGGGCACAGAAAGGAAAAGAAAACGAGCACAATCAGGGGCAGCAAGGGGGCACAGAAAGGAAAAACGAGCACAATCAGGGGCAGCAAGGGGGCACAGAAAGGAAAAACGAGCACAATCAGGGGCAGCAAGGGGGCACAGAAAGGAAAACGAGCACAATCAGGGGCAGCAAGGGGGCACAGAAAGGAAAACGAGCACAATCAGGGGCAGCAGCAGGACCCACAGACGGAGCTGTGTGGTGGGGAGCGACCTACCAGTCAAGGTCAGGGGTCGCTCTCTTCACCATGCAGCGGCCACCTTAAATGGGGAGGTGGGAGGGAGGAGCAGGGAATGGGGCAGCGAATGGGCAGTGAGGGGCGGGGCCGCAGGGCGCAGCGGCGGGAAACAGGCACAGAAGGGAAAGCGAGCACAATCAGGGCATCAAGGGGGCACAGAAAGGAAAACGAGCACAATCAGGGGCAGCAGCAGGGCACACAGACGGAGCTGTGTGGTGGGGGAGCGACCTACCAGTCAAGGTCAGGGGTCGCTCTCTTCACCATGCAGCGGCCGCCATAAATGGGGAGGTGGGAGGGAGGAGCAGGGAATGGGGCAGCGAATGGGCAGTGAGGGGCGGGGCCGCAGGCGCAGCGGCGGGAAACAGGCACAGAAGGGAAAACGAGCACAATCAGGGCATCAAGGGGCACAGAAAGGAAAAGAAAACGAGCACAATCAGGGGCAGCAAGGGGGCACAGAAAGGAAAAAACGAGCACAATCAGGGGCAGCAAGGGGGGCACAGAAAGGAAAAAACGAGCACAATCAGGGGCAGCAAGGGGGGCACAGAAAGGAAAACGAGCACAATCAGGGGCAGCAAGGGGGGCACAGAAAGGAAAAACGAGCACAATCAGGGGCAGCAAGGGGGGCACAGAAAGGAAAAACGAGCACAATCAGGGGCAGCAAGGGGGGCACAGAAAGGAAAAACCAGCACAATCAGGGGCAGCAAGGGGCACAGAAAGGAAAAACGAGCACAATCAGGGGCAGCAGCAGGGCACACAGACGGAGCTGTGTGGTGGGAGCGACCTACCAGTCAAGGTCAGGGTCGCTCTCTTCACCATGCAGCGGCCGCCATAAATGGGGAGGTGGGAGGGAGGAGCAGGGAATGGGGCAGCGAATGGGCAGTGAGGGGCGGGGCCGCAGGAGCGCACCGGCGGGAAACAGGCACAGAAGGGAAAACGAGCACAATCAGGGCATCAAGGGGGCACAGAAAGGAAAAGACAACAAGCACAATCAGGGGCAGCAAGGGGGCACAGAAAGGAAAAAACGAGCACAATCAGGGGCAGCAAGGGGGGCACAGAAAGGAAAAACGAGCACAATCAGGGGCAGCAAGGGGGCACAGAAAGGAAAAACGAGCACAATCAGGGGCAGCAAGGGGGCACAGAAAGGAAAAAACGAGCACAATCAGGGGCAGCAAGGGGGGCACAGAAAGGAAAAAACGAGCACAATCAGGGGCAGCAAGGGGGGCACAGAAAGGAAAAACGAGCACAATCAGGGGCAGCAAGGGGGCACAGAAAGGAAAAACGAGCACAATTAGGGGCAGCAGCAGGGCACACAGACGGAGCTGTGTGGTGGGGTGCATTGCAACTAAAAGGTTGGGCAAGTACATTTATGCTGTACATGTACTGGTAGTGAAAAACTCTTGAAATCATTTTTCCCTACTGTGAGACCTATCTCACCCATAGGTTAACATTGGGTTGCCTTGTTACATTTAATAAGTACGAGCTTTTGATTAGGATCAGGTAGGAAATTCATGTTTGGTGTCTAAAAAATATAATTTAAAATCCTCTTTAATGATAAAGTTGTATTTTAAGTCACAATTTGGAAAATGACACTTTTAGAAAGTTGGCATTTTCCTTCCCTATCTATTTCTGTGTCTGCAGCATGTTCTTGGGTCACATGACTGGGTGTAGTTGGCAAGTGGACTTTGTATGTTCCTTCAGACAGCAACACAATAGGAGGATTATGCATGCCTGGGTGGGCCATCGCTAGTAGGATGGTGGGCGGAGCTGGGCACAGCCCAACTTGCAAATCAATAGGTTGTGCCCTTCCTTCACACAAAGGACTTCACACTACCTCATTGTGCCTATAGTCAGGCTGGAGCCAGGGCAGGAGATGCAGGACATTCCAAGTATTTCAAAGGAAAATCTCTGGAAACTTCCCCTACTTCAAAGAAGGAACCAGGTATAAAAATAGGACCCTCAAGCCCACTCTTCAGTTCACTTTCTAAACCTGCGGAAGGACTCTCAGATGACTGCCTGCTACTATGGCCTGCTTTGTACTTCAGAAGACTGCTTTGCTGTACCTGGAAAGACTGCTCTGCTGCCTAAAGTCTGCCTTGAACCCTTAGAGGCCTGCTCTGCTGCTTGAGCCCTGTTTCACCTCTTGAACCTACGCCTACCAGAATGACTCCTAGGACTAGTTAGCTGACCCCCTGATCAGAGACCCAGGGACAGAAAAGGCTCAGCCCATCTTGAGCCCACACCTGGACACAGCCTGAGTGAGTACTGACCCTCCAAGTCGTCTGTCTCCAGTCCTGGACTCTTGAAAATGGTGCTAAATGTGCCCAGATAGCCAAAATCGAAACTTTAGACATAGGAAAATTTTGGCTAAAAAATGTTCTGGGAACAAAGTGGAGACCGGGACCTACATGGTCGTCGATCCGCCCAAGGTGCATCCCCGGGTGACCTGACTTCTCAGCAGCTCCAACTACACTCTTCTCCGCAGCAGCAAATCCTGTTCAGCGGTCCTGTGAAGGAGGAGTAACCCCCCTTGTGGAGCCTTGTCGACTACAGTTTGCAGCTTCATCCTGCTGGAGATTTTCAACTTCCAAAAAAGAGACTAAGTCCGAACTAGAAATCTTCACCACGTCTTTTTTCAGCAACTCCCTGAAGACGAAGGCTCCTCCTCGATCGCTGCCAGTAGCCTTGCTCTGCTGAACTTTGCCTTCTCAGACATTTTTCAACAAGATTTCTTCGAAGTCCAAAGGTAAGTGCCGACCGGGCCCAATTCGAATTTTTTGTATCCGACGCGTGCTCCATCGTGGTTGGCCATTTTGTTTACTTTGACCTGGTCTCGCATGACTAGATGTCCTCAGTTAGGCGCTTTGATCTTTTAGCCACAAGTTTTACCTTAAACTGTAAAAATTCATAACTGCAATTTCAATTATTGGATTTTTGTCATTTTGGTGTCAAATATTTTATTACTAAATTTTTCTAAATTGGTGTGTGATTTTTCTTGAGTTGTGTTCTCACTTTATTACTGTTTGTGTGGTGCATAAACACTTTGCCTGTAAGTTAGCCCTGACAAGCTACCAGAGGGTTAAGCACCGGTAAAATTTACAGGCCCTGAGTACTGGCAGCCCCACTCTCCTAGGGACTTACAAGTAAATTAAATGTAAAAATTGGCTGCAAGCCAATTTCCCCATGTTTTAGGAAGTGAGCACACACACTTTAGCACTGGTTAGTAGTGGTAAAGTGCACAGAGTCTAAGGCCAACAAAACTGAATTCAGAAATATTGAAGGGGTGAAGACAAAATGTTTGGGCCGGACCCTGCAAAGAAGGCCAAGTCTAACAATATGTCAAAGTGAAATTAGCCAATGGTTGAAATGAACTGACCTATTACCCCAAGCTGTATGGTGTAGTGGGTTGTGGAAAATTGTAATTGACACAATACCAGACCAGTAAATGAAGAGGGTTGGCTGAAAGCCCGTATAAGCATTTGTTATGCATGGCTCTCACAGAGAGCCATAAGCATGAATAACTGGATTCTAAATCCAGTAATTCACCACTATGACCAGCAGTGTCCAATAAAACTTATTAACTACTGTTGCTACACCATACCCTGTCAGAGCAGTGCTGGAAAACATGGAGCACAGCTGGAGGTGATGAAAGGAAAAGCACAGAGAGTGGTGGGGGTAGGTGGCAAGAGGCCAAGTATTTTTTTAAAATTTGGGACAGGGAGGACAGGCCTTGTTATATATTGGTCTCCGATTACTCCGTTGCATAGCAGCTGAAACAGGGGCAGATGATTTTCAAGCCATATATAACATGAATTTATAAATGGTCAAAAACTGAATTCCAGGGATGTTTTTCACTTCGGGGTTCACTCTTGTTGTCTATTTGATGTCACTCAGAACCCCTTGGGGGGAAAAACATCCAGGTAATTCACTGCTACCCATGTAAAATCCTATATACTATATATATTATTTTAGTAAACTCAAAAGGTCTTGGCTAAAGCCAGATCTAAAAGAGGGCAGTATTATAGGAAAACGTCTGGTGCATTCTAGGCAATTGAACCCAGTTTTTATAGTTCTGGGACCTTCTTTATTATAGAAGGAGCCACATATCATTGTGCTGTCCCTTCAATAGCAACCATTTCACGGCAGCACCAGGACAATGTGACATGGGTATTCCTTCTTTTGCACTGGTGCATAGTCTCTTACAACAGAGGGAAAGGTTTTGACTTTTTCCCTACACAATATTACAGATGCAGGAGCGTGGCCAAAAAATCTTCAGATCACACTGTGTGCCTCCTGGAGCATGTTAAACAGTTAGTGCAGCCCCTGAAGTCACACTTTGACAGGTGTGTATCTGTCTACAGGGGACACCCTTTGGGGTGGGCCTCTGGCCCCATTTGAAGGGGTGTTGGTATGTGTACGCAGTGAAACAAGAAGCTGCAGTTTGAACCGCTGTTTTTGTTTCATTGATGCTCTGTCTCCAACTCATGCACCAGCTCTGAAAGCTTTTCAAAGGATATGGTTCATAAATTGCACTCATGAAGCAACATACATTTTTTAGATGTTTTCCTTAATAAACAATAAGTTCCAGTAATCCACACTTTAGCATTTGTGCTAAAGTGGTGCGTCCTCTGCTCTAGAACACATATCAGTAGAAACTGTAAATAATGCTGTGTACCTCCTGATGTGCACACCTACTGCGCACACAACAATGGAGAAAACCCCAGCAAAGTTCAAAGTGATTTTTCTGCAAATGTATTCAATAATTCAGTTTGAAGCAAATATTTCCTTCCAAAGTAACTTATTCCATTGAACGTATCGAAAAACTAAATTGAACACTACCAGTCACACTTTGTAAATTGATAATATGATTTCTCATATCCCAATAATGGAAATGCTCAATACTCCACTCCAATGCATTTTGGCCAAGATATGCCCTTCTTCAGGGTAAAAGGAACTGCAAGAGAATTGTATAGCAACTACATTAAACAAGCATTTGCAATGCAATTGGTCTCGCCTTTGGCACCTTCTAAATATTTAGCCATGTCCTGGCACATTATCCTGGCACTCAATCAATCACAACTGCAACGTGCGAGTGCTCGTAGCGTCAACTTCCTAACCATGATAACTATCATGAAAGCAAAGAAGTGTGAGGTTTTCACATACTTAAGTAATGAAATGGGTCAACAGTGACCACTTTCCCTCAGACTTAAGAGCTCCACAGATGCCCTTGCCTGGGCCACTCTCAAGGATAAGGAAGATGTTGCCTGGTGGGTTAAGAGCCCAGCATGATGCCACTTTAGAAGTATATGCAATGCTAAGCAGTGGAAAGTTTTTATTGTGTTGTAGTTGCATTAAGATAGCACGTTCCACCGCTTAAGGCTCTGAGGCCTTTTGTGGGTGGGTACTAGCATGTTACTCCACGCCATCAGACTAACATGCAGTTCTACCCTAATGTCTCCGTTCTTCCACAGACTGTTCGCTCCAATTCATAGCACACATACACAGCATCAACAGACTCCCAACCCCGCCCTGGAACCAAAGCTAACTACATTTGAAGAATGAACATATTTTAAAATTTTTAAGTACTCTTTAGTTCATGCTGTTATGAGTGGAAAAATAAGCCTCACCGGCCGATCTAGTGGAAGCCACTAAAGAGGAAAGCCCGGGCCACCAGATTACCATAGAGAGCAGCATTGTGGCTCCTTGCATTGAAACAAAAGAAGGACAACGCCTGCACTCTCGTTTATATGGGTGTATTTCGGAATGACAGTTGACTGAGAGAGTCCGACAGCTGTAAGTAAATAAGTTGCCAAATTGAACACTTCAGTAAGCAAATGTCGGGGTCTTGAACTGGTAAAAACGTATTAGTGTTCAGAAGCTGACTATCAAAGGAATGGGTGCCTGTTATTTAGCGTGTGGTATCAATGTTTCGTGTTTTTGTAATAGAGTGAACACTTTCAGCACTTGTATTATTATTTTTTAATGCTAATATGAATAAAGATATTGTGAAAATACAATCAGCGTGTGTACTTAATATTTTTTAACGCACATGTATCTTTAAGGTTATTAAGGTGCATATGTATTGCTTGATTCTAGTTATTTTCTATTTATGTTGATGCATATAACGCTGGAGATGATTTGTGTGCCTCTCTCTTCAGAAGGGCTGCTGAACATTGAATTCTTGAGGAATTAATTTTTTATTTCTGTTCACGGCTTACTCTGTGCACAAAAGTAAAAACTCTGATCTAGGTTATGTTAACCGGATCATACATTAGTCACCTTTCACAGGTACTTAAGCCCATACAGCAATAGGCGATCCAACTCAGAGTGTTTTCCAAGCGTTGGAATGTGTACTTGGCTGACTGTATTGTGTTTTCTTTTTTCGCACTCTTTAACTCGCAGGCACTGTGACCATGAGTGTTGCTTCTTTATTAAAGAAGCATGATTGTGGATTTGCTCTTGCTCCTCTAAGTAGTTGCGGTCTCCCCGTGCTTGTACATGGTAGAGTCTGCTTTAGCCCGATGACACACAATAAATAAAGCCATAGAGTAAGGGGACGTGTAACAGGGCCAGTAGCTACAAAAGTCAAAACACATCCAAAGGCAGGACAATGAGCAGCATTTCACAAATGAAAAGAAAGCAAGGAAGAAATGGAAAGTGGTGGGCGTGACCTACGCCCCCAGAGTAGATACAGCATGCCTCGCAGTGCAGCGCATGCACAGTGCTAGGCTTGACATAAAAAGGAACAAAATACAAATGACCTCACCATCTTCTCATTAAACATATTCTCTAATGATTAACTGAACCATACCCTAGAGTGTGCCAAATTAACACAACTAAGCACCTGAAAGTCTCTCCAACAACACCGGTGTTCATGGTGACAAGTAAATGAGATATCTCCCGAAAACAGAATTGACACCCAAGTTCTTGCAGAACTTGGGGTGAACAAACAAAGAATCCAATACCAACACTGTGATACTGAGATTCAAAAAAGCATAAAACAAAAAGGACTCTATGACACAGTGAAAGTGCATCTTAATCAATCATTCTGTATGTTAACAGTAAGGAAGTACCGGTGATATCGGGCTCAATGAAACCAAAATTAATCCATATGTTAAGATCTATCACCGTAAAAAATAAGCAAGCTGAGAAACGAGTGATGCTCATAAACATGGCCGTGTAGCTTATCTCAATTCAAAGTTCTAAACCATGCCTCTCACGGATGGGTACCATTACACCTGAAGACACAAAACCTGACTTAAAAACACCTTTATCATGAGTCTTCATGTGAGCCGCACTGACCTCCGCCACTACTCATGTCATATTGAAAGGGTGCGAATCAGAGCAAATAGCATAATGCTCAACTGCCAAATGTTGGCTTCCAGGGGTGATCTTCTTTAGAATGTACACCCTTGGGTTGCTTCGACGAGTGGCATGGTCCATGCCGTATTTGGACTCAGATTGACTGGGGTCCACGGGGTGGATTGTTAGGTGGGTTTAGACTAGTTTAAACCACTTCTGGTCCCAGCTGCACATGCTGTGGTCTTGCGGCAGGTTAGTGGCTAGGCCCCTTTTTTTAGGTCGAGCCTCGAGTAGCGCGCAAGCGCTGCTTAGAGGCGAAGACTTAATGTAAGCGAATTTTCAAAGCAGTCCAAGAAACGCTCGTGCGTCGTGGCTGGCCTTTTTGAGATGGTGCAGCGCGGCAAACATGTGTTTCCAATTATCGTGCCCAGACGCGGGCGCGATAAGTGGAAACACATGTCTGCCGCGCGTACTCATCCAAAGGCCAGCCACGACGCACGAGCGTTTCTTGGGACTGCTTGCAGGCTGCCGCGCTCGCTCGCCCCCGCTCCATGTCCCCCGATGCGCCCCGTAGTTTCGGCTTCGCTCACCTTCTGCGGCTCACCGCTCGCGGCCCCGCTCCCCACATGATTTCCGTCGCTCGCCGCCTCGTTCCCATGTCTCCCACATGATTTCCGTCGCTCGTTGCTTTTTTCACAGGTGAGTGATCTAGAGTTATTTGACCTCGAACACTGCAACCCCAGTACTTTCTTGGCAATGATTTATTCAAATCTCCTAGGTTCCATTACGATGGGTTGGGTAATACTGTGGTGGTTGCCTGAAATTGCACATTCAGCTAGTTGTTTCCATGAGCATGTTTTTTTGGCTTGTTTTTGGAAATTGCTGCCAGGGAGACGAGGCACTCGAACTGTTCTGTGCTGTTTTTGTTTGATAAAATCATTCCTTCCTGTAAACGCTCTGGTCTCTAGGAGCAGAGGGCTCTGTGAGACCGTTCTAGAGCCTCCCGGCGAGAGAAGCCCTCTAAAACCCTCTAAAATATTTGTTTTCTGGGTGACTGATCAGTTGTCAGACGTGAACCTGTAGGCTCTGTGTAACAGGAAGATTAGCTCTATTGATGCCTGAGCCTGTGAGATCTGTGTAACCCGAGAGACGGCTATAATGACGGAGCCTGTGAAATCTATGTAACTTGAGAGATAGCACCGATGGCTGAGGCGGCAGCCTGTGATATCTATGTAACCTGAAAGACAGCACTAGTGACTAAGCCCTGAGCCTGTGAGGTCTGTGTAATATGAGAGACCGGACTAGTGAGCCCTGAGCTTGTGATGTCTGTGTAACCTGAGAGACAGCACTGGTGGCTGAGGTGGGAGTCTGTGACATCTGTGTACCCTGAGATACAGCACTAGTGACTGAACACGGAGCCTGTGAGATCTGTGTAACCTGAGATACAGCACTAGTGACTGAACACTGAGCCTGTGAGATCTGTGTAACCTGAGCTACAGCACTAGAGACTGAACACTGAGCCTGTGATATCTGTGTAACCTGAGAGATAGCACTGGTGGCTGAGGTGGGAGCCTGTGAGATCTGTGTAAGCCAAGAGACAGGACTAGTAACTGCACCCTGAGCCTGTGAGGTCTATGTAACTTGAGAGATAGCACTGATGGATGAGGCGGGAGTTTATGAGATCTATGTAAACTGAGATACAACGCTAGTGACTGAGCCCTGAGCCTGGGAGATCTGTGTAAACTGTAAGATGCTCTACTGGCTGTTGCTGTCATCTGTAACATGTATGTAACCTGGGAGGCATCTCTGCTGGCTAACGCCTCAACCTGTAAGAAATGTATAAATCTAAAGACAGCTCTGCTTGTATAAACTTGCATGGTAGGTTCAGAGTAAGCTTTCGGCTATCTCTGCCGGTGAAGGCCTGGACCTGTATAACCGTGTCATCGGAGTAAGCTTTGTTGGCATTGGCCTGATCTGGGGCCACTGGAATTATGCAATTCTGTGGCTGTGGCTTTTTTTTGCATAATTATGGATTTGCCACATAATCCAGATCTGCAGATTTTAACCCAAAAATTTTCTCTAGCTCAAACCGATCAAAAGTTACTAAAAATGTTGCAGCATGTTTTCGCACACAGTGGAAAGCCCTTAGTGAAGGTTAACTGGTCATCTTACAGGTCCCTATTTCTGTATTTTTCTGTTAAACTGGTACTAATGAGGAGAAATCTTCCCCAGACAGTATTACCATTCCGTATAATACATGCGGCCCTGGCCTGGGCCTGGGCCTGGGCCTATTCTATCTTTGTAACTGAGGGCTAACTCGAATCACTGAGCCCTGAGTCGCTATGATTTGTGTACAGGGTGAGCTTACTGCTAGGATACACCTGAGTTGTAATACGTGGTTAATCTGTGGGTAGTTCTATTGTCTGAGATTTAAGCCTGTATGATCGGTGTAATCTAGGGGTTGCTCCACTGCCTGAGGTCTGAGGCTGTGCATTCTTTGGGACCTGCGGGATAGCTCCACTGTATAAGGACTAAGCGGTCTGTCGTGTCTGTGCCTACAGAGAACAAGCGAAACCCATGAATATTTAGGGACCAGGGGTGCATAGTGCTTTAAAGGAACAGAGGTCCCTAAAGAGAACTTATCTAGGCGTTTAACTGGGAAAACAATTATGACCAGACATGCGGTCAATTTGAAAAATACAATCACATTTATTAGACAATTTAGTCAAATCGGTGGGAGAAAACACAAATGACACAAAATTAAATGAGCAGAACAAAAACAGAAAAACTCAGGCAATAGTGTGTGACATAAGTCAAAACATTTAATTTATTTAATTAAATTTAAAGCAACACTTCTGCCCCTATGTGCCTTACTCTGTACATTATAATATGGGTCAGTGTGCGAGAGTCGACGTTTCGATCCTTACAAAATAACAGGATCGTCATCTGTGTCTGTGCCCTCAGATTTAAAACAGTGGGTTCTAACCTGTTGCCTGCTTCAGATTACCTTGGACAGGTTGTCAAATAGCCTCCTGAGACTGTGTGCGTCCCCATCAAAGGGTGCATTACACACCTGATTGGATGTCCTTGGATCACCACAGTGCTTAGAGACGCTGCAACTCGTCTGGAGCTAGGCCCTTCACATCAGCACTGCTTCCCTACTCTCGTCAGTGAAAATGTATTGGGGTACCAACATTATGTGTATTTGTAGGTCGAGCTTATCACTCAGGAGGATATCCTGCACCTGAAGAAGGACGGTGCGATCCTGGCTGGGACCTATTGTAAGAACCAGGTTTTCAGCCTTTTTTGCGGGATTCAGGGACTGAGCTGGTGGCTCTAATGTGCCGGGGAAGGTCGTTCCAGGCTTTGGTAGCCAGGTGGAAGAATCCATTCTCGCCGGCTTTGGCTCTTCGGATTCGGGGTACATGGGCGAGCAAGAGGTTGGCAAAGTGGAGGTTGCTGCTAGGGGAGAGGATGTGGTCTTATGTCTAGAGCGGTCGACCTCGGTGCTGGGGAACTGGGTTCGAGTCTCGGCAAGGATGCTCAACATCATTTATTCTGGGCAAATCACTTAATCTCCCCGTGCCTAACAAAAAACAAGCATTGGCATAGCCAATAGGTCTCGCCTTTGGGACCTTATAAGTTTTTAGCCATGCAACAGTTGATGTTATTGCACCAAGGATATTGTGCTGCATAACTAAATACTTATAAGGTCCCAAAAGCGAGACCTATTGGCTATGCCAATGCTTGTTTGACAAGTCTCTATTCAAATTTTAGAAATACTTAATTAGACATATTACTGCCTGCAGGGAATATCGCACGATGAGCGATAAAGGAGGGGCGGTGCAGGACGCCTTGAAGGTGCTAATGGAGGCTGGCAGGAAGACCTTATTAGGCCAGGAGTATTAGGGGAGGCATGGGTAGGTTTAAAAAGGCCCGCCCCCCACAATGAGCACTCCAAACACCTTCAGGCGGAGTCTGTTCTGACAGCAATAAGAGAACAGCTGCAGAACTTGGGGAAACATCCCAGGAGGATATGGGCACAATCTCAATATGAGGAATTTTCCATGTCTTGGCGCAGTCAAGCAACCAATATGGGGAAACAGTAATAACACCACCACACAGGCTCACCCATGATAGAACCCTGTCGGGATACAAAAGGCACATGGAAGCATGTCAAGAGCATAAGTTGGCGGACAAAACAGTCAGTATAGATACAAAGGCCAGGAAAGAAGGGAGATTTCAAAGGCCAGATGAATATGAATATTCACAAAGTGCACCTGTAATTAGAGTATAACAGGGCAATTTTCTGCAAGAGGTAGGATCACAGAACCTGGAAGCAGGCAGGTGGGTTTGGACAGTGGACGAGGTGGGACCCACATCGCAAACTAGCTGCCACACTAACAATGTGAACAGGGCCACAGCCCCTCCAGGTTACAGAGGCCTGAAGGGCAACGTTGGGGAAATGCTTCTGTCAGACTCCAAGTGTGATCAACAGTTACCGGCCATGTCTCCCCTGGCCTGTGAACACAGGAACAAAGGGAGGGAGAGGTCTAGTGCAACCGTACTGATGCCGCAGGATGACAGAAGACGCAAGCAAGATAACACAGAACTCAAAATGGATTGGAAAATGTATAATGGTGGCGTGGGTGATGGTGAGAGATCTGGTGGATGCAAGAATTCATTTTTGGCTCTGGATGATAGTGTTAAATTGGATTTCGATGGGGAACAGTAAGAGTTGTGTTGGGATATGGATTTGAGCCGGGCTGGTGCTAGAATGTTGGGATTGTGAGGTTTCAGGTTCCTTGTGAGAATGCTAGGGAAATCTGGCGAGGGGGGGGTTCTGTTTCTCGGCAGTTGCTGCTGGGGTGTTGAGGTTGGAAGTAATAAAGAAGATTGCTCCTAGCAGTCATGTCTTGACACTTCTGTTGTTTGAGGTGAAGATGGCGACTCTGCAAACGTGGTGGATGGCTATGCGCCTACTATTAAAACTTTAGATAAAAGGTTCAATCCTCAGAAAAATGTAGTGTTAGAGCACCATAGATTTCTTCAACTCTCTCAAATTTCATGAGAGTCAATTGACGATTCCTTAGCCACTTTGAGAACACTTGCTGCTACATGCAATTATAGGGAATTCAAAGACTAAATCATCCATGACCAGTTAATCAAAAGAACGAACAACAGGAAAGTGCAAGAAAAACTACTGGCCACTGTAGCTTCTGATTTAGAGTGAGCATTAAAACTAGCCAGAAGCATTGAACACTCTCAATTTTGTTTGAAGGAAATTAATCAATCGGTTAAATATAGTGAGGTGAAGATACTTAATTCAAAACTTATTACCAAACAAACTATGGAGGGTGTGAATGCAAATGTTTTGTGCAATTCCGAAGTCATGGCATCTAAGACAACGGGTGAAAAGAATGAAATTTCATGTTTCCGCTGCAGAAGCAAATCACATGTAGGAAATGCCAATGCAGCGTTGTGATTGGCCTGAGCGAGGTGGATCGGCGCTCAGACAGGGAATGGGAGTCCAGGCATGTTATCCACCCAGTATGTAATGCAGCCTGGTTGGAGAACATGCAAAGTGTGCATTACTGTTTGGCCGGCCCAAGACGGCCGGCCCAACAGTCATGGGAACTTAGAGAGTGCCACCACTCTTCCCCCCTGTGCTGCCCAGCCCCGCCCCACAAAACCTCAGCAAAGACAAATAAAATGATAATAACCTCGTGTAATTATGATTTTATTTTTCCCTTTTTATAGTGTTGAAAGGCAGTGGGGCGATGCTCCTCTGCCTTAGTGGAGGAGGAGCCCCTGGTTTATGGGTGGGAAAAAGGGGCATTTTGCACGAGTGTGTAGAGCCAGTTTGGGGCAAAACCCACTGCTCTGCAGACAGTTAAAACTATTGAGGAAAATGTTGTTAATTCTGATGAGGATAATAACATTGTATTAATGTTATCTTCTACAGACCTAGAAAGCAGTGGTATGGAGGAAATATCATCTATGATGGGGTAACGTAAAAGCAAACCTCTTTCTTGTGTAATTGCAGTGAATAATAAGGAGATCAATTTCACAGCAGATTGGGATTCTGAATCCCATTGTACACTACTAAATGTAAAGGATTTGGGAGATTTGGGAGACATTCAGATGCCTCAATCTCACATCAGTATTTTTGCATATGGGGGCAAAAGAGTAGAGGTCATGGGGAGATTTGATGCCAGTCTGAAGTTTGACAGAAATTCAACTAAGGGTCCAGTATATATCGTTAAAGACAGCACCAACCTGTTGGGATGGGATGAACAAGGGGAACTGGAAATTGTTTTGGACCCTAATCATCCCAATATGGTGTTATCTAGACAGAAAGCACATGATGTTTATGGTGCCCAACATATGTCCAGAGCCTCAAAGAATAGTCAGATTTGTCATTTAGGTGCTGATGATTGGATGAGCAAGTATCCTGTGGTTTTTAATGAGAGATTGGGTAAACTTAATTGTTTTTAGCATTGCATTGTTCCAAAGGACAGTGCACAGGCTGTAACCCACAAAGTTCACAAAGTACCATTAAGTTTGCGCAATGAGTTAAGACTGTAATTGGAAAGATTGTGGTCCATGGTTTTGATCAAACCCATTGAGGGGTCGGAGTGACTGGCCCCAATAGTCCTTGCATGTAAGGCAGATAAGTCCCTAAGACTTTGCATGGATTTAAGGGATCTAAATTCAAACATTTGGGTGGATCGCTAGCCCTTGTCTAATATCAATGAAATGCTGGCAATATTGAGTGTTGAGAACTTCTTCACCTCTTTGGATATATCATCTGCTTATCATCAGATTGAGCTAAGTAGGGATTCTGGACACCTAACCTCATTTGTGACACCTGAGGTGGCATATCGTTATGTCTGTATGCCATTTGGGTTGGCGATGGCATCGGCCGTGATTCAACGGTTGATGAAAAACCTTTTTAAAAACACCAATGGAGTCACATTCTTCCAAGATGACATTATGATATTTGGGAATACGGAGGCAGAACATAATGAGAGAGTGAAGGGGGTTATGTTAGACGTCATAAGGCTAGTGGTTAAACATTTAAGAAAGACAAGTGCAGGTTTTTACCGGAGGGGGTGGATTATTTGGGTCACCATGTGTCGAGCAACAGAATTGAACCCAAAGTGAAGATTCTAGAAACCATCTAAAGTGGCCGAAACCCAAATATAAAGACCAGCTTCGCTCATTTCTAGGTCTGGCAAAGTACTTTGGCAAGTTTGTTAGCGATTTCTCTGACAAAGCGGCATGCTTACGCAAAATCTCGAAAAGAAATGTGAGGTATGTGTGGGACGAAGAATGTAAAGTGAACTTTGGATTGATCAAAAGTGAGATTGTGCAGGCTCGCCCACTTAAACCTTTCGACATTAATGACTTGTGTATAATCTCCACAGATGCAAGTAATATAGGGCTCAGTGCAGTTCACATGCTGAAAAGAAGCGATGGGCATGAGGAGACCATTGCTTTTCCTTCCAGGGCATTGAGAGGAGCTGAAGTCACATATTTAATGATAAAGAAGGAAGGTTAAGGTTTGTGGTGGGGAGTGCTACATTTTAAGAATATTTTATAGAGGAACAAATGTATTTTGAGGACAGATCACAAACCATTGGTGGACCTTTTTACCACAAAGGGAGGTGGTAGAGCTACCCTGTGAATTGCCAAATGGCAATGCAGATTGCAAGAATTCCGTTACAAGCTGAAATATGTAGCAGGGGTCAAGAATTATGTGGCCGATTGTTTGTCAAGATTGCCACTGGAGGTGAGCGAGGACTCTTGTGAAACAAGCGATGATCTTGAAATAATATGTACTGTATGTTCAATCGATGGCACGGTGCAAGGGGCTCATTCTGAACAGGAATGGGTGGAGGCAATGCCTGGTGACAGAGAGCTTCAGGATGTGGCTAATTTAGTTGCAAATGGTTGGCCTAGTAGTAAAGGGACCCCCGCAGTGTTGATTCCCTACAGGAGAGTAGCAGAAGAAATATCCACTGTTGGGTGCATAATGCGCAGGGGTGGGCAGCTACTTGTTCCAGAGTGCCTTCGAAGAAAAGTTCTGGATTTAGCCCATGAGGGTCATATTGGTGTTCATGTCATGAAACGTAGGGGAGAGAGCATTTTTGGGGGCATGGGGTAGATAATGTTATTGAACATTACGCTCACTAATGTTATATGTGTGTCCTTAGTGACAAATCACAGGTGACATGTGCTACCACTCCTGTCACAATTAAAAATGTACCATGGTGTAAACTGGCATTTGATGTGTCTGGTCCTTTTGGAGTTATTGGCAGCACACCCAAATGCTTTGGTCATAATGGACTACATGACTAAGTGGCCTTAATTGAAATTTGAGGACAGTATAAATTCTGATGGAGTCTTCAGGTTTTTAGGGAAGTATTCATGAGAGAAGGATATCCTGAGGAATTGGTGACAGATAATGGTAGTCAGCTGGCATCCAGGGAAATTAGGAGTTTCCTGGAAAAATTGAGCATAAAGCACACCCTGACTTTCTTATATCATCCTCGGAGCAATGGTTTAGTTGAAAGAGTGAATGTGTCATCAAGGATCAGTTACAGCATGTGCTTATCAATGGGTTACATTGAAGGGAAGTGATTGACGATATGTTATGGGTCATAAGAACAACTCCTCGTATCAGTACAGGCATGTCCCCTTTTACATTATTGAGAGGGAGGGTTCCTAGATCTAAATTAAACAAGGAGTGGATGTCCAGGAAAATTGTTGATGCTGTGAAAGTAGCAGGTGTGGTGGATGTAAGGATTGTTGTACAGCTGTATTACAGTACTGTGAATGATCTGCAAAGAACCTTAGCACTTCAGGTCAGTGATTGGGTGAGGGTCAAGAGACCCGGTTTTGCCTGCAAGGACATTTCACATTTCCCTGCACCCATGCGTGTGAAAGAAGAAGAAAGATCATGTAGTGGTTTTGGATAATGGTAAAACGTGGAACAAATGCTTTATCTTGGTAGTGCCTGAATCCAGAGCTGCATATGTACGGAGCAGAAAGAGTATACAAACCGAGGGTTTTGTGTAGAGCGAGATATAGTTCCGCGAAATTTAGAGATTATGACATGTATTAGCACCAACATTGCATTTATTTTGGATACCTGATGTACATATTTTTGTATTTTGTAACGCTGTGTTCTCTTTTAATGTACGTTTTTCCTTCATACTGTTTCATTATGTGTGTTGGGATGTGAGCTGGGATGGTGCCAGAATGTTGGGGTTGTGAGGTTCAGGTTCCTTGTGAGAATGCTAGGGAACTCTGGTGAATGGGGGGTTCTGTTTCTTGGCAGTTGCTCCTGGGGAGTTGTGGTTGGCAGTAATAAAGAAGAGTGCTCCTACCAGCTGTGTCTTGCTGCTTCTTTTCAAGTTGGAGGAAGGGGTGATCCCACATTGGCAAGCTTGGGATATGATAAGAACACAGGGGCAGAAAGGGGCAAATAATCTGTCCAAAGAAAGCGGTATTTTGTAGATACCAGTTCAAAAAGCACTGGTGGGGCCAGTGCACAGGGAGAAGGATTGTAGCAGTGAAAAAAGAACAAAAGAGTGGAGTTCTACTCAACATTTTAATCCAGGTGAGGAAGGATGGTGTAATTGTTGGCATACAAAAGAAAGACAAACATGGTCAATATTAGTAAGCAAAAAAGTGAGTATGGTTTCAGTAGACAAGGGGGTAAGTACTGAGGATATGGGGAATGTTTTGTCTACAGAGACGTGAGGGGTAACAAGGAGGTCACAGGCTCAGGTAAGCCAGGAACAGATACAGCTTCCACCACAGGGGAAATGTACAAAGGGGACGGAGGTAAGAGCTCAGTAGACAGCTTCAAACAACTGCAATATATGGGGTTAGCTATGCCCTTGGGGCACACCTGTCGCTTAAGTTGAATGGAAAAATTGCAAGGGAGAATTTGATGATGTTTTCAAATTACTACACAGGGAGGTACAAGCAAAGGAGAGGTCTAAAGAGGAAGCCGGGGAGTTAGCAAAAAGACCTAGAGTGCCTACTGACATTGATACATGGATGTCAGCTTTTTTGATATTCGCAAATATTTATTGTGAAAAATTCCCAGATAAGTCTGTGCCTATTTTAAAATTTATGGACATAATCAGACAAGCATAATGGATATTGAGGGTGAGGAATATAGAGCACGTTTGAGCTTAAGGCCAGATAAATCATGGGGGTAAGTCGATAATGAACTGCAGCTACAATGGATGTAGCCATCACGCTCCCCACCCACAGTACACACAGCTAGCGGTCTCGCTGTGCAAAGCTATCCTTTTCTTGGCAGACTCACCCCAGGGGGTGGAACATGAGGCAGGTATCAGGCACCAAACTCTGGCACATGTTGGAGTTTTAACTGATATTGCCCATGGAACCCATGTAAATACAAGCATGAATGTGCAAAATGTGGAGGGAAGCACACAGTGTTACAATGTTTTTGGGAACAGTCAAATGTTAACTACAGCAGTCAAGGTAGAGGACGCAGAGGTCAACCTCAAGCTGGACAGAAAGGCTAGTACTCCAATAAAGTTTGAGGTAGTGAGTTCATGGCTGTCTTTCTATCCTTTGATTCTGGAGTTGGGTTTTAGAGAAGGTTTTTTGGCAGGTTTACCAAGGACCATGTCCACACAGGTTCGCAGATAATTTGAAGTCTGCCAAGGAAAAAACAGATGTTGTACATAGCAAGCTCAAGAAAGAGTTAGCAACAGGGCATATTGCTGGTCCTTTTGATTATTGGCCACTGCCAGATCTAATAATATCACCTCTAGGGGTAGTGCCCAAGAAAACACTGGGGGATTTCTGGTTGTTACATCACTTATAATGGCCGGAAGGTACCTCAGTAAACAACTTCATTGAAAAGGAAGTGCATTTTGCATCATTTGACGCAGCTATGAACTTGGTGAGGAGATGTGGTGTAAGGGCTTAGTTAGCAAAATGTGATATACAATGGGCTTGTAGACTGTTGCCAGAACATCCCCAAGATTTTTCATTGTTGGGCATTCAATCTGAAGAAAGAATTTATGTTGACAAAGTTATCTCGATGCGTTGTTCAGTTTCCTGCAAATTATTTGAGACATTCAGCAGGTTTTTGGAAAGGTGCTTCAAAGCCTGTTCGAAACTTGAGTTTGTTACCTATTACCTAGATGATTTCTTGTTCATTGGGAAGGCAAACACAGACACCTGTGATACAGCCCTTCAGAGTTTTCAGATTTTGGAGTCAGAGCTGGGAGTACTCTTGGCCCCTGACAAAACAGAAGGCCCCAGTACGGCGCTAGTTTTTCTAGGCATAGAGTTGGATACAATTCAGATGGAAGCAAGATTACCCAAAACCAAAGTGCACAAGATTTTACAGCTTCTAAGTGAAGCTATAGCAGCACCTTAACTTCAATTACAATAGGTACAGAAATTGTTGGGCCACCATAACTTTACCTTTAGGGTAGTTAGAGTGTGTATGTCTTACTGTAGGAGACTACTTTTTGCCACAGTGGGAGATCAGCTCACCCACCACAGGATTAGAATTTCAGCAGCATTGAGGCCAGGCTTTGAAGTGTGGAGAATGTTCTTGAGAGGTTTCAATGGAATCACTATGTGGTCTATGGAGGAAGACTTCTATTGGAAGATTGAGATTTGTTTCAGACGCTACTAGAGCAGATGGATTCAGCATTTTCCGGGAAGGCAGGTGGTGCTAAGAAAGATGGCCAACAGATGGAAGGAGCGGGTAGAATCATTGCCTTTTTTGAATTATTTCACTTCTAGTTGCACTTGCAGTTTGGGGTCCAAATCTATCTAACAGAAAGGTCACATTTCACATTGACAATAGTACAGTGGTGGCACTTGTTAATGGGCAGAGAGCAAAGGACAAGAAGCCACTTAAATTGCTACAGCGTTTCATGCTTGGTTGTTTAATGTTCTTTTTTGGGGGGAGTTTTATATAACCAAACTTGACCCGAAGGTATCATAGCACTTTACATGAGCACCAGTTGCATTATAGACAGACACATTCATTTTGTTAGTCACAGGGGGATTAAGTGATTTGCCCAGAATCACAGGACGTTGAGTGTCCCTTGCTGAGACTCGAACCCGGTTCCCCTGCTTCGAGGTAGACCACTCTAGCCATCAGGCTACATCCTCTCCCCATGGTATTTAGAGTCAGACATGTGCCAGGTGTACAAAATAACAACGCAGACAGAGTGTCTTGTTCGTAGTGGCAGAAATTCCTTGGTTTGGTGCCCAGAGCAGATCTACACAAGACCAAGGTACCATAGGTCATATGGGAGCTGGGTGAGTGAGGGTACTGGAATTGGTGGAAAGCTCAATTGCAGTCAGCACACAAACAGCTTATAGAATGCAGCGCGGCATGTAAAAGAGGGCAAGGGATGGAGGACATGGATGCTAGTAGAGAAGATGGGTGAGATTCATTATGTCAAACATTAACAAAGGAGTAGCAGACACACAATATCCGGGAAACTGGCTGGAATCAGTTTTTATGGCAAGTTTTTCTGGGGATATGAACCTAGCACAGGTGAGATGGGGTGAAGACCATTACAAGGATGGGCAAAGGAGAAGACGAGAGGAGGAAGGAAGAGAGAACCAATTACCCAGGCAAGGCTCATTAAGTTAAGTTGGTGGAAGGCTTGCAGGTGGAAAGTTGGTCAGTTTTTGAATTTAGGTTGCTCCTTTTATGTATGTTAAGGCTATCTTTCTGTGTTTCTGAGATGTTAGGTAGGTCCTTTGATGAATGTCTGATAGTCAAAGATGTGCAAGAAGTAGAGCGTAGAATCCAAATCCTTTTAAGAAAATCCAAGACAGGTCAAGTTGGTAAAGGTACAGTTGTGGTATTACATGAGATCAGTAACAGTTGTTGTCCCTTCAAGGCAATGTTGTAAATTTCAGAAAGGTCGGGGGGGGATCAGGTTTGTTCTTTTGTCATGAAGATGGAAAGAAGTTGTCAGCTAACCAATTATTATCAGTCATGAGAAAAACCTTGAGGCGCTTGGGTGAAAACCCGGATGATTTTGGGACAAACTCTTTCAGAGTTGGTGCAGCCTCTGAAGCTGCAAACATGGGTTATTTGCTAGAGGAGGTGTTAAAATTGGGCAGATTGTCCTTTATATGTTGTAAAACTTATATTAGAAAAATGTGAACAGTTTTTTAGATTGTGTTTTTGTTTCTTCCAGTTAACATGTTTACATTCTAACCCACAGGCTATGTAGCAGGTCCACTGTTGTCATTTTTCCACGTATGGATTATTGGACATTCTTTTGTAAAATTGGCTTCAAAACAGGCAGAAGGATGCCCGTTTGGGAAGAATCTAGGCTTCAAATCAACTGAGGTTCAGATTACATGGTGGGGTAGGGGGAGCATGAAGTGGGGACAGTTGTTGCCATGGCTTTCAAGTTTAGTGAGCCATAGATCGTGCCCAGATATATTGTTGATTCACCTGGGGGAACTGATCTTGTTCAACTAATTGGGTTTGTTGAAAGAGATGAAGAATGATTTGGATAGTATCGGGAAAACATGGGCAGGAACATTTATTTTTTGAACTTCACTGGTAGCAAGAAATGTGTGGAAAGGGTTGATCAAATACAATGCGGTAGAAAGAGAAAGACACCAAGTAGATAAAGAAATGCATTGTTTCGGTAAAGGAAGGGGTATAGGGATGATTGAGCACAGAGATATCCGAAAGGAAGACATTATGTTCTACAGGCAGGACAGGGTGCATTTATCCTTTATGGGTAATGAGCTTTATTTGCAGGACATCAGAGATAAGTTGTCACACAAACTGGCAGTTTCTAAATGGCATTACTAAAAATAAGGCTACCTGCTGGCGAGCAGCCCTCATTACTGTTTTGTTGGCAAGGTCAAAGAAAGCCTAAAACAGACCAAGATATGGAGAAGGAAACGAAAAAGTGGACACATGAAGGAGGGGACAGGGATAATACCTGTTCAGGGTTTTCCTGAGTGGCAGAAAAGCATAGGGAACAGGAAATGGGACTCAAAGGTTGAGGCATAGCAGGGAAGACCCTGGCAGAGGGAGTTCAGGGGGGTGTTGGTTGGAGCTCGGGTGAATGGCTGGAGAATGAAATGCTAGGAGAATATTGAGAAAGGTGTGGATAGTTGTTGGGGTTTTGTTCATGTTGGGGTGAGGCTTAATGGTGGGGGGGGCATTAGTTTGAACATTTTATTAGTGAGGCTGTGCAAGTTAAAATGTGTTTTGTAATGTACATGTTTTCAGCTGCATACCTGTCCCAATAAAGCGGCCTTTTGCTTTAAAGTTGGCCTGTTTATTGCACCTCTACACCCGATGTGGGGTCCCAAGGGTGAGGTTCTTTAGAACGTACACCACCAGGTTGCTTCAGGCGAGTGGAGCGATACAGGCTGTATCTGACCTCGGATTGGCTGGGGTCCCTGGGGTGGAGTGTTAGGTGGGTTTAGACTGGTTTAAACCAGGTCTGATCCCAGCTGCGCATGCTGCGGTCCTGCAGCAGGTTACTGGCTAGCCAGCCTTTTTTCCTCCTCAACTCCCTCTATGTACGATTCTCATTTTTTGGGGGTTTTTCAGGCTACCTTTATTGGCATTTCTGGGGTAGTTGAGGACTTGCTCTTGTCGCTTGGGACAGGTAGCAGAAAAGCATAGGGATCAGGAAATGTGACGCAAGGGTTGGGGCATGGCAGACCTTGGCAGAGGGCATTCAGGGAGTGATGGTTGGAGCTCAGGTGAATGGATGGAGAATTAAATGATAGTGGATGGCGAGAAATGTGTTGATGGTTGTTGGGGAGTTTTTTCATGTTGGGGAGGCTTAATGGTGTATGGCGTTAGTTTGCTCATTGTATTAGGGAGGCTGGGCAAGTTAAAATGTGTATTGTAGGGGGCGTGGCCGAGCCGAGCAGCAAGATGGCCGCTTGGTAAAGTGGCTCTGCCGGCCGGGCTTATAATCCGGCATTTATCCTGACGAAATCTGCCTCATCCTGGCTCCCAAGTGCGAGGCATACCTGCGGACACCGGAGCGGCACGCAGCGGTGTGAATTGAGCCCAGACAGACGGCTCTTTGGTGCTGTAACAGCCGCTGAGAATTTGCGGCCTGGTCCCGGCAGCACGCATGCCGCGATCCCGGGCCGGGACGGAGCTCCCTTACGGGGTGGACTGATCGCCCTGCTCAGACGATGGCGTGTCGCCTGCCCGGATAGCGGAGGTGCAGCAAAACAGCACACAAACGTGAGGAGGCAAGCGGAGGCGAGGCGGGGTGCCCCGGGGGCCGGATTTGCCGGAAGCGCTCTGCCACATCAACGTAGTACGTGAGGCGGACCTGCGGCTGCATCGGGGCCCGCTCACCAGCGCCAACGTGGGCGCCTGCCGTGGTCCGCAGCAGTAACAAGCGGTGCCAGTGGCGGCGGGGGCCTCTGCGGCACTCTTCTCCCCCTAATGGAGCTGCCCTGTGGCGCTGGGTCGGGGGACTGCTGACACGGTGCCCCACACATCGAGAGCGACTTGGGCGACCACTATGCAACATCGAGGCTGCGCAAAGGCCTAGACAGAAAGGCAGCGCGGAGTGCACCGGACTGATCCCGCTGAACAAAGGTACTGTGCCGAGTCAATAAGGGAGCTGCTGCGGGGACTGTTGGGGGCCCCTCTGACATTACAGATGCTTGCTCTTGACGCCGCACAACTGGGCCCTGTGTGCATGACCTACCTAGGCAGGGGAATTGGTGCGCTCCTGGTGGACCCTGCAGCCTTCACCCCGCATCAGAGGCTATAGTGTCTGGGATCAGTGGGCACCGACTGGTGAGTGGCAAATGCACCTCCATTTACAGCACTGAAGGGGGATACAAGATTGACCTGCCCCGCAGGTACAGCCATAACTGTCCGGAGACGTTAGGTGCTCTCCTTATCCGCCCATAAAAATACTGCGCTCCTGGCCGCGGCGGCTGCTGTGCTGTGACGCGACCGCGGTGGGACCTACAAAAAGAAGCAGCGCGGTGCAGGGCCCCAAGGCTTCCCTGGTTGAGGCCCGGCGCCGACCTGGGGTGGAACTGCGGGGTTCAGCCAGTGGGGTGCGTCGATCGTGCCTGTCGAGGACACTGCAGAGAGAGAGGCAGAACAAGCATCGACATAGCAGGCGAGCGGTGTCCTGCGCAGAGTGTTGCAGGGGGACGCCATTGCAACTCTGGAGCGCAGTTCGGGGGGTGCCATCATCCTTCGCCCACGACATAAGCCCAGTGACCACGTTGTAACTGCGCCTTTCCTCCTTTTCATCCCAGCCGTGAGTCCGACTGGGATTGTAGGCAGGCACTGGAAAGTAGCATTGTGAGGGATAGCAAAGTCACTGCTCCTTGTTCGAACCCACTCCAACACGGCTGGAGGTTTTGCGTTCCTTGAATTGTTGTACCAATGCGAAGAGCTACAATGGGGAAGGCGGAGAATAAACAGCCAAAAATAAATTTTGAGAAAACGCAACACTAGGCAACTGGACGGTGAGCTGACGTCACAGACAATTGTACTGGAAACACAGCTGGAACCAGAGCAGGAGGACGACATAAAGACCATGCTGCGAGATGTAAAGGTCTGTCTGAAGGAGATAGACTCTAAGATAGATTCCCTTGCTGCGCGAATGGATCAAGTGTCGCACAAAGTGGATAAGCACGAAGCTAGACTAGACACACTAGAAACCAGGGTCTCCGATAACGACGATCACCAGGTGGAAATTCGGGATCACCTTCTCCGCATGGACAAAGTACTGGAGGTCATCAAGGCGTGCAACGAAGACCTCGAAGCCCGCTCCAGCAGGAACAATGTACGCATTACTGGTGTTCCGGAGTCCACCAATATCCCCAACGTGGAGAAATACGTCGAAGGTCTCTTGCAAGATCTCTTTGGACCCGATCTGTCAGCCATGTTTCTGGTGGAACGTGCCCACTGTACACCTGGACCCCGCCCACCGCCGGGCACTCTGCCGAGACCGATATTGGCTCGGTTGTTAAACTACAGGGACAGAGACACTGTTCTGCGCCTGGCTCGAGAAAGTGGGGAGCTACAATATCAGAACAATGTCATCGCACTGTATCCTGACTTCACCCAGCCCCAACCCTTGCGTCCCATTTGCATTATAGACAAGAGACCGCTACCCGGAAACAGCGTTAGCTGCACCTTTATCAGTAATTATTTTAAAAATTGAATCTTTGAGCATTTTAGCATCCTAGCATTTTAAAACATTGTATGAATTTGATTGTGTGTTAAGTATTCTACTTAGTTGCACTAACCCGGATCGAGCGCTCCTCGCTCCAGCACCTCCCTGACTCCTCTCGATCACGTGGGAAAGCAGGAGGAGTCTGTGACAATCAGCTGGCATAAATGCCGGCTGCAGCGCGGGAGTGCAGCGGACGTGCCGGCGGCGCGCCAAAGGCGTGCCAAAGGCAAGCCCGTCTGCGCCCGTCCGCGCTCTTACGCGCCCAGGGCCCAGTCATTATGCCCAAATATTAAAATACACTCCACAGGAGCTCATAGCGCTTCATGCCGCCTCACTCACACTTAACCCCAGGACTGCCTCATGCTTACTTCATAACAATATCTGGCAGTCTCGTCACTTGTTCCCTGAGCTCAAGCAGCCTGCAACCCATCCCATCCGGCAAAGATTTATAATTAATGAGAGCAAGGCAACATCAATATTTTATTTAAATACTCGATCCACTCAGAAAAGCCTGACATCCTTCTACTCACGGAAACCTGGCTTACGTCTGAATCCTCGCCCGATATTCTAGCCGCTGTACCTAATGATTACTACATTCTACAAACTAACCGCTCCCCAGGCAAAAAGGGTGGTGGTGTAGCGGCCATCATCCACAAAAACTTGAAATTCACTGCCCTGACCCCGCTCTGCCTTCCCTCTGTGGACAATGTCGTCCTCAAACTCGACTCCAACCTTGCCCTGCTCATTTGCGTCCTTCTCTATAGGCCTCCACAGCAAATGCCCTTGTTTCCCCAATCTTTGGGAGAACAAATGGCGCACCTAGTAACTGACCATGCCAGAATCCTCTTGATAGGCGACTTCAACTACTGGGCGAATGACCCTCAAGGAGGGCCACACTCCCTTGAATTGACCGAACTACTCACTAACATGAATTTCACCCAACACATTTTCTCAGCAACTCACTTGAAAGGTCACACACTGGACCAACTCTGGTCCATCAACCTGAGGGTAGGTGTCTCAGCCATCACACCCTGTATTTGGTCAGACCATCACCTGGTAAAATTTTCCTTAAAACACCCCACTACGGGTAACATTTCCACCGAGAAGGGGAGAATGGCTAGGAAATGGAATACTACCGACAAGAATGACTTCATTGCCACTCTAGTTAATACTAACCCCCTCCCCATTTCCAATGTTAATTCTTACGAGGAGAATATCTCAGCTTGGCTCCTAGCATCCAGCAATGAACACGCCCCACTCAAACAATTCAGACTCACCCGCTGCCATGAGGCGCAGAGATGGTTCTCCCCCGAACTAAAACAACAAAAACTGACCCTCCGCCAACTAGAAAGGAAATGGAGGAGAGATTATACACAGACAGGGAAATCCACCTACGCACAGGCTTTGAAGGTTTATAAAAAGGCAATCTCCACCGCTAAGGCGGCCCACTTCTCCTCAAGAATTATCAATTCTAGCAACCAAGCTAAAGAAATTTTTGCCATAGTGGACGAACTGTCCAACCAAGAGAGAGTCCTTAGCAAACCCCCACCGTCACAAGCCCTCTGCGACTCTCTGAACAAATTCTTTGTGGATAAAATCGCTATCATCAAAGCCAGCATTCCCTCCTCCCCACCTCCAGACATCTCCAACCTCCCACCTAGGAACCCCCACTCTCTCGACTCTTTTCCACTTATAGACGCAGAGACCCTGCGGGATCTCCTCCTAAAAGTCAAATCTGGTTCGCCTCTGGACCACTGCCCACCTCACATTTTAAAGGCGGCCTTCACCGCTTTCCCCCATCCTGTTCTTGCCCTTCTCAACAACTCCCTGTCCCAGGGCTGCATCCCTACGGCCTTTAAGGAGGCTATAGTGGTTCCTCTTTTAAAGAAACTGAACACCGACCCCCAGACTTTAGCAAACTACCGCCCTATCTCCCTGTTACCTTACCTGGCCAAGGTACTAGAGGCCCATGTGGCAAAATGCCTGTCCAATTTCCTGGAACAAACTGAGTTCCTTGACCCTCGTCAAGCTGGCTTCCGTCCAGCCCACTCGACGGAATCAGTGATACTGGCAGTCATGGACTCTCTTCGTGAAAAAGCAGACAGAGGTTCTCCTCAAGCCCTGGTGCTGTTAGATCTCTCGGCCGCCTTCGACACGGTCGACCACAATTTACTGGTGGACCGTGTTGGCGAGGCCGGCATCCAGGGCTCTGCCCTGAGATGGATTTGCTCCTTCCTGGAAAACCGCTCGCAGGCAGTCCGCATCGGCCAGTTCACAGCCCTTAAAATCAACACCTCGTGCGGGGTTCCCCAGGGCTCCTCGCTCTCCCCACATCTGTTCAATCTCTACCTTCTCCCCTTAATCAGATCACTGAAAGAAAACAGAGTGGTCACATTTAACTACGCTGATGACCTCCAACTTATGTTTACAATCGACAACTCCCCACAGTCAATATCTGACTTTCAGTCCACTATGTTACTCATCCGCCAATGGATGGATCACAACCACCTAAAATTAAACCCTGGCAAAACTGAACTGGTCTTGACTAGCGGCGGCCACATGCACTGGGGCCCTCAGTACTGGCCAAGTGAACTCGGTCCCCTCCCGTCCCTTCCCCTCAGTCAAAAGCCTAGGCGTCTATATAAGTAGCGACCTATCCCTGAAAACTCACTTTGGTACAGTGATCTCCACTTGCTTTCTCCAACTGCGAAAAATCAGAAAGATAAGCAGGCTACTGACCCAAGCAGCTCTGATACAGGTCCTGATAGCCATGGTACAATCACGACTTGATTATGCCAACGCAATCTATCTCGGGCTACCAATTGGCCTCACAAAACGGCTCCAGATGGTGCAGAACCAAGCGGCCCGACTGATCTATAGACAACCTAGGTGGCAACACGCTTCCCCCCTCCTCAAGAAACTGCACTGGCTCCCCCTACCCCAGCGCTGCGCCTTTAAAATCGGCTGCCTGGTGTTCAAGGCCCTGAACGGCAGGAGTCCTAAATTCCTAAACAAACTGATCTCTCGCTACATTCCCCCCCGAGATCTCCGCTCCGCCCGGCTCCAACTTCTGACTGGTCCAACTTTCAAGTCGAAGCGCCAAGGCGGCAGCAGGTTTGCCACACTGGCCCCCAGATGTTGGAATTCGCTCCCCCTGGAAATCCGACTAAGTCCCAGTCTGCTGATTTTCAGGAAGTCCCTTAAAACTTGGCTATTCACCCAAGCATACTGCTAAAACTGCACCCGGGCTAGCGATCCCTTGCAACTCAGCGCCAAGAAACCAATCGGTGTTAGTGCGCTCTACAAATCTTTTTTAACATAACCCAGGCGGTCCAAACAGCGCATCGCGAATTCCTCCCGGCCAAGAAACTGCTACAAAAAACTGGCACCAAATACGCAATGCTGTACCCCGCCAAACTCCGTGTACATGCTGGCGGCAAACCTTTGTTCTTTACAGAAGCAAGTGCCGCACTGAAATTCGCCAACCAACACTCACGTCAACTGCGTGACAAGAGCCGTGATAAGGACAACTCATCACAAAGTCAGCTAAGTGACAATGACTAGCACAATTACCCCTCTAATCTGTCCCATCTGTTGTCCCGTATTCTTTCTGGCTCACTGCACAATTGGGAGTAACTGTCCTAATTTTCCACTTTCTTGATTTGGATCACAAAAGTGTTCTTAGGTAGTTCTAATAATGCTCGGCTACCCTGTTGCACTGTGACAGGGCAGTATGCTTCCCTTTAGCCTCACCTCTTGTGGGCTTCTGTTTAATATGGGGTGGTCAGTTTTGGATACTCAACCTGATTGGGGGGTTGGAGTGGGTGGTGGGTGGGCTGGGCAAGTTATTGTTTGGTGTCGTCTTTTGCAGTGCATATCATATTATTTACTGGATATTTCACGACTGTGGAACACATGTCACTATCCAGATTACGCCATCATACAGCAGGAGGGACACCACAGGGAGTTACTGAAGGTACACCTAACCTGCTGGGATTCTGGTCGCCATAAAGGCATATTTTTCTTTCAAGCCAAATGTCTAGGTTAACCTGCATCACTTGGAATGTGCGTGGCCTAAATGACCACAGGAAGACATGGTTGGTGCAATCATATCTTACCAGACATGCGGCTGATGTGTGCCTCCTACAGGAGACCCATCTGAGGGGTACCGCTTGCGATAGACTGAAATCCACTCGTTGGAGCGAGGTATATACATCCTGCTACTCCAACTATTCCAGAGGGGTGGCAATGCTAATCAGAAGGGGCATACCCTGGCAGACAACCAAAGTGGTTAGTGACCCGGATGGGCATTATCTACTATTACTGGGGACATTATTTCACCAACGGGTTATCATTGCAAATATTTATGGGCCCAATGTGGACGATCCCACTTTTTTCCAGCAGGTGTGGCACCAAATACAATCCATGGGAGACGCTGCGTTAATCTGGGGCGGCGACTTCAACACTGTACTGTCACTTGAGGAGGACAGGGTCAGCACCTCACGCACACATCACCCACAGGCAGCCGCAGTTTTAAAGGGACTGATTGCTGACTACAAACTGGTCGACACCTGGCGGGTGTTCCATCCTAACACTCGGGAGGGCACATGTATTATGCAGCAACATCACGCCTGGTCACGATTGGACTTCTGGCTTACATCTCAAGACCTGCATTCATGGGTGGCGGAGGCGGTTCATCATGCCCGCACCCTATCGGACCACTCACCAGCCACACTGACCCTTCAGATACCCAAACCCTACATACAACCATTTACATGGCGCCTACCACCTAACGCTCTGCTTGACGCGGCTTTCAGGGAAGAACTTCACACACAGATTACAGACTACTTTGAACACAATATGGGCTCCGTGAAAACCGCTGGCATGCTCTGGGAGGCATTCAAGGTGGTCATCCGGGGGCACTGCATAGCGGGACAGACCAGAGAACTCCGAGATATCCGCGGCAGCCTGAGCAGGCTTGACTCGGAATTGCATTCACTGGAGGCACAGTATTTCACAGCACCGTCAGCCACGACACTGGGGTGTATTCGCAGTAAACTCACTGAGTATCAGGCCGAGGCTGATAGGGAGATAAAATTCCTACACAAACACGCAACTGCACGTAGATATGGCGAGGGGGACAGGCCAGGCAAGACACTTACGAATCTCTTGCGCCCACCCAGAGGCTCCACCTTCATCACAGCGCTCACTACCCCTACTAACGGTGTGGTGCATTCTCCACCTGATATTCTTGACACTATGCGGGATTTTTATGCACAACTATATACATCTCAAACAACCCCACCAGATTCGGGCCTGGAGGACTACTTCGACTACATAGAGCTCCTATGGTTCAGCAGAGCACATCGCCAGTACCTCGACATACCATTCACTGTCGAGGACGTACGACGAGTCATTGCAGCATGCAGGCGGATAAGGCGCCGGGTGCGGACGGACTCACCGCAAAATTTTATAAAGAGTACTCGGAGGTGCTTGCCCCTCACTTCCTGGCGGTATACCAGGAGGCACTGCAGGAGGGAGTTCTTCCTGGATCGATGCGCGAGGCTATCATAATTACTCTTTTAAAACCGGACAAGGACCCCCAACAATGTGATTCATATCGCCCACTCTCACTAATTAATCTTGACGCCAAGATTTTCGCCAAACTTCTGGCCACCAGGCTTCAGCCACTGTTACTATTGATAGTCTGGCCGGACCAATCTGGCTTTGTGCCGGGTCGATCAACTTCACACAATCTTAGAACGCTGTTTGGGTTGCTGCATTACCTCGCCCCACACGTATCTGCGATCGCAGCGCTCCTAGACGCCACTAAGGCATTCGATTATCTGGAGTGGGGTTTCTTGTTCCCGCTTCTCAGAAGACTAGGCCTGAGCCCACTTTTTATCCAGCAAATCCAACTTCTCTACACGCTACCCACTGCGCGGCTGAGGATTAACGGACTGATCTCTGAGCCAATAGTTATCACACGGGGCACCAGACAAGGCTGCCCCCTGTCGCCGTTATTGTTCGCGATTGCGACAGAACCACTGGCGGCTCGCTTGAGGCAGCACCATACCAATCGAGGGATTGGATTCACAACCAGGGCCCTCACTGTGTCGATGTACGCAGACGACATCACTCTATTATGGTGAACCCCAAAGACAACTTGTCGCCTATGACACGTGAGGTTGTACGGTATGGCGGAATCTCTGGAGTGAACATCAATTGGAGTAAATCTGTGATCCTCCCGCTCACACCTGGAACTCAGGCTTTCACAACTGACTATCCGTTAGTCTGGGCATCCGGCCAGATTCGTTACCTGGGCATATGGCTTAGCAGTAACCTGCAGGACCTTTGGACAGCCAATTATGGTAGGGTGGTGGCCTGGATCGAAGAAAGGGTAAAAAGATGGAAAACTCTTCCCCTCTCCTTGGCCGGCCACATAGCGGTGGCCAAGATGATTATTCTGCCTAAACTATTGTACCTCTTTGTCAACATCCCTTTGCCACTCACGGTGCATTTCTTTAATCGCCTCAGGTCACTTATGATTGAGTTGGTGTGGGCAGGGGGACAGCCAAGGATTTCCCGGGAGGTCCTGACATTACCACAAGCACAGGGTGGAATGGCGGCCCCGGACTTTGTCCTCTACGCATACAGTGCCCAGGCGCAATTGTTACACTTCTGGGTGCACCCCACTCCTTTTCAGCCACACGTTGCAATTGAAATTGATAGGGCAGCACCTCTCCCATTGTCCACAGCACTATATCACCCATACAAGCGCCCACGTGACGAAATTGACACAGTACAAGTTATGAGGTGGGCATGGGAGGGTCTCCGCAAACGGGCACATTTAGACGTACTGTACGCCCCGTCCATGCCACTACCAAATAATCCGTTGATCCCTCGCTCATGGAAACCAAGGCAAGGGTGCGCGCGTCCACACATCACATTCAGACAGGCGGTGATCTCTACCCGTAGGATACTTTCCTCACACTACTGCAAATGTGAGACCCCACACCACCCTCAGCACTAGATATGCTACTACACTATCAGCTCCGTGCATCTTGCAAGAGCAAATTCCCTACATTTCCTGACCCGCCGCCGACATTGCAGGCACTGGAAAACCTGCTAGCGGTGGAATCGGGGCGGAAACCTATTTCTCGCATATACAACATCACCCAGAAGGCATTTCCTATCATTGTCCCAACTTCACGCAGGGCCTGGGAGGTGGATCTGGGGGACAGTCTCACGGATGAGCAGTGGGACCTCAGTTGTAGACAGTTAGAGCGATTGTCGCCCAATTACCATCTCCGGCTCATCCACTTTAAGTATCTCCAGCGCCTTTATCGCGCCCCCACACAAATACACAAAATGGGGCTACGTGCAGATAACAGCTGTTGGCGCTGTGGTGCCCCCCAGGTGACCTTCTTACATTTAGCATGGCAGTGCAGACCAATAGCAAATTTTTGGTTAAACATACTGCACCACATAAAAGTCATTACTGGGCTGGACCTACCCTGTATGCCATTGGTATCCTTGTTGGGAATTCTCGAGACAGTGCCACCTAAATTATGCAAACTACCGGAAATGTTACTCTTAATGGCCAAAAGACAGGTGGCTATACATTGGGGGGCGGCCCTACCGCCGACGGCGAAGGAGTGAGTTACGAGCGTGACCTAGTGTAGGGCACAGTTGGCAAATTACTGGGAACTTTTACCGACCAGATCTCGTCCGAGAGATATATGGGAACCCTTTGTGACTTGGCTCAATTCTGCGGCTGCAGACGACCCTTGAAGCAACTACGATTGTAATGTATGTCTATGGTGGTGATGTTTTTAAGATTGTGATGTATAGTGATGCCACAGAAATGTATTCTGATGTATAGTACTCCTTGATGTCGTGGTGGATTAGCACTCTTTTGCTCCGGGGAATGTGATGGCGTGCTCAGACTGTTGTAAATGTAATGCTATTTTGAGCGGGAAAGTAGACTCGACAATAAGTATTGAACTGCAATTTATGTTATTGTTGTACAAGTTACGAGAAAAGCAAATAAAAAATAATGATACAAAAATAAAATGTGTATTGTAATGTACAAATTTTCAGCTGCATACCTGTCCCAATAAAGTGGCCTTTTGTTCTAAATTTGGCCTGTTTATTGTGACTCCTCGCCGGAACCTAAAACATGGAGCCCCTTTTAAACTCAAACGAACCAGAATCCTGTCAGCATATATTTAGGCATTTATTGACCAAAATGCATTGGAGTGGAGTATGGAGCATTTCCATGATTGGGATATGCAAAATTATGTTATTAATTTACAAAGTGTGAACTGACAGTGTTCAATTTCTTTTTCAATAGGTTGAATGGAAGAAGTTACTTTGGAAGGAAATATTGGCTTTGAACTGAATTAATAAATACTTACATTTGAAAGTCAATCACTTGAATCAAGAAAAGGTTTTGCTGGCGTTTCCTCTACTATGCAGTAGGTCTGCATAAGAGGCAGTACGCAGCATCATTCACACTAACTCTGAAAGTTGGCACATGCACTGATGGCTTGTATGTCAAAACAACGAGTACAAAAATATCAACAAGATAAAACATTGTTTAAAATATTGAAAAACTAAATTGTGTGAATGCAGGTATGTAATGGTAAGAATAGCTTTGCTATTCTTTACCAGTCTTAAATCCTCATCTAAGTGCCTTGAAGATATACATATCCTCAAGGTACATATATATACTTTGTAGTAAAGTATAATAATTAATAAACCTATACTTACTTATACTTGCATTTACGATGTTCTCCAAGTTGACATTTTGGTGATATTTTAGCATGTCAGTTTAAAATTTGATATTCTTGTACCACACCTAATGATGAGACCTCTATACAATTATATTTTTAAGAAAAAGAACATTTATTGTCTGAGGTATTCAAAAGACAAATAAATGAATGAACATTCCTAAATGCTTTCTTGGCCTTCAGAACACAATGAGACCATGCATAAAAATATTAGCAACCAAATAAATATAATTGTAAAGCCACTGTCAGTCTTACTTATTGAATGTCACTGCAGAGAAAATGACAAGCATTTAGCTCAACAGGCCAGTCGATTCCTGCTGTGTGTTCTCAAGAACAGACTGTGCCAGGCCCTTAATTGAATATACTTAAGCGGAAGGCTTGAACATGGATGCCAATTAAAAATATCTATAGTAAATATGTTTTGAGAGAAATACAGTGAATTAAAGCTTTCTTACCTTCAAAGTTCATTTAAAACTTTATTTATTGAGCAGTCTCATAAAAATAACGACATGTTTGTTTACTCACTTTTGATTTGTTCATAAGGAACCTTTGACTATTATATTGGCCAATTCATAGTGTTCTGTTGAGCATCATAGGGGTGGTGAAGGGAAAAAGGCTATTGTGGAAGTTAGGACCAAGCCAGATTCCAGGAGGGGTTCGCTACCTGACATTTCTTAGTCAACGTTTGGCCTGTCAATTCCACAGAGGCCAGTGTGAGCAGCTCAGTTTCCAAGAGACTCCTGCAACATAAGTAATTTGATGCAATGAAAAGTATGGTTCCAGAGTCGTGTGCCCTGAACGCCAGTGATCTGCCTGCTGTTGCCAAGAAAAGCATAGCTGCATACTAGTAGCAGAGTTTGACTTTATGTACCTGAATGTGATGTAATGTGGTACCAATTTCTGAAAGTCACCAGGGTTTTTTCTCAAACAGGCTTTGTGCATGATGCAGAATTGTTTACATTTGACCCTGAGCTCCAGAGGGAACATATGGAGTGATTTCACCACAGGTTTTATGCGACTTGGCCCAGTTGGCCCTCAATATTGCTGTAACGATAGTGTCCTGTCAATATCTGGGAGTCGATATTTCCAGCCTCCACTTGGCTGCCATTACTGAGAGTGTAGGGCAGAAACAGCATCCACCTTCAAGCACAGTAGAGATGGGACAGGGCCTGTGTTACGTTCAATGCTGCTCACAGTTCCTGTCAACTGCTTTTTTCTGACTGCACCTGGACATAAATTCAGGTAAGAATTAGTGGGGCTTTTATGGATTTGAAGTGTGTACTCCCTCTACTTCTGTCTTTGGAGTTTATAACAGAGAGAATTTTTGTTCCTTCCTCTGTGTGCAGGACTTTGTTTTCTCTAGATCAATCCCTCCTCTTCGTTTGGATGCTTTGTAGAAATATGGGGAAATACTATCAGGTAAAGATGTATCTGGCTTCTTCATCTGGGGAGCTGTTGGTTATGAATATGGCACACACCTGGGTGATCCCAACAATGTATTTGCAACAGACAATGTTACGTCTGGCCTTCAGGGGCTAGAGGGCCTTTATGAAGTGGCTCTCAAAGCTCTTATGAAGGTTGTGCATATGGAAGTCAGAATATATATGGTACTAAACATTGAGGACAAAATATCGAAAAGAAATATCAACAGGTAAGTCTAGATTTTCTATATCAAACCAAAATAATGCACAACATGCTAAAATTTAAAGTCAAACTCTTTATAAATAGCAAAGGCCTCAGTTTTATCTGCTGTGCATTAGCTTCTAAGTAGCATTTAGGTTAATCATCGAAGTGCTCACATACTAGCACTTTACTTTGTGTATATAAAAAATTAATCAGGACATTTACTGAAGTGGCCTTAGTTTTAGCTTGTGCCTATTGTTTTAGCTGATTGTGTATTGGCTAATACTGTGTTTTTATATTATGCAATGGTTTGAATTACCTAAATCATGATTAATAAACTTCACTTCACCTAAATAACAAAGGAGTAGATTACTTAGAAAGGAGAGCCAAAAGCATATTAAAAAATAATTAGTTACCCATCAAAGACCCAAAAAACTAACACAAAATCTAAATGGACATAACAAAAAATCATTAGTTTTTATAAATAATAAAAATAATATTTTATTATAGCATCCTAAAAATTAAATAAAATTCCAATGTTTATTAAGATTGAGATAATAGAATGATATATCAATTATTTTGAAAAAAATGTAACCATTACGAACCAAGCAGCTAAAAAACAAACTCAATCCTTCACGTAAATTAATTACAATACATAAACAATAGAATTTCAAATAAGAATCACATAATATTTACACAAACAATAAATTATTACATTTCAACCCCAAAAGAAATGAAATAAATAAAACTTACTAGTCTATAGCTGCACATCTACCTCTGTATCCACATAGACAAAAATAGTAATTCACCAAAAATGGGAAAATATTGTCCAAAAAACCCCAAAAATGCAAAAATATAACTAATCTAATAGATATCCCTTGAAGCAATGTAAAGTATCTAGGAACCATAAAAACCAGAAAAAGTGTTTTAAAAATAGAAACGCTCCAGGAAAAAAGCATCAATTTATTATAAACAAAAATGCATTTCCTTTTAAATAGCCATAGGACGCACTTGCAGACAGAAATGCACTCACAAAACACATTACATTCCCAAAAATACATATACATCATGCTTAATCATCAAAATATAAGTAATAAAGCACAATTTAATTCAAAATAATGATACATTGCTAAAATAGTATTCGAAAATCCCAAACTACAAACTAGTAATAAACAATACTGTTAATACATATAAATATACAAAAGGTCCACAAACAACACTATCACTAACGCTCCCAGTTTTATGGCATTAACATTTTTTAACATTTCCGTCTTTATTCATCCATATTTATTTTTTGGGCAATTTTATTGGTATTTATCGATATTTATTTTATCTTTTGAGAATAAATGGAGTGGTAAAATTCCCACAAATGCCCTGTGGCAGTTGAGCAAATTAAGCAGTCAAATATAACAAAACACTACACCAACAGGTAAATATTAGCATTATATACAAATATATGTTAACATATGCCTGTTTTTAAGGGTATTAAGGGAATCCCAATGGTGTCTATCTGCTTAGCAGTTGGTTTGGAATTCATGAAGGACAACAAGGAGAGGCACTCACAAAAAGCATGATTTTCTGTATTTGTCACTTTTAAAAATAAATACAGACAGGAAATGGATTATTTTCTGTCTGCATTTATCTGTAAAAATCAGTAAAAACTGAAAACTGGAAGCCTTAACTATACCTACCTTTAAACCTCTCTCCTAAGCCCCCCAAAAACCTTAAAAAACCCTTTAAAAGGTCTTACCTCTTTGGACAAACAGCAGCATCTTACCACGACCTTGTTCCGGAAAAATAGACTAAAAATAAAACAAATAGATTACAAAATAGAAGGTAGTTTTAAAAAAAGGCCGCTAAATGAAACTGAAAAAATAAATATCTCCCCATAGAAATGAATGGGAAATAATGTAAAAATGTGTTACATGTCTTTATTCTATAAAAAATGTAATTAATGATAATATTGATTGCAAACATACAACTAACTACTTTATTATATTTCTGAACACTGACAACACTAATGATATAAGACAAACAATTTCTACTACATACAAATAAAAGTAAAACAAAGGATTTCAGACTAAAATTGTAAAATTAAATAATCACACTCCATTATGAACTATATTTAAGAAAGTTTTGGGCACTAAAAGGGTGTCATTTACTATTTCCACTCCAATCTAAACCAATTTGAAGAAGGTGTTGGACACTAAAAGCGTGTCATTTACTATCTCACTCCAACCTATACAAATTTGGGAAAGACACAAAAAGGTAACATTTATTATTCTCACTCCAATCTTACAAATTTGAAGATGATATAGGACACTAAAAGGGTGACATTTACTAGTCCCACTCCAAAATAAACAACTTTATGGAAGATATTGGACAGCAAAGAAATGACCTTAACTATTCCCACGCCAATCTAACCATATTTGGGAAGGTCTTGGACACTTAAAGGTTGACATGTACTATTCTCACTCCATTTTAACCATACTGGGGGAAGGTGTTGGACACTAAAGGGGTTACATTTACTATTTCCACTCCATTCTAACCATATAGGGGGAAGGTGTTGGACACTAAAGGGGTGACATTTACTATTCCCTTTTAATTGAAACCAATTTGTGGAAAGTGTTCAGCACTAAAGGGGTGACATTTACCATTCTCACTGCAATCTAAAACAATTTGTGGAAGTGTTGGATACTAAAGGGGTGACATTTATTATTCCCACTCCATTTTAACCATATTGGGGAATATGTTGGACACTAAAGGGGCAATATTTACTATTCCCACTCAAATCTAACCATATACAGGGAAGGTAATGGACACTTTGGGGCCGATTCCGATCTCGGCCGGTAGGGCTCCGAATCGGATTCGGCTTAACCGGATCCGATTCGGAGCCCTATTTCCCGACCGATTCGTACGCGCGTCCGGGCGAGCGAGTACGATGCGTATTCGGCGACCGACTCGTCCGGGCGTCCCGACCGCTCCGACCGACTCGATCCCGGGTCGAACCGCACCGACCGACTCGCACGCGGACACGACTTCGCACCGCGCAATGGAGACGTTCCCCGGCCGGGTAAGTACGATGCGCGCCGCGAGCAGTCCGACCGAGCCGCGCACTCCGGCTCGAAAGAGCTGTCGGAGCCGTACTTTGGGGGTCCGTGTCGGACCCCCTGTACGCATAGCCGCGCGAGTCGCACACTGGGGGGACCCATGGGTCCCCCTACCTGTGCGTGTACGGCGCGAATTGCTTCGCCGCGTACACGCTGTAGGGGGCGCACTTGTCCGCATCGCACCCATTGAGTCAATGGGAGCCCGCGTACGCGTTGTACAACAGGCTCCCATTGACTTCAATGGGAGTCCGACCGACTCGAGTCCGATGGCATACGTGCGCATCGTACTCGTTCGGTCGGGCTGAACGGGTCCGATTCGGTCGGAAATCTCTCCGGGTCCGGCTTGGTCGGAGAGATTTCCGGCCCGAATCGGAATCGGCCCCTAAGGGGTGACATTTGCTATTCCAACTCCAATATGACCATACTGGGGAAAGATGTTAGACACTTAAAGGGGCTACTTTTACTATTCCCACTCCAATTCAACCATGTGGGTAGAAGGTGTTGGACACTAAGGGGTCGATTCCGATTCGGGCCGGAAAAAGCACCGACCGACTCGGATCCGGAAAAAATACCGACCGACACGTACCCGTGGCGCACGACACGGCAAGTACGATGCAAGGCGCGAAAAATCCGACCGACACGTACGGAAACAAAGTCGACCGACCGAGCCGCATGGAAAGCAGCAATCCGGCCGGAAAAACACGGGAATCCAACCGACCGACACGCACCCGGAACAAATCCGACCGAAACGTACCCGCTAACTCCAAACCGCAAAGTACGATGCAAGGCGCGAAAACCACGACCGAGTCGGACGGAGGACAAGCCGTACGACCGACACGCATACAAAACCGAGCCCAAGCAACACAATACACCGCGACCGACGCGTACGCAGCATAGAAAACTGCACAAACACAGCGTGAACGAAACGGAGAACACCGTACGAGACCAATGCAGGGTCCGACTCGGTCACAAGAACGTTTCCAACATACACAAACAGCACAAAGGAAAAATCACCCAAAAAAGGCCAAACAAGCAATTACCAAGCCAATAAATACTGGGGGGTGGGGACAGAGAACAAAGACACACCCACAACCCCACCTATATAAAGGACACAAATCACTACCATGAGCCTTTGCAAATGCCATTCCACTGCCAGCACCCAAGAGAAAGCAACCACACACCCACAGCTCATCCCTCACACAAGCCACACACCATCAGCACACCAACAAATACCTACCTCACATACACCCAGCAAAACACACACTCACACACCCTCACCTGCACACCAACACACACATCACCCACCATCACCACCCATCACCATGCCCCCCAAGAAGAATCCCAAGTTCCTAGATAGTGAATTGGAAGTCATGGTAGACGAGATCCTCAGGGTGGAGCCACAGCTGTTTGGCACACTGGTCCAACAGACCCCCATGTCGCAGAAAACCAAGATGTGGGAGAGGATCATCAACAGGGTGAACGCACAATCACCATGTCGGCGCACAAAGACCGACATCCAGAACAGGTGGTATGACGTGCGCAGGAGGGTACGGGACATGCTGAAGAAAGACTACATCAACAGCCAATACACCGGCAGTGGCCCTCCTGCCAAGCCAATATACCTCAGGCCCTGGGAGGAGAAGGTGCGGGCCATCCTTCCGCCAGTGAGCGTATATGGACTAGAGGACATCCCAGAGCCTGGTGAGTACACAACAAATGTACACAATATACTGCCACAAAACACACACATCACTGTCAAGGGGAGAGTCAAACCATGCACTCATAGCAATTACACAGCAACCAGAACAGAATCATCCCAAAATGTGTATGTCAGTCAGATAAACACAACACATGCCATCCAAAAAGTCACATCCAACTGTGCCAACACATGTACAAACACAACTACAACTACAGCTAGGCAGTGGCACAAATAGAACTAACAAACACATCCACACATGTAGCCACCACAACAACACCAACACACAGTGAAGGCCACTCAAAGGAAGGAATTCTGTGTATGCTGGCCAAGTCAGTGAAGCCAATAGCATCATGGGAGTCGCAGTCACACATATTGCCCCCCACAACTGTCCCATCAACACCACCATGAACCATGCTCACATCACAGGGAGTGGAGAAGGACTCACAAGATGGCTGACACTGGCTACTGCTGTGGGGAGCACAAGGCCCTGCTGGCAACTGTGCACCAACAAACAGCAGGACACCACTGACTGACATCCTGAGAGACAACTTACACTCCCTGCAATGCAAGCACAGTTCCATGGTGGGATATCTGGCTAGCTGGGTGGGAAGGGGGACTTGCAGCACTGACCATAGTCACAAGCACCTCCCCTCACACCCCCCCAACACAAACTCCACAGAACCCACCTGGTAGAATGCAATGCCCCCCATCCTAACACAAGATCCCACAAAGAACCACCACCCTGGGTTATGTTGTGTGAAGCACAGGGACACTCTTGGGACTTCTAGCCAAACAACTGCCAGGACAACACTCCCAGCCATCCTGTCAGCACAGCCAGCCCCACCCCACAGGGAAGCAGAGTCAAAAGGAAGGAAGCATGGGCATGCTGGGAAGGGGGAGGAGGCAATAGCATGATGGGAGTCGTAGTCACAGCTCTACATCCCCCACCACATGGCCCAGCAAGCTCACACTCACGCATGCACATCCCACAGAGAGTGGAAAGGCCCATCAAAGATGTCTGACACTGTTGCTGTGTCGTGGGGAGCACAAGGGCATGCTGGGTACTGCACACCAACCAACAGCAGGACACCACTGTCAGCCATCTTGCCATTGCTCTCACACCCACACACACTGAACTCCACACAAAAGCAAGTAAGTATGGGAATGCTGGGAAGTGGGGTGGAGGCAATGGCATGATGGGAGTCGTAGTCACTGATATTGGTCACCCCCACAACTGTCCCATCAACACCACCCTGAACCATGCTCACATCACAGGAAGTGGAGAAGGACTCACAAGATGGCTGACACTGGCTACTGCTGTGGGGAGCACAAGGCCCTGCTGGCAACTGTGCACCAACAAACAGCAGGACACCACTGACTGACATCCTGAGAGACAACTTACACTCCCTGCAATGCAAGCACGTTCCATGGTGGGATATCTGGCTAGCTGGGTGGGAAGGGGGACTTGCAGCACTGACCATAGTCACAAGCACCTCCCCTCACACCCCCCAACACAAACTCCACAGAACCCACCTGGTAGAATGCAATGCCCCCCATCCTAACACAAGATCCCACAAAGAACCACCACCCTGGGTTATGTTGTGTGAAGCACAGGGACACTCTTGGGACTTCCAGCCAAACAACTGCCAGGACAACACTCCCAGCCATCCTGTCAGCACAGCCAGCCCACCCCACAGGGAAGCAGAGTCAAAAGGAAGGAAGCATGGGCATGCTGGGAAGGGGGTGGAGGCAATAGCATGATGGGAGTCGTAGTCACTGATATTGGTCACCCCCACAACTGTCCCATCAACACCACCCTGAACCATGCTCACATCACAGGAAGTGGAGAAGGACTCACAAGATGGCTGACACTGGCTACTGCTGTGGGGAGCACAAGGCCCTGCTGGCAACTGTGCACCAACAAACAGCAGGACACCACTGACTGACATCCTGAGAGACAACTTACACTCCCTGCAATGCAAGCACGTTCCATGGTGGGATATCTGGCTAGCTGGGTGGGAAGGGGGACTTGCAGCACTGACCATAGTCACAAGCACCTCCCCTCACACCCCCCAACACAAACTCCACAGAACCCACCTGGTAGAATGCAATGCCCTCCATCCTAACACAAGATCCCACAAAGAACCACCACCCTGGGTTATGTTGTGTGAAGCACAGGGACACTCTTGGGACTTCCAGCCAAACAACTGCCAGGACAACACTCCCAGCCATCCTGTCAGCACAGCCAGCCCACCCCACAGGGAAGCAGAGTCAAAAGGAAGGAAGCATGGGCATGCTGGGAAGGGGGTGGAGGCAATAGCATGATGGGAGTCGTAGTCACTGATATTGGTCACCCCCACAACTGTCCCATCAACACCACCCTGAACCATGCTCACATCACAGGAAGTGGAGAAGGACTCACAAGATGGCTGACACTGGCTACTGCTGTGGTGAGCACAAGGCCCTGCTGGCAACTGTGCACCAACAAACAGCAGGACACCACTGACTGACATCCTGAGAGACAACTTACACTCCCTGCAATGCAAGCACGTTCCATGGTGGGATATCTGGCTAGCTGGGTGGGAAGGGGGACTTGCAGCACTGACCATAGTCACAAGCACCTCCCCTCACACCCCCCAACACAAACTCCACAGAACCCACCTGGTAGAATGCAATGCCCTCCATCCTAACACAAGATCCCACAAAGAACCACCACCCTGGGTCATGTTGTGTGAAGCACAGGGACACTCTTGGGACTTCTCAGCCAAACAACTGCCAGGACAACACTCCCAGCCATCCTGTCAGCACAGCCAGCCCACCCCACAGGGAAGCAGAGTCAAAAGGAAGGAAGCATGGGCATGCTGTGAAGGGGGAGGAGGCAATGGCATGATGGGAGTCGTAGTCACAGACATAGCTCACCCCCACAACTGTCCCATCAACACCACCCTGAACCATGCTCACATCACAGGGAGTGGAGAAGGACTCACAAGATGGCTGACACTGGCTACTGCTGTGGTGAGCACAAGGCCCTGCTGGCAAATGTGCACCAACAAACAGCAGGACACCACTGACTGACATCCTGAGAGACAACTTACACTCCCTGCAACGCAAGCACGTTCCATGGTGGGATAACTGACTGGCTGGGTGGGTGGGAAGGAGGGCCGGCTGTCAACCAAACACAACCAATGCAGACCATGTTCACACCCCAGAAAATACATAGAAATGCCCAAATAATGCAGGACAATGTGCCACACCAATATCAACCCCTGACTGTGACGACTCAGGACAATGCAATGTACAGGCCCGCACCCAGAGGCACAGTCACAACTGTAATGTGTGTCAACCATTGATGCCTGCAGAAACATGACATACATTGTTTGTGTCTCCCAAAAACAGGTGATGATGGGGACACAGCAGCAGACGCTGAGGAGTCCCAGTCCCAGGCTCAAGAGGATGCCGAGCTCACTGGCGTCGTACAGCCTCTGTCCTCCTCGGACGATGAAGAACAACCTGGCACATCCGGTGCAAGTCAACATGCAGCACCAGCAGGACCACCAGCTGCAGCACCAGCAGGACCACCAGCTGCACCCCTGCACCCACCCCTCCAACGACTGTCACCACGAATACCATCCCTGCCGACATGGACAGAATAAGGAGCAACACCAGCACAGTGACCCTGGACCAACCTGGGGCCATGGACACCACCACCACCACCAACCCCCAAGGTGGACCAGGGTTATCTGTGCGTGCCACTGCACACACTGCACATGTCAGCAGGGGTGGTGGGAGGGGTGGGAGACAGAGGTCGCTGCTTGCAGACGTTGCTGGTGTGCATGATGACCCACAACTGGTACGCATAGCTGATGCGTACCAGTCCAGCACCGGAGAGCTCAGCCAGGTAGTGGGGCTCCTCAGAGACATTAAACAGCAGCAGGCTGCCCATCATGCCCGCTTGGACTCCCACATGTCCCACGTGGAGTCACACATGTCCCGTGTGGACTCACACATGTCCCGCGTGGAGTCCAAGTGGGATGCACTGCATGAGATGACGGCGGTGCACAGGGACATTTTACAATGCCTCCGCCAGATGAACAGCAACCAGTCCACACCTCCCTGTGTGCCAACAACATCTGGTGCCGAACAAACTGCAACTGCCACAGGGAGGGAGGAGGACTCTGGCGGAGAGTCCCCTGCACCGCAGCAGCCTGCACTTGAGGGCCCCCCCCAAGAAGAGGGGTCGTCCGAGGAGGGAAAAGTGAGAGGCCGATGGCCAAGCGCAACTCCCAGGAAGCCTGAACCTGTTCTGGATGTTCGCCTTTGTGCACAGACTGTTCACCCTGTTGACGGCAACACTACTCCCACACATTGCATGGGGAGTACAAGTTGGACCAATGTGTCAGACAACTGTGGCCCCGATACTGGGGATCCTGTCTACCCGGACTTTCAATTCACCTAGGAACTTGGGATTGCAAGATTCATGTACAGCACAACCCATCCTATGCACTATTAACACAAATGTATCACAATAAACACACTAATACACCATACTTGCCTCTGTCGTGATTCCAACGTGGGTGCTGTTATGGGGATGATGAACTGCAAAATTACACTGTGTATGCGAACTGCAACAGCAAGGACAACACAGGCATGTGAGTACAGGAAACGTGACACACATGAGGGAGACACACCACCAGGGCTACACGACACATACACACCTAGGCCATCTGACTCATTGCCTACACTGATGTTGCCAGGGAAGACGGTGCAATGCACAGACACCACACCCATTCCCAGTTGTAGTCAAGTAGCCCACAGGTGCAGTAAGCAAATGGCAGTCAAATGTGTGACCACAGACAACGCACATCACAAAGTGAAGCACAGGTTTATTACACAGTTGCAACATGCCGTAACCACTACAGATGCAAGGTAACCCCACCTGGCAGCGGGCACACAGTCAACAACTGTAGACGGAAGGAAGTCCATGGGTGTGGCGCACATCACCTGTAGGGACACAACAGCTACCAGCCTGGATGTGCAATCACGTCGTCGGTGGACACAGTTGACCAAACGAATCTGAAAGTACCCTGTGAAGGACAGAAATGACACACAGTCAAAAGCAATGGAGTACAGGACAGAACAGCAAAACACATGCACAATACATGTTACAAGATACCCACCCAGAACCAAGTTAGCATGTCAACACTGTTGGGGAGTACAGCCCACCTGTCACCACACATCGCAACACACATCCAGTCAAGTGGCCCATGGACACACTCCAACAGCACCAGAGCACCACCCACACATCATGCCAACTCACATCATTGACATGACACCTCAGGATACTCACATTCAGCTAAAGAAGTTGGTGATGAGCTGTGTGCGGACATCACCATCACCATCATCATCATCATCGTCACTGGCATCGTGGTCCAGGCCAGGATCCTCCACAGGTGGCGGATGTTGGTCATTGTCATCCTGGATGAGAGGCAACTCCTTCCGCACTGCCAGGTTGTGGAGCATGCAGCAGACGATGATAATCTTGCACACTTTCGCAGGGGCATATGGGAGGGACCCTCCGGTCTTGTCCAGGCAGCGGAAGCGGCTCTTCAGGAGACCAAAGGTCCGCTCAATCACTCTCCTGGTCCGACCATGTGCCTCATTGTAGCGCATCTGGGCAGGTGTCACAGGGTTCCTGAGGGGTGTCAGCAACCACGGCATGTTGGGGTATCCCGAGTCACCTACGGACAGACAAGTGCACATTAGCTGACTTGGAAAAGTGGGCGGAATACTACAGATCAGATCACACACAATGGCACAAAGTCAGTACACACCGACAAGCCAGGCACGCTGGTTCTGCATCTGTGCCATCATCCTGGGGATGCGACTACTCCTCATCACAAAGGCATCGTGTGCTGAACCAGGGAAACGGGCACACACGTGTGTGATGGTCATGTCTGCAAGACACACCACCAGTGCATTGACCGAGTGGTAGTGCTTGCGGTTCCTGTAGGCCTGCTCCTGGGCCTGTGGTGGTACCAAAGCCACATGTGTCCCATCAATGGAGCCAATGACATGCGGCATCCTCCCCAGGGCATAAAAGTCACTCTTCACGTCAGTGAGTCGTCGCAGTCTAGGGAAATAGATGTACCGGTTCAGGAAGAGCAACATTGCCGCCAAAACATCGCGGAGCACACGGCTGAACATGGTCTGTGACATCCCACCAGCAGTCGCCACAGTATGTTGGAAGGTACCAGTGGCAAAGAAGTGTAGGGCTGCCATCACCTTCACCTTGGGGGTCAGCGCTGTAGGATACGGCCGGCCAGGCTGCAAATGTGGGGACAACTGCACTGCCAAATCCTCAATCAGCTGCCTGGTGAAGCGGTACCGTCGGATGCTGTCCCGTTCCACCATCGTTGCCAGGTCTGGGAATGGCCGATGGACAGCAGGAGCCCTGCAGTGCAGAGGAGAAGTAAGCAAGATTGTCAGTCACCCCACATATGCGGCATTGAACACACTCAAGATCCCAACATACATCATTATGAGGCACAACTACATGAAGTGTGCAGTACCGGAAGGACATGTATGGTACATACATGGCCAACATCTGTCAACACGGTCCAACAGGTGGCATCAATTAGTCCCAGGTTGGCCCATTGGACATCATGAGGCCGTGTCACAGTTCCCATCTCCTGCTGCCGTGTCACAATAACCCCCCACAGGGACATGTGAGGACAGATGTGCCCCAGGCACCACAGCTCAACGACAGGTACATTCCCAGGGACCCTGTAATGCCACATGGACACTGGCATTACATGGAGTATCATGTATACACCACAGCAAAACAACCATGACCCCCACAGGTAGTGGCCCCACTTGCCACGGCAGGACAGACATGGACGTCTGTGACACACACGCACAACATCAGAGTCCATGCACACACAACGTGGATGTGGAGACTGTCTCCCATTGTGCACATGAAATCAGAGACATTGTAAACACCACATGCACAAAGACTGTGGAGGACCATCACTATTGTGCCACTGGGACACCCTGGCTCAAACATACCGTCCCACATGGGACTCACGGGGTATGTGACATGACATACACATACACCACTGTGAAATGTGACCATGGCACATGCACAGATATGAACAGTTGCACATCACAGTGGTCACGTACACGTAACACCCAGGATCCTGTCCCCATGAACACGTGCACAGCCTGGGGGTGGCTGCCCACAGGTGACACCCACAGGACAACATGTACACCAACATACACACAATAGGAAATGCAGCCTTACATGCCTTATGATAAAGTTTGGACAGGCTGTCGTGATGTAGGTGTGCCCCTCACTCCCTGGGAGCTATCTGTGGCTGGCATATGTCCATCTGAGACAGGCATGCTGACATATGCCAGTCACATGTACAGTGATGCGTTGAACTGCAATGGACCGATCGGTGCCTCCGGCCGGCCCATTGCTTTCAATGTGTGCGGGTACGCGTTGTACCCCTGTGCGCGTTGAACTGCAATGGACCGATCGGTGCCTCCGGCCGGCCCATTGCTTTCAATGTGTGCGGGTACGCGTTGTACCCCTGTGCGCGTTGTACCGCAATGGACCGATCGGTGCGCACCCATTGACAATGGCCTTGCCTGGCAACGGACGCGTTTTCGAATTTCGAACGAGTCGGTTGCTGGAAAATCAGTTGGTCACCCACAACAATGTTGCAAAATCATGTATGTCATGAAGTTGAAGATTTGAAGGATGCTGTGGGCGTGTTTTGGTGCTGCTATTCCATGGATTGGCCAGATTCAGAAGATGCAAACGACTTGGACCTATCACTTTGGACACAAGGGACAGTATCTGCCTCTCCAGCACATATATATTGCTGGCTGTTCCCCTGAGAGCCCACTTGCCTGCACTACATGCTCCAGGACGACATCTGCCACTGCACTGCTGCTGTCTCTGCCCCTCTGGACCCTGCAATGGCACGTACTGTGGAGAGAGCCCCAGCCTTCAGCCTTGAAGAGAACCAGGCCCTGCTGGACAGCCTACTTCCACAGTACAGCAAGCTGTATGGGACACCAGGGGAGCAGGTGAGTGTTCTGTGCACTGCCTTTCTGAATGTGCATTTTGTCTGACTAGCAAGGCTGAGAGTCTGCACGCCACTGGCTAGCAGGCTCACTGAGTAGTTGTCACCCCCCATAGTGTGTAGTGACTTGCACTGGACAGGTATGGTGCAGTGACAGTGCATTTGAACATGGTTTTACTTCCCATGCAATGATACCATGTAGTGACGTCTGGCAAACTGTCCATGGGCAGCTTTGCACTGCCTGTGTACATCATGTGCCCCTGTGATTGAGACATGTATATACAACTGTGTCATGCACGGATATGTTGCATGTGTGGTAATGGCCTTTTCACTTTGTCATCCTGACAGGTTAATGCCCATCGGAAGCAGGAAATCTGGAAGGACATCGTCCGGGCTGTCCGGTCCGTGGGGGTCTACAAGCGCCGGATCCGCAACTGCCAGAAGAGGTGGCAGGACCTTCGGGGCTGGACCCGGAGGATTGCACGGGTCCAGCTGAAGCTGTCGCCTCCTCGCAGGAGGGGCGGAACACGGACCCTGACCCCCCACATGCTCCAGATCCTGGCGGTGGTCTTTCCAGACCTGGATGGGCAGCTGAAGGCCAGACAGCAGCAAGGAGGGGGTGAGTCAAAGACTGCACTGTGAACTCTGTATTACATGCTTTGTGCCCTCCTCTGGCCTGGTTCAACTGCCACAGTGCAGCAGTCATGTTGTCCAGGAGCCATGTCCCTCTATTGTGCACTGCCCACTGCTCATCTGATACCCAGGTGTGGCCCTTACAGTCAGGGAATTGTGTCACTTGGGACTGTGTCCTTGCAGTTTGCTTCACTAAAGGTGGGGAACAGCATCTGTTTCCCTAACTCTGTTGTGGGCATCATGGGTGGGTCCATTGTTCACACAACGCCTGTGTTTGGACATGTGATCTGCGTGTTGCTTTGATATGCGGTCCACTTGCTGAGCTGAGCCACCACATGTGCCTGGGGTATGTGGCACACGCCCATGCAGCGGGTGGGAACAATGTTTGTGCCCCAGGAGTGTGCAGATTACGTGTGTCACACATACATAGCCAGCTATCCACTGTCCAGGGCACATCCCTCATTCATGTGGAGCAGGACAGTCATGCCTACTCCAGGCCATGCAATGCACTCTGTACTCCCACTCCCGTGTATCAGCTGACACATTGTGCACAGTGATTTGACCCCTCCGGTGTCTGCCTCTGTGTCAGTGTGCTGTGGATTAGTTGCCAGGACTGCTGGGGTGTTTCTTGGTAGGGGCTCAGCATGCCCCTGGAGATGTGACCATAGGAGACGATACTTGTGTGTCACATAGGTGTTTGATCAGCTGCCCGTGCAGACTGGGGTATGCGAATGTGATGTTCAGGCAGCTGTTCCCCATTCACAGCAAATTGTGAGGGGCTCAGGTTCAGAGGGTAGTGTCACAGGTCTCCCATATGTCCAATAGGTGTGACCTGGACAGATGAGGGTTGAGATGATGTGTTGTGTGGGGGATGTACATGTGCACTTGTGCAGCTCCAGGACTTGCATTCCCCATGACCTACTATTGTGACACAGTGCATAGTGTTGTTGTCTGGCTGCCAAGTCATACATCACTGAGACAGTGATGTATGACTTAGCAGTCATGCCTCTGCCATGGCATGTGTCAACTTATTTGTGGTCCTGCAGGGGAGTGACATGTGCTACATGCACACCATAGTGGCGCTGGCTATCAGGACATGGGTGCATCATGGTGTCTGTCGCTGGTATGCATCACATGCATTTCCTATTTGACTCTGGGCATCCCTTTCATCCGGAAACCTGTACTCACTCAGTGGCAAGAGCTGTGATGTGTCCACACCGTGTCCTCTGCAGTGTCCAACTACTGTGTACTTGGTGCATGTGTCCACACTGGGGTGTTGCAATCCAACAGACACCAGACAGATGGGTGCAAGGCCATGTGGGATGTGAGTGCCATGCTTGGCATCAGACTGACAATTGGCTTCTCCTGTTCAGTTAGGGCACTTTTAGCAATGTACAACTAATGATGCCAGGGCTTGCTCTGTGATGTGCTGTGCTCACAGTGGTGTGTGCGTTTGGTGCAGGTGACTGATGTCTGTCTGTTTCCCCATTGTTTGCAGATACATCCACGGCCACGGAAGGGGACAGCTCCACGGACCAGGAGGAGCCAGAGAGCCAGACTGGGTCAGCAGCCGAGGAGTGGTCGGAGGGACCCAGTGGCACGGAGGGCGAGGGGAGCCACACCGAGGAATCCTCAGCACCATCCACCTCAGCTGAGGACCAGAGCAACTCGGAGGATGACTCCCTTGTGGAGGCGGGTGTCAGCAGCCACCACACCCCAGCTAGTGTTGCTGTCCCCGCCACCACCAGCACCACCACCGCCCTCCCATCGGCTCCCATTCCCAAGGTCCGTGGAGGCTCCCATGTTCGGGAGCGTGTCTCCTTTGGCCCAGGCACCGCACCCCCTGCCCCTGTGTCCCCTGCTGCCCTGAGTGAGGAGTCTGTGTACCTCCTTCGCCAGCTCCATGTAGGGCAGACAGCCATGCTGAGTGTCCTCCATGCGCACACCGCACTGTTGACTCAGCTGGTGTCGTTCATGGAGGGCATCTCATCGGGCATGTCTGACCTACAGAGGGGCAACAGGTCCATGGACTCCTCCCTGACGGCAGCAGTGTCCCTCCTCAGACAGTCCCTCACCCCTCCTGCCTCTGCTCCATCCACACTCCCCAGCACCTTGCCCGTCCCAAGCACACACACACCGGCACAGGCACACACCAGCACACACACATCCAGCACACAGACACACACGCCACAAACTAAACGCACACGCACGCACAGTCAGGGGACTGAAACCAGACTCACAGGGGATGGGGCCCTGGTACACACACACGCATCCACGGGCACTGCACAGTCCTCAGTTGCCTCTCCCTCCAAAGCACCCTCCCTTGCCTCACCTGCAACCCCAAAGACCCAGCGCCTCTTCCTCAGTGACCTCGGCCTCTTCCCCTCCGATCCAGCTGCCCCAGCATCCAGGGGGAAGAGGAAGCCCCCCACACGGAGCAGAGTGCCCCTCGCCCCCGGACACCCTCCCCCAGGCGCAGACAGACTGAGGCCCCCACCCGCAAGTCCCCCCGGAGTGGTAAGAGCAAGACCCCGCCGCCGCCCTGCAGCTCAAGCACCAGGTCACCTTCCTCCATCCCTCAGGCCCCCACTCCACAGGTGCCCCCGCCACACCCTGCCCCAGGTTCCCCCACCCACAGATATACCATCCCCAAGAGGCTCCGGCCTTCTCCCCTGCCACTTGCTCTCCCGGCACCACACCCCCCGCTGCGCTTGTCTGTGCCACTGATGTGGTGAGGGTGTCCTCCCCTCTGTCCAGCCCACCTTGCCTGTTCCCCATTCTCCTCCCCTGGTGGTAGGCACTGCAGTGGAGTCCACTACCACCCTGTCTGACTTGGGCACTGCAGTGGCGGACCTGTCCACTCCATCTGCAGGGTCCACTGCAGTCGTGCCGGCACCCACAACATCTGAGCCATGCCCCCCAGTTGTGCCGGCACACACCATGTCAGACACCTCCACTGCAGTTGTCAGTGGCTCTCCAGCACCCACCACCCCTTCCCTGCTTCCTCCTGGTGAGCCCTGATCCTGTCCCTGCGGTGCCTGGCCTACCCCCTGGTTGCCCCTCCTAGTGGATTGTCCCTGGTTTTGTGCAGGCATGTGTAGGGTGGCATCTGCCACTGTCACCCACTTGTGACTTTGTTGATGGACTGGCCATTGGCCTTTGTTTATGTTCTACCGGACTTCTACTTTTAATGCCACATATGCTGAATAAAGCAACTTTCTGTTCTCTAGTGCTTTTGCTTCTGATGTACATGATGTTGATGATGCTAACAATGCCCTTGCTGCAGTGATGGTGATATTTGGTCTCATGATTATGAAGTGTTACTGTGCAGGAACCCATGTGGTCCAGGGGTTATGTGTCCTATCCTGTGGTGTATCCATGTCATCCATAGCAGCATCTGAGGGTGTCATGTGTTCAGTATTTGGCAATGAGATTTCCTACTTAGATTGGCAACTTCACATCTGTGGCTTCCACCCCTGCACATCTGTTGTGCCTGCCATTGTTCTATTCGTCTACTTCCCTGACCGTGTGGCCATCTCCAGTGAACATGCAGGTTTGGGCATCAATGGGGAAGGACTCATCTGTGTTGTCAGTGCAACATTGCTATACAAGTGTGTTGGATCTGTGCTGATGATTCCGTTGGCACTTCCATGACCAGGCTGATGGGACGGGAGCCCTCATTTGTTGCTAATTGTTGATTGTGTGTCCCATTGCTGCCATGGTATGGTATCTGTTCGCCTCACATCTGCAGTCTCCACAGGGTATCTGCATGTGTGTGCCCATTGGTGCAAATATGTGGGTCTGCATTCGGATGGTCACTTCTGTCATTGTGTCATTGATGATTGTTGACGGTGTCAGCCCCCATGGGTGTTGTTTGTCTGCACATGGCCAAAGTTATGTCTTATTTGCACTGCAGGATTTGGCTCCCCCAATTTATGTTGCAATGGGACACATACACTACTTTGCCACTGATGTGTTTGTTGTTCTGTGACCAGGAATCATCCATGCAGTTTGGCAGTTGCACCTCTTACTTTGTCAACACTTGCCTTTTGGTCACTGTGATGATGGGTGTTTGGACCCCATTGCCACAATGTTCAAAATGTGCTGCAGCTATGGACCCCACACTTGCCTTTTGGTCACTGTGATGATGGGGGTTTGGACCCCATTGCCACAATGTTCAAGATGTGCTGCAGCTATGGACCCCACACTTGCCTTTTGGTCACTGTGATGATGGGGGTTTGGACCCCATTGCCACAATGTTCAAAATGTGCTGCAGCTATGGACCCCACACTTGCCTTTTGGTCACTGTGATGATGGGGGTTTGGACCCCATTGCCACAATGGTCATGGCCTGCTTGCGTTGTGTGTGCCACACACATATTTGTGTGGCACATGTGCTAGGGGGTCACATTGTATGTTAGAAGTCATGTTCGGTGTTGTAGGCATTTGACACAGTCTACACACGCTTGTCATGGTGTTGGGGGGATGTCTTCTTCTTGCATTCCCTAGGTTGTGGTGTGCTGGTTGTGTCATGCATTGTCCATCCTATGGGTGGGGGTGGTAGTGGTGGTAGGCATCCTGCCCCCCTGGGTGAGGGTGATAGTAGTGGTGGGCATCCTGCCCCCCTGGCTGAGGGTGGTACTAGTGGTAGGCATCCAGCCCCCTGGCTAAGGGTGGTAGTAGTGGTAAGCATCCTGCCCCCTGGCTAAGGGTGGTAGTAGTGGTAGGCATCCTGCCCCCTGGCTAAGGGTGGTAGTAGTGGTAGGCATCCTGCCCCCTGGGTGAGGGTGGTAGTAGTGGTAAGCATCCTGCCCCCCTGGCTAAGGGTGGTAGTAGTGGTAGGCATCCTGCCCCCCTGGGTGAGGGTGGTAGTAGTGGTAAGCATCCTGCCCCCGTGGCTAAGGGTGGTAGTAGTGGTAGGCATCCTGCCCCCTGGCTAAGGGTGGTAGTAGTGGTAGGCATCCTGCCCCCCTGGCTGAGGGTGGTAGTAGTGGTAAGCATCCTGCCCCCTGGCTAAGGGTGGTAGTAGTGGTAGGCATCCTGCCCCCCTGGGTGAGGGTGGTAGTAGTGGTAAGCATCCTGCCCCCTGGCTAAGGGTGGTAGTAGTGGTAGGCATCCTGCCCCCTGGCTAAGGGTGGTAGTAGTGGTAGGCATCCTGCCCCCCTGGGTGAGGGTGGTAGTAGTGGTAGGCATCCTGCCCCCCTGGCTGAGGGTGGTAGTAGTGGTAAGCATCCTGCCCCCTGGCTAAGGGTGGTAGTAGTGGTAGGCATCCTGCCCCCCTGGGTGAGGGTGGTACTAGTGGTAGGCATCCAGCCCCCCCTGGCTAAGGGTGGTAGTAGTGGTAAGCATCCTGCCCCCCTGGCTAAGGGTGGTAGTAGTGGTAGGCATCCTGCCCCCCCTGGGTGAGGGTGGTACTAGTGGTAGGCATCCAGCCCCCCCTGGCTAAGGGTGGTAGTAGTGGTAAGCATCCTGCCCCCCTGGCTAAGGGTGGTAGTAGTGGTAGGCATCCTGCCCCCCTGGGTGAGGGTGGTAGTAGTGGTAAGCATCCTGCCCCCTGGCTAAGGGTGGTAGTAGTGGTAGGCATCCTGCCCCCCTGGCTAAGGGTGGTAGTAGTGGTAGGCATCCTGCCCCCCTGGGTGAGGGTGGTACTAGTGGTAGGCATCCAGCCCCCTGGCTAAGGGTGGTAGTAGTGGTAAGCATCCTGCCCCCTGGCTAAGGGTGGTAGTAGTGGTAGGCATCCTGCCCCCCTGGGTGAGGGTGGTAGTAGTGGTAGGCATCCTGCCCCCCTGGGTGAGGGTGGTAGTAGTGGTAGGCATCCTGCCCCCTGGCTAAGGGTGGTAGTAGTGGTAGGCATCCTGCCCCCCTGGGTGAGGGTGGTAGTGGTGGTAGGCATCATGCCACCCCTGGGTAGGGGTGGTGGTGCGCATTCAGGCCCCTGTGTGCATATGTGGCATTGGTGATGGGCATCCCGCCCCTATGGTGCTGCTGTTGCTGGTGTAAGTATATTCTGCATCCCTGTGTGTGTGTGTGATGTGTCGTGTACGTGTTGTATGTGTTTTGTGGTTGGTGTCTGGCTTACCTTCTGCGCCGTACGCGTCCGTGCCTGTTCCGGTAGTAGATGTAGAATATTGGTATGATCGGGACGAAGGGATTCATGGTTGGTTCGTGTCGTTCGTCCTTCTCGTTGCTTCACGTCGTCCTCGTCGCTTCGCCTCGTCCTCGTCGCTTCGCCTCGTCCTCGTCGCTCCGCGTCGTCCTCGTCGCTGGCGTGTTCGCCTCGTAGCCGTGGATCGTGTTGTGGCGCGAATCGGAGCTTATGTGCGCCTCTCCCGGATGCTTTGACGTGCCGTGCGTAGCGACGGGTTCGGCGCGTACGGAAAGCGCATTGTACTTGTCCGGCCGGACGGGGCTGCATTTTTCCTTCCGTGCGACTCGATTCGGCGTTTCCGGATTCGCCTCGGTCGGAGAACAGGACCTGGTTTGGGTGAGTACGGCTCGGCCGGATTCTTTGCTGTTGTGTGCATCGTACTTGCTCGTTCGGTGTGCTGTACGGATCGGTCGGGAAACAGGCTTTCGCATGGCTTTTTTCCCGACCGAATGGTATTGGGTGCGCCTCCGACCGAGATCGGAATCGGCCCCTAAATGGATGAGACTTACTATTCCCACTCCAATCTAACCATATTGGGGGAAGGAGAGGGACACAAAAGGTGCAACACTAACCAGTCCCACTCCAAGAAGGCATTGGACTCTAAAAGGGATGACATTTATTATTTCCACTCAAATCAAACCATATACGGGGAAGGTTTTGGACACTAAAGGGGTCACATTTGCTATTTCCACTCCAATATAACCATATTGGGGGAAGGTGCAGGACATTTAAAGGGGTTACTTTTCCTATTCCCACTCCAATATAACCATATGGGGAGAAGGTGTTGGACACTAAAGGGCAGCAGCGGCCACTACATTAGAGTCGCCACCCCCGCCACCACCAGCAATAATAAAACGGGTTTTAAACCTGTTTTATCATTTTATTTTGATCCCCTGGTCCCGCCCCAGGACTCTGACAGTCCTGGGGGTGGGTCCATGGGCTGACACTGCTGGTGGGGAAGTGGTGGGCACTCACTTCACTGTGCATGAGGTGTTTGGCCAGCTGTCTCAGGCTGGCCAAACTCATCATGTTCAGTGAAGCTCTCTCTAGCCCCAGCTGCATTGCTAGGGTAGGAGAGAACAGGCACAGGCTCCCAGTCTGCCTGGGAGCACAAGCTGCCGGCGCTCTGGCCAATCCTGACACTTCTTTCATGCATCATCAGGATTAGCCGCAGTGCATTCTGGGAGCCTGTGCCTAGAATCAGGAAGAGCACTTTATAGGCGGGAGACGGCGGCGACATTAGGGTACGTTTTTTCAGTTAAAAAAATAATAATTGTCCCACGACCCCACCCCCTCCCCACCTCCCTCTTCCCTCCTGCGGGCCGGCCCGCCCCACCACTTTGGCAGGGGACGGGCTGCTACTGCTAAAGGGGGGACATTTACAATTCCTACTCCAATTAAAGGATATTTGAAGAAGGTGTTAGACACTAAAAACGTGTAATTTACTATTTCCACTACAATCTAAAACATTTTAAACTAGGTGATAACAATTTAACATTTTATATACACAACCAATACTCCATACTCACACCCAATTTTTTAACTATGAAAATAAACTAACATTTTGTCTAAACACACACTAACCAAAACTACAAACATATATATTCATATTGAAACATTAACATATAGAAAAGCATACTATTAATAATTATAATAATTGTTAAAATATTTACTATCATTTCTAAACTATAAATCATAAAATAAAAAATGAAATCATAATCCAAAATTAGCACTTATAAAATAAAATAAAAAAACATTTAAACCAATTTTTCAATCAAAGATTAAAACATACATTTTTTATGTATAATTGTAACTTAAAACAAAACAAATAAAAAAATTGTAATGTAATATTGAAAGTTATTTTTCACAGAAAATATGAATTGTAAAAATTGTATATAACAAATGTCAAATTATATTACTTTATTAAAATATTTTCATATATTTTTAATTTTCAGATTATTTTTATAATTTAATTCGATTTTTGGTATTGAATTTTTTTAAATACACTAATATATATTTAAAATATTTAGTTTATTAAAAACATTAAATTAACAAAAAAGGTACAATTATAATTTGCATATTATTAAAAATAATCAACATAAAATTAACTTGAAAATATACACTTTATATAAATCATCGCACCCTTATCCCCTAAAAACCTGATATACTGCTACTAAAAAAAAGTATAAAACCATTATTGAGATACATCGAATCAATTAAAAATACAAATTTCAACTAATAAATTAACTTACTAAAAACACAAATATTAAATTGTAAACATATAAAATTAAACACACTACAATAAATTACATACTAATTAACACTTACAAATAATATTACATACAACAATTTTCTTCATCAATATTTTTTACAATATTAACAACACTAAAAACATTTTTACCATTGATATTCCTGTCTATGATATTTTTGATATCTTAACATGATATTTTTTGAACCACTATACTTTTTTCAATATTTTGTCCAAACACCTTCCCCTCCAAGGACAAGCCCAGGTCTAGAAACGCCTGTAGAATGGGGGGTCGAGAGACCATGAGGGGCCGTAGCGGGTGCCGGTGTCGGATGTTTGTCGGGGGAACCTTGCGGGTCAAGTGCACTTGTCTATCCAACCCTGAGAGGTCCCCATGTTTCATGCCTGGCCCCTGTCCTGCCCGGGGTGCATTGGATAGCCACCCGTGCCTGATCTTGAGCAGCCCAAAGTGCTCCAGAAGTTATGAGGGCCCCAGCGCATTGCTGTCATGAAAGAGCACAGTCTGTCCCCATCCAGGCACAGATGCCGGGACCCCCCTGTCATTTGACTCAGGCACTCCGTAGTCCTCCTCCACCTCCTTGTGGGTCTTTCCTAAGCAAGGGGCCCGCACCCACCTCATCAAGGCTTCAAGAAGCAGCATTACTCTGTGCAGGGCCCTAAGTCCCCCAGCTCCCTGGTGGAATCCAGTCCAGGTTCGCAAATTAAATCATGGGGACCTCTCAGGTTGTGGGCCAGCGCACCATTGTTGACCCCTCTTGTGAGTGCAGGGACCCCTGGCATCTTGGCCTCACAATCAGAACCAGGTGCTGACACCTACCACTGTCAGAGGGTGAAGAAGGGTCTCCATCTGGCCTCGGCCTCAGGTGCAGCCTCTGGACTTCTGTCTCAGCAAATGGTGGGAAAAGAAACTAGGAAAGCCCCCACTGTCCAGTTTTACAGTGCCCAATTTCCTGGGCCCCTCGGTGTAGCAAATGGGCAGGCGCCTCTCTCTGTGTGTGCCTTGTCCCCCAGGGCATGACCTCTCAATATGAGCCTGCTGACCCCAGCCCATCTCATCCCCGAGGCACAACCAGCAGGGCAGTGCAGTGCATCAGCTCCCTGTGCCAGAGACTGTCAATATCTGCCTGGCTCCACATTCAGGCCGTATTGACACAGCACGGCGGCAGAGCTCAGGAAATGGCAGCCGCCATGTTTGGTGTCTTGACCATGCCCCCCTACTTTTAATTTCTTCTCACACCATTTGCATTCCTGCCCCCATTCTATTTTACTTGCAATATAGTTATCTATGCTGAACCAAAAACAATTTGCTCTAACTATCTTCCTGGTCATGGGCTGGCCTAAATGGCCTTCATGTGTGAGGCTTATTCACTTCTCCTTCACACACCCTCAAGGGGTATGAAGCAAACATCATGTATTAGCAATCACCCTACATTACTGATAGTTCATCCAGAATTGTGGCAGTTTTTCCTCACCTCAAATTGAACTACACTATTCCTGTTCTCCTCCATGCAACACCTTAACGCATACTTTTTTCAGAACCTCATCTTTGGCCTTGACATTCTCACTGTTCTCTGCATATTACAGCACCACACTCTACCATGAAATACCTAATGCTAGCAATAACATCCTGAATGCAAGCAACCACATCTTCATTCTCACTGGCTTTTACCACACCACTATCCATCTCCTCCCAACTTAGAGGTAACCTTGACTAACAGTGCATTTGCTTATTTTGCCAACCAGTGAGATATTGCAAGTTGTATCTATACTCTTCCAACCTTACTTAACTTGCTGAAACCTTGCCAGCCACCTACCAAGTAATAATGCTGTCACAAGTTATAGTTTTTCACCCCAATGCCTCTTTCTCCATTACTGAATAGTTTCTTTCTGCATTGATGAATGAGCAGAATGAGAATTACAGTTTTCACTATCCTGTTAAGCACCTGGATTAAGACATTTCCAATAGCTATGCCATCAAAATGTATTTTTGTCTGAATACCAAATGAGGCTAAAACAGCATCACTTATTATCTCATTAAGGGCCAGATGCATCAAGCTATTTTGCGATCGCAAACAGTGCGATTCGCAAAAAAAGGGCGTTTGCGATCGCAAAATAGCAATAAGCAATGCATCAAGCAAAATTCGGAGAATCTCCCTGGAATTCGCAATTTATTGCGATTACCTATTTTGCGATTCCCAAGTCTGCGAATCCTTATTTGCAATTCGCAAATTCGAAGTCGCAAAGCTATGCATGAAAAATCGCAAATTGCGAATATGTAAGAAATCGCAATTTTGCAATCGCAAAAAACCACCAAATCAAACTAGGTGGTAACCAGGTGAAAACAATCAAATCAGGTGGGAAACATTTGGGAAAGTATTTAAACAGGCCCAGAAGGCTTCAGAATGTTTCACAATGGCAGCGCTCTATGTCATGGCGAGGAGGATGAGGCTAAGAGCAGCAGCACAGAGGAGAAGGAGGATACAGGAGCGCATTTTCAGAGTGCTAGTTACTCTGTTGGGGCAGACAGAGGAGGAAATCTATGACAAGTATAGATTAAATGCAGCAATGATACAAGATCTGATTGCCGAATTAGACCCATTACTGCGGTGTCAGACTCGCAGGACACATGCCATCCCCACCCATGTGCAGGTCCTGTGTTCCCTGCACCTCCTAGCGTCAGGTAGCTTCCAGGGGGTAATAGCTGCAGCTGGAGGTTTATCCCAAAGTTCGTTATCGCGTTTCTTTAACGCGTTCCTGGACGCTGTGTTGCTGAGGATGCACCACCATATAAGATTCCCAAATACCCCACAGGAATTGCTTGAAACTAAAATGGACTTTTACCAGATAGCCAACATCTCCCATGTAATTGGTTGCATAGATGGGACACATGTAGCTATATGCCTCCCCTCAGTGAATGAGTACATTTTCAGGAATAGGAAGTGTTATCATTCACTGAACATACAAGTGATATGCAATGCTAAGAACATCATCACAGACATAGTGGCAAGATACCCAGGGAGTACGAATGATTCCTACAGCTTCAGGCACAGCGGCATACATAGACGTCTCCTTGGGGGTGAATTTGGTGAAGGATTCCTGCTTGGTAAACACATGTCACTCTCTTACGCAGAAAATCATTTCCGTGTGAGACATAGCAGTGACTAATCTATTGGCTGTTTCTCCATAGGTGACAGTGCATATGCTGTGCGCCCATTCACCTTAACACCATACCTGAATCCAAGTACACCAAGTGAAGAACGGTTCAATGCAGCACACAGGACAACGCGCAATGTGATTGAGAGGACCTTGGACTGCTGAAAAGTCGATTTCGCTGCCTACATAAAACAGGCGGCACATTGCAGTACAGGCCAGACACCTGCTGCAAAATAGTCGCCACTTGCGCAATGTTGCATAACATAGCAACTGCCAGAGGCGTACCACTTGAACTATCGGATAGTGATCCCGAAGAGGATGAGGAGACATTACAACTTCAACAAGCAGGAAGTGCATCGAGGGCAGCTGAAGGAAGACAGCGACGTGCAGAAATTACACTGAATTATTTTTGAGGTGGGTATTTATCAAATCCAACACAACATTGTTGCTTTGACAACTAGATTTATTAAACCCCAAATCAAACAGTAGTGTTATTGCACACATGCGAGGCCTAAAAATTATGATGGGTAGACATAAATATTTGTCATGGTACTTTACATCAGTCCAGACAAATATAGTTTCTGGTTGCTTCACCAAAAACGAATCCTGGGGACATGTCCACACTATTTCCTGCGTCCTCGCACTCCCATTGCCCATTCTGGGTGCTAAGACACATCCCTTTGAGGGCTCTCGGATGCTGGTGTATTACGTGTGCTGCGCCACCTGCTTTCCGTCACTGGTGCCAAGCTGCTACTGAGGCAGCCTCACTACCCTCCCCCCCCCATGACACTACTGGCAGCAACAGAATTGGTTTGCATCGGTCCACAGCATTTGTGACTTGGATCAGTCCCCTGGCGACATCTCCGCAGCAGTGGCTCATTTCCAACTGCATGCCTATTGCACCTCGGTATAGTTGTGCAGTTGTTGTGCTAAGCCGGTTGATGGCCCTAGTGTACCCATCCAAGCGTCCAAGAAATTGGTGGTGTCTTTTGCGATGGGACACCTGATCATCTTTCAACACTTTGCATAGGTCCCTGAGTGCAACAGTCATCTCACCAAATTGTTAATTGCTTTTCCTGCGACCTTCCTGCACAACTGTTGTGAGAAGCTTGATACTGTCACTCATCTCCCCCATGTTGCTTGCAAGAGTGGAAAGGTTTGCCTGCATTAAACGTATGTGTTTTACTTGCAGGTGCTGTACCCTTAACATGGCATTCTCTAGACCAGCGTAGGATGTGGAACTCTCGCCTTCGTCAGCTCTCATCATTGCAGCTGCCCTGCGGCTCCTGATTCTCATGTTCCTAGGTTGCAGCTGTAAACGTGGTCTTGCTGTGGGTGTATTCACAGGCTATGCTGTTGTAGGCTCAGGTTGTCCATCATCCCCTGTTTCAAGTGCAGGCAAAGGGGCCACTGTGATCCTGCGTCTTTTTGGAGCTGGTGTTGTGGGTGCTGGTGAGACTGCTATGTCTTCTCCTGACTGGGACTCACTCTCTGGGGGTGCATGTCCTTCAATGTCCTCTGACTCCTGCTCACGTGCATCTGTGAAATTGAACAGTGCAGAACTAGTTAGCATATTTGGACATGTTTTCACTTTTGTCCATTGTATTGTTGGATAAAGTTTTTTTGACACACACAGTGTGTGGAGACTGACTTGCCTGTCACAATTGATTGAAACTATTCTGTTTTGCTACCCACCAGCCTTCCATTGTGGTATTGCTGACTGCAATTCCCATAATGCATTTGTGTGTTACAAGTAAAACATGGTCTGGAATACTATGTTCTACACTAAGCCAGATCAGACTTACGCAGTTTGTTTGTTAAAACTAAAATTTGGATGTTGATTTGCATGCATCTTACCTTGGGTGGTACTGGGCGGTGCTGAGGAATCTATTGTTGTCACTCCAACAACTGCCTCCGGCTGCAGGGTGGACTCCACAAGGTCCTCCATGGCTGTGGGTGATGTTTGGTTGGATGGCCCACCTCCTGTTTTTTTGGCTTCAGCAAGCCTTTCTGCAACCCTTTCTTTGGCACGACTCCGCAGGTCATACCACCTTTTGCGCAAATCCGAGATGCTGCGCTTAGAAACTCCCACTGCATTTATTTTTCTTTGCATTCCCAGCCACAATTTTCGTTTTTGAGACTCTGGGACCTGCAGTGACTGTTTCCCAAACAGTTTTTCATGGCTCCTCACAACTTCTTCTATCAGTATCTCCAACTCCTTTTCACTAAATTTAATTTTCCTTTTGTGCTCCTTCTGTGGTGTTTCTGAAGCCAGGCTGGTAACTGCACCGGTTTTAAAGTTCCAAAGTTTTCCAAATTGCTGTTCTCCAACAGTCTGCTTCCTCCTCCTCACTCTCAGCACACAGGTAACAGCATGGGTGTGGTCACTTCCTGATTCTGACATCATCATGCTGAATGGTATTATGGGAATCGCTATTTGCGACTCGCAAATTGCATATTTGCAAAAATTGCGAGTCAGTATTTCAGAATCGCAAATAGCGATTGCGAATATTACCGATCGCAAAATAATCGCTATCTTTTTTGATGCATTCCAATTTGCGATCCGCAAAGTGCGATTCGGTAAAAATCGCAATTTGGGAATCGCAAATCGCAATGTTGATGCATATGCCCCTAAATGTTTTCAAAACACACTTGTTTTATTCTACCCCACTTAAAACTCTTTGCCTTGAGCAAAAATACTCTAGCATTTTCAGTTTTCCCCTCAAAGTGTTTGACAAACTCAGCGTAATCTTTACTGATCTCCAAAAATGATCTCAGTAATAGAGACAGGCTTTATGGCATTTAAGAAGTCAGCATATACCCTCACTCTTTCTGCCGAAATGGTGTATCCCAAGTGATCCACTTCTCCTTCCAGGTATATGCTTTTATCCTTCCACAGAGCAAAAGCTGCTTTGCCCGATCTATCGAACACTTATTTTAAAATGAAATTGTATCCATGTATCCATTACTCAAACACTAAAATGTCATTCTAAAAGAATATAACATTTGTAATACTCTCAAATAAACTTGCCACCATCTGTTGGAAAATGCGTGCAGTTTATGACAAGCCAAACAGCATTCTTTCAAACTGGAATGCCCCATCCATTATTTTAAATGCTTTCAGCTGTCAAGACTCTTTGTGAAGTTTAATCTGATGATAAGTATCCCTTAAATCCAACTTTGAAATTTCCCCCCTTCAACTCTAGCACCAATTAATTTATATTAGGTGAGCGTAAATTAGCTACCACAATGTTCTGGTTGAAAGTGCAACGTTATACACAAAATCTCAACTTGACATTTGCCTATTGCTTTATCACTACTGGTGATAACCAACTAGTCACCTCCACTGGTTCTATAATACCCTCTATAATCATCTCTCTTAACATGCAAAACATCTGTTCCCTTTTGATAATGGCTGCTCTCCTCAATGCATATTTGACTGGCTCTATCTTAAATACCATCTGGTGTACATACCCTTTGAGCAGGCCTAATTCGTCACTGAGTACATCCTTGGCATTCTTCACAGCATCCTCCACTGTGGTATCTTCCACCACCATAACCTGATGTGGCACTCCCAGATTTGTTATAATATGAAAATCATATTGATGCACACGATCCAGAATTTGAGACGCCTTCTGCTGCATAGTTTTACCTTTGTATCACTTTCTCTTTGAATGCTATCTTGGACCACGTCACCTATGATAACAATTTCACCTTCTTAGTAACTGACTGACCATATATATCTGGCCATTCCTTTTGAAACATGTTCTTGGTTTGAATTGTATACTTAGGCCCTGAGTCAACCATGGGATCTGCATTTCTTCCACTCACTTCCATTCTGCCATCATTACATTCTACACACAACACTTTTTCAATCTTTTCACGCTCCTCTTTTGACTCCTCTGCTATCCTGATTTTAGTATCCAACAACAGCGCTTATATAGCACTGTCACAGAAGAGACAAAGATGAAATTGGTTGTGGACTGCTAATGTATTATAATTCAATTGGAAAGCCAAAAAGAAATGTGGCATTTCTTTTAGGCAGAATTGTAAATCAGTAGTGTTTTAACTGGTTTGCACTTTTGGTGAAGTGTGCCCAAAATGCAATTTTTGATCGTCATGAAGTAGAAAGGTTATTGACGTGTCTGTTCCTATCAATTCCTTGATCACCAGCTCTGTATGCATTACTGGATAAGCCTGTTCACATACTTATAAAATTGGGCATACATCCTGGGCCAGCCTTAGTGCTGTTCTCTTTGGGAACCATGTTTTGAGAGACCTGGCTGAGAGAAGTAAATTTCTCTGCTACTCAGCTGGCAGATCAAAGCCTCCCTAAAACGATTCCTGCAGAGATTAGATTAAATTAGTCCTGGCATACAAAGAAATTAGATCTCCATAAACTGATTAGCACCACTTATCTGTGAAGTAGTTTCGAGGATGTTCCCACATGCTACAAAGGGAGAACAAGCAGACCTCTGGCTTCAGTCACTACAGGAGCTTTCTTTGAAGTCTTGGAGGAAACAAACCAGACCACAGTGGGCAAAGTCTGGCACAGAGGAGAGATGGGCCGTCATTTTTAAAGAGGGCAATATCTTATTTTCTTCTCGAAATGCTATGCGAGGGGTTGCACAACCAGTAAGTTGATCCCCGAGGTGCCAGTACAGAATAGAAAGGTGATGAGGCTTCAATGGAGTGGGTAGGCAACTACCAGGCACTAGAAATTTCCAATTCCATTTATGAACACCTACACAGGGAAGAAGGGTTAAGAAGAAGAAGAAGAGCAAGAGAGAGGAATGAATATAGGTTGACCACCTCACTTCAGGTGATTACAGGCAGTAACTCCAGTTATGAACATTTCTCTCCTAATCATTGATTTCAGGTGGGTTTGTTTAAATAATTTAATGGGAACAAAATAGGACTATAATGCCCAGAATGCATAGGCTGTCACACAAAAGTCCAGAACTGGAAACAGTGATCTAGAAAGAGGTGGTCACCCTAATGGATGGCCAAAGTTGAAGAATTCCTGTGAGGGAGAGTACCCCATTTTGTGCTTGTTCTCCTGAACTTTTGTGTACTGTGTCTCCAGTGCGTGTGCCAGCAGCTCTCACTGGGGACTATGAGGGAAGGGGGTTGCCCTTGGTTTCTATGGACTGTTTCTGTTTGTTGGTGCCCCATGGGTGGAGACTAAAGGCTTGACACACTGGCAACCTCCAAGTGGCTGTAGGTCTGGGTGCTTGGAGAGTGCAGGCAGGGAGTTTGGTCCGCCGTGAGAATCTTGTGGTCAGGTGGCAGGGAGATCCCAGGTCAAGGGCCCACAAGGGGTGGACAGGCGATATGGTCCAGGTATCTATACCCAACCGGCTGTTAAGGCGGAGAAAGCAGCAGTGCCACATGCTGTGGAAAGGTATTTGAAATCAATCCTTGGCACATATTATGTAAGAGGTGCATTGTTCATATTTGCACCATTTCGCACCTTTAAGCAGGTGCGCCAGCCCCAAACATGAACAGTGCACCCGATTACAATGAATGTGCCCTGGCAGCAGCTCCCTCACTGAAAAACGGAGTGCCTAATTTAATCAGCCATTCCATTTTTCACTGTGCAGGCAGCACCGGCTTGCACTTTAGAGAGGAGATAGAGATCCCCCTGCAGGGGGGTGCAATGAGTGACTGCACTAACTTGCAGGGAGATGTTTGGGTACCCCTTTGTCCGCTCCAGAGTGTTGCCTTAAGGGGGCACACTGACAGTGTGCCACCTTTTTCTGGCACTCAATCAGTGCGCCTCCTGACGGCTTCTTTGCTTTTGCATCCATGTCCATAATACAGCACGGGCATGGAGACAAAAAGATTCTTTCATTTGCATGAGGCCACGTGTCTATGCAAATAAGGGAATGACCTCTCAAGATAGTGCTGGTGCTACACGTGCATCAGCGCTGTCAGTATTACAAAAGAGGCAGCACAAGCCTCTGTGGCCCCTTCTGTAATGCCAAAGTACCCTGGGGGCAAACAAGCCTGTCGCGCCCCAGGGTACTTTGTGTAGTATGGCCACTGGTGGCCATAGCACTCCACTTGGAGCTGAGGGCAGAAAATCGTACCCAAATTAGACCCATAGGGTCTGAGATTTGTCCCAAAGAAGTTTCCATTACTGTGCAATTGCAATGAGGGTCAAGGGCACTGTGGCAAAAATCACTTCTGTGAACCATCCTTATCCTGGGAGGCTGAATGCATTTGTGCCCGCCTTGGGGATCAGGAGAACCCCACTATTAATTCAAAAGTTACCCCATTAAAAGTGGGGAAAATGAAAACCCACGTACTCTTGTCTCTGGGGAGCCCCCTAGGCCTGTTCAGTGGCCCCTGACAGAAAGTGGCCCCAGGGGCAATTTATGTGTCATTACCTGCTCTCCTGCACAGCAACAGAAAGGGAGCAGGGAGATTTGAAACACATAAGGTGCTAGCACTGCTACCTGGCTAGCATCAGAGGGTGAAGAAGACAGTGTAAATTATGATGCCTGTGGGAAGCAGTGCCTGCATTGTTCCTCATCCTTGTGCCCCAAGGAGGATCTGAGGCACCGGGGTTACAGCATAAAAAGGCAGAGGGTGCACAAAAGGTGTGACAAAAAAAGTAAATTTTTCACAGACTGGGGGCTGAAGCAAAGAGAATACCATAAAAAGTAATGCCCCAAAAGCTCTGGGACATTAAAAAAGTTTGTACATTTCACTGGAGTGCTACCTTAGGGTGTGGAATCCCCCCATAGTTGGTTTGTGTCCTAGGTGTGACCTGTAGTCTGGTGAGCCCTTACAAGTAACTACACTATGGACGGGTAACCTGTCTTTCTTAAATCCCGTTGTTTACGAGGTTAGTTGTGTGTCCCTTAGTATATCTCACGAGTATGTGCGATCTACACCCTGGTAAATCAGTATGATAAGCACATCTCTAGGATATATTTGTTGGGTCCTCACCCACAGGTCTCACCTGTGTCCTGCTTCATCATCGGACCCACACCCCCATCACCTAGTGTGAGTCGGCAGAGCGCTTAAACTACAGCCTACGGATTGAAAGTAAATTGAAATTACCTGCCGGATCCTAATTTTGTTTATTCAAAAGCTCCTTAGGCAAGGTTAGAAGCAGTGGGATGTCACAAGGGTATGATGGCCCTAGACATCTGAGGTGGGTTAATCGGCTTTCTTCATTACCAGCAAAGTATTTTGAATGCCTAGGTGGTGTGGTTGCTAATTCCAACCAATCTTATATGCAGTCGTACACAATTTGATAAAGCATGCAAGCAACTATACAGACCATTATTAGGACTCTTTTCTTGGTATGGTCTGGGGTAGGAGAGAAAATTATGTAAATGGACATTACATTTAAATGTTTCATGATTAAGCCAATATTCCTTTAATGTGCTGAAAAGCATGCAAACACATGTAAGACAACCATCAGTTCATTTCATAGTTTCTATTTGTACATGTATGTACACTTAAAAGGCTCATAAGAAAGAAGGTAACTGAAAATGCACACTTAAAAAAGTGGTAGGAGAGAAGGTTTTAAATGTACACCTATATCAGCCACATATCAGTTACGCATCATAGGGTTTAGGGGAGAGACGGTCCCTGTAGTCACACGTTGTTTAGAAAAACAGAATTTTTGAATATAGCCATTGTTATTTGGCTAGGCATAAAATCAAATAAAGAGGGGGACTCCTTGACTACTTCAAGGGACACTGTCTGTGGAAAATCCTACTTTCTTCCCCACAACCCTGCATGTTAGCGCTGCTCCTGCTGAATGGCGTTTATCAAGAGAGATGCTGGAGTCTTTTCTCAAGACAAAAAAGAAACCACTCATCACAGTCACTACAGATCAGATTGTGCTCCAATAGATCAATGATGCATTCACCTCCATTAAGGATTTCAGGCTGTTTTTCAATGTGGAGCTTGAGAGAAAACACACTTTCTTTGCTTTCACCAAGCCCAAGAAGTTAGGACCATTTGTGTTTTACAGAAGTGGAGCTTCAACTGGGGCACCTGCTGTATTTATATTTTTATTTATAAGTGATTCCCGTTGAGGTTTAAATTTTGTGAAATGAGCATCAGGGCCAGAATGGAACCTCATATTTTCCAAGAAGAGTCCATAATTTTGCCAAAAATGTCTACCCAACTGGAGTACTTTCTAATGGTTGCTTAGCAGTCCTTAAAGTCCCTGCCCACTCCCTGCCTCCAGTGGGAGCCACTTTGTCCCACACATAGAGAGTAGCAAAAAATTATGCTCCCTGCCTTTACAGCAGGCAGGAAAACAGATGAAAAGTCTGCTCCAACTGAGCGTGAGCAGTTTTCCTGCTCCTGCCCTCTGGGAGCAGACTTACAGTTTGCCCTTGCTTGACTGGAGGTGTGAAAGCTCCTGCAAAGTGAAAACAAACAGCTATCTCCCGAGGGTGGCAACTCGGGAGCTAGGGAGCCGACCTTGGGGGGGTGGCTGTCCGCAGGGCAATGATGGCTCCAGGAGGGGTGGGCCACGCTGCCCCCCTCCTTTCATTTTCAAGGGCCTCTCGTGAGGAGGTTGTTGTCCCTGGGGCCAAGAACGGCCCGGGAGGGGGCCGCGTGGCCACTCACTTTCTAAAAAAGTGAGAAAGCCCCAGGGAGGTGGGGGTCCTGGGGCCGCACATGGCCCGGGAGAAGCCCCATGTTGCCCCCTTCCTCTGTTATATTTATATCCCCCTCCTTTTTTTTTAATAAAGCCCTGGTGGAGGTGGCAGTACGCCCGGCCCTTCTCTGCTTATTTATTTAATTGGTCTGCCCCGGGGAGGTGGCAGTCCTTGGTGCCAAGATTGGCCATGGGAGGGGGGCCTCATGCCCCCATCCCCTTATTTAAAATATAAATAAGCCCCAGGTATCTGGCCCACCCAGTCATTTGAGATGTCATCAGTGATGTCACTGACCTTGTCAGGAGTGATGTAAAATGTGCGGTCATAAGCAGTGCATTGTGGGGGCACGTGTTATAATTAGCTCAGCTAACTATAACTGCTGATTTTCACTGGTTTTGTATGAGTGAAACCTGAGCCTAACTATGATGTCCCTGTAACCTTTGCTTTCTTCAGTGAATTTCTATTTTTTTTATTCCATTTTCTAACTATAAAGTCCCTGTAACCTTTGTTTTTTTCAGTAAATTTCTAAGGTTTTTATAAATGCTAATTCTTGACTATAACGTCCCTGTAACCTTTGCTTTTTTCAGTGAATTTCTATGGTTTTTAACTAGTAGTCACATTTACAGAGTGGTGAAGAAAGGGGGTGGGGCCTCTGACCAGCTTACAGCAATCCTGAAGTCTGGGACTTACTAGAGTTAACAGAAGGGGTTCTTAGCCCCCAAGGACCCTTGGCATCCAAGGGGACTTCATCCCCCAACAAGCAATGCGCCAGGAGGCGCGTTTGCAGAGTGGTGGAGAAAGGGGATGGGCCTCCGACAATCTCTCAGCAATCCCTCTCTGTGGGACTTACTGGATGTAACAGATGGGGTAGCTGGCCCCCAAGGACTCTCAGCAGCCAAGGGGACTTCATTCCCCAACCAGCAGTGTGACAGGAGGCGCATTTGCAGAGTGGTGGAGAAAGGAGGCATGGCCTCCAAAGACCTCTCAGCAATCCTGCAGCGTGGGACTTACTGGAGGTAACAGGAGAGGTAGTTGGCCCCCAAGGACCCTATGGAGCCAAGGGGGCTTCATTCCCCAACCAGCAGTGGGCCAGGAAGTGCGTTTTCAGAATTGTGGAGAAAGGGGGCGTGGCCTCAGAAGTTTCCTCAGCAATCCCGCTGTTTGGGACTTACTGGGGATAACAGGAGGGCTTGATGGCCCCCAAGGACCCTTAGCATTCAAGGGCACTTCATCCCTCAACTAGTAGTGCACCAGAAGGTGTGTTTGCAGAATGGTGGAAAAAAGGGGGATGGCCTCTGACCACCTGTCAGCAATCCTGCTGTGTGGGACTTACTGGAGGCAAAAGGAGGGGTTTCTGGCCCCCAAGGACCCTTAGCAGCCAAGGGGACTTCATCCCCCAACCAACAGTGTGACAGGAGGTGCATTTGCAGAGTGGTGAAAAAAGGGAGTGGGGCCTCCCGCGACCTACCAGTCTTTTTTTTCTTTTCTTTCCTTCCCTGGGCCTCCCGTGCACTAATTTTACACATAGCCCCGGGAAGGTGGTGGTCCCTGGGGCTGCGGAGGGGGCTGTGTGGCCCCGGCATCATATTTCTGTTTGCCCCGGGAGGTGGCAGTCCACGGGGCATGGGGCCCTTGCATAATTAATAAACACTTCCCCCGGGATTTGGCCCACCCAGGGGCTTCATAAAAAAGACACGAGGGAGTCAGGGTATTACTACTCTGCCCGCTTTACTTTATTTTTTTACTTTTTTTGTGGGACACGGCTTCAAGACGAGTCCCAAGATGGATGTCAACACTTCCTGGTTGAACTGTTGGCAGCTAATCAAATATTAATAAGATCCGTGAGTCCACTGCAAGGACTCGTGTCCCCAGATATCTATATTTTTTAACCTTAAATATCTCTAAAACTACTGAACGGATATACACCAAATCACAAAAAGCACGCTTTCTGGACCAACATCTAGCTTTCTGTCAAATTTGGTGTAATTCCGTTCAGTGGTTCGAGCTGTAGTCATGTTCAAAAAATGAAAAATCCCCATTGACATAACATGGGGAAAAAAACAACTTGGACAGGGGACCTACAACAAAAGAATATGGCACCAATCACATTCAATTATGCCAATGAAATCAGATTTATGGACTATCCTGTGTGCATGCTCCTGAAAGTGCACCCTGTCCAGGAGCACCCCCCTATTTTACACCTAGGGAAATCATACAAACAAACTAAATCAGGGCTGCACCACTACCAAATGAACAGATTAATACAAATGGTAATAATCAAATAGGCCTTCAGTCGGAATAATTTCTTCTTTATTATTTTGTTCTTAAAAAGCCACAGCCAACGCGTTTCGTCCTGTCACGCAGGACTTCTTCAGGGCTGTAAGTTAAAAACACATATAAAAATAACATATACAATACATTAAACTGTACATAACACACATAACATAAATATGTACATACATATATAAATATAATTCCAAAGACACCACAATCCCTAATCACAACACTACAGGTGGTGAACAAGAACACTGTAAACTGTACATTTAAAATTACAATAAAGAACAAACTCCAAAGACTGACACATACGCACAATTTACATAGTAAAAATAATGATGGACCACATCCAGAATGGGTATACACAAAACACATCCCGAAAATTTGCTTGAGCCTACCTCATTTATATTAAAGAGTGTTCATCCATATTACAAATCGTTTCACCAATCCCTCAAAGTGTAATAGAAAATCGAATAATAGTATCTTCTGTCCAAAGACATGATTTGATAGTCACGACGTTGTGGGTACTGTGCCGATATATTAAAGAACTGGGGGTGGTGGAGTGAGCTAAAGAATGATGATGGATTAAACCCAGATCAGTTGACTGGGGGTGAGTGTTTGATTGGCTCAAACGTTCCGTCCATCATCCCCTTTTGTATCGCTTTGTTCGCCCTAAGTTGGCGGGGGTATGCCCAGACGTGGGTCCCTTGCTCACTTTGCCACTGGATTCAAGCAAGCCTGGCTGATGACGGCTGGAATGCCAGAAACCGGTCCTAGGATGCTTGTTTCCGGTCCAGGGAAGACATGGCTTGGCAGTTCGGGCTGGACTGTTCCCATGAGGCACAGGGTCAGACTGATTTGCATATGGCCATGTCTGAACTGGGGTGGTGGAGTGAGCTAAAGAATGATGATGGATTAAACCCAGATCAGTTGACTGGGGGTGAGTGTTTGATTGGCTCAAACGTTCCGTCCATCATCCCCTTTTGTATCGCTTTGTTCGCCCTAAGTTGGCGGGGGTATGCCCAGACGTGGGTCCCTTGCTCACTTTGCCACTGGATTCAAGCAAGCCTGGCTGATGACGGCTGGAATGCCAGAAACCGGTCCTAGGATGCTTGTTTCCGGTCCAGGGAAGACATGGCTTGGCAGTTCGGGCTGGACTGTTCCCATGAGGCACAGGGTCAGACTGATTTGCATATGGCCATGTCTGAACTGGGGTGGTGGAGTGAGCTAAAGAATGATGATGGATTAAACCCAGATCAGTTGACTGGGGGTGAGTGTTTGATTGGCTCAAACGTTCCGTCCATCATCCCCTTTTGTATCGCTTTGTTCGCCCTAAGTTGGCGGGGGTATGCCCAGACGTGGGTCCCTTGCTCACTTTGCCACTGGATTCAAGCAAGCCTGGCTGATGACGGCTGGAATGCCAGAAACCGGTCCTAGGATGCTTGTTTCCGGTCCAGGGAAGACATGGCTTGGCAGTTCGGGCTGGACTGTTCCCATGAGGCACAGGGTCAGACTGATTTGCATATGGCCATGTCTGAACTGGGGTGGTGGAGTGAGCTAAAGAATGATGATGGATTAAACCCAGATCAGTTGACTGGGGGTGAGTGTTTGATTGGCTCAAACGTTCCGTCCATCATCCCCTTTTGTATCGCTTTGTTCGCCCTAAGTTGGCGGGGGTATGCCCAGACGTGGGTCCCTTGCTCACTTTGCCACTGGATTCAAGCAAGCCTGGCTGATGACGGCTGGAATGCCAGAAACCGGTCCTAGGATGCTTGTTTCCGGTCCAGGGAAGACATGGCTTGGCAGTTCGGGCTGGACTGTTCCCATGAGGCACAGGGTCAGACTGATTTGCATATGGCCATGTCTGAACTGGGGTGGTGGAGTGAGCTAAAGAATGATGATGGATTAAACCCAGATCAGTTGACTGGGGGTGAGTGTTTGATTGGCTCAAACGTTCCGTCCATCATCCCCTTTTGTATCGCTTTGTTCGCCCTAAGTTGGCGGGGGTATGCCCAGACGTGGGTCCCTTGCTCACTTTGCCACTGGATTCAAGCAAGCCTGGCTGATGACGGCTGGAATGCCAGAAACCGGTCCTAGGATGCTTGTTTCCGGTCCAGGGAAGACATGGCTTGGCAGTTCGGGCTGGACTGTTCCCATGAGGCACAGGGTCAGACTGATTTGCATATGGCCATGTCTGAACTGGGGTGGTGGAGTGAGCTAAAGAATGATGATGGATTAAACCCAGATCAGTTGACTGGGGGTGAGTGTTTGATTGGCTCAAACGTTCCGTCCATCATCCCCTTTTGTATCGCTTTGTTCGCCCTAAGTTGGCGGGGGTATGCCCAGACGTGGGTCCCTTGCTCACTTTGCCACTGGATTCAAGCAAGCCTGGCTGATGACGGCTGGAATGCCAGAAACCGGTCCTAGGATGCTTGTTTCCGGTCCAGGGAAGACATGGCTTGGCAGTTCGGGCTGGACTGTTCCCATGAGGCACAGGGTCAGACTGATTTGCATATGGCCATGTCTGAACTGGGGTGGTGGAGTGAGCTAAAGAATGATGATGGATTAAACCCAGATCAGTTGACTGGGGGTGAGTGTTTGATTGGCTCAAACGTTCCGTCCATCATCCCCTTTGTATCGCTTTGTTCGCCCTAAGTTGGCGGGGGTATGCCCAGACGTGGGTCCCTTGCTCACTTTGCCACTGGATTCAAGCAAGCCTGGCTGATGACGGCTGGAATGCCAGAAACCGGTCCTAGGATGCTTGTTTCCGGTCCAGGGAAGACATGGCTTGGCAGTTCGGGCTGGACTGTTCCCATGAGGCACAGGGTCAGACTGATTTGCATATGGCCATGTCTGAACTGGGGTGGTGGAGTGAGCTAAAGAATGATGATGGATTAAACCCAGATCAGTTGACTGGGGGTGAGTGTTTGATTGGCTCAAACGTTCCGTCCATCATCCCCTTTGTATCGCTTTGTTCGCCCTAAGTTGGCGGGGGTATGCCCAGACGTGGGTCCCTTGCTCACTTTGCCACTGGATTCAAGCAAGCCTGGCTGATGACGGCTGGAATGCCAGAAACCGGTCCTAGGATGCTTGTTTCCGGTCCAGGGAAGACATGGCTTGGCAGTTCGGGCTGGACTGTTCCCATGAGGCACAGGGTCAGACTGATTTGCATATGGCCATGTCTGAACTGGGGTGGTGGAGTGAGCTAAAGAATGATGATGGATTAAACCCAGATCAGTTGACTGGGGGTGAGTGTTTGATTGGCTCAAACGTTCCGTCCATCATCCCCTTTTGTATCGCTTTGTTCGCCCTAAGTTGGCGGGGGTATGCCCAGACGTGGGTCCCTTGCTCACTTTGCCACTGGATTCAAGCAAGCCTGGCTGATGACGGCTGGAATGCCAGAAACCGGTCCTAGGATGCTTGTTTCCGGTCCAGGGAAGACATGGCTTGGCAGTTCGGGCTGGACTGTTCCCATGAGGCACAGGGTCAGACTGATTTGCATATGGCCATGTCTGAACTGGGGTGGTGGAGTGAGCTAAAGAATGATGATGGATTAAACCCAGATCAGTTGACTGGGGGTGAGTGTTTGATTGGCTCAAACGTTCCGTCCATCATCCCCTTTTGTATCGCTTTGTTCGCCCTAAGTTGGCGGGGGTATGCCCAGACGTGGGTCCCTTGCTCACTTTGCCACTGGATTCAAGCAAGCCTGGCTGATGACGGCTGGAATGCCAGAAACCGGTCCTAGGATGCTTGTTTCCGGTCCAGGGAAGACATGGCTTGGCAGTTCGGGCTGGACTGTTCCCATGAGGCACAGGGTCAGACTGATTTGCATATGGCCATGTCTGAACTGGGGTGGTGGAGTGAGCTAAAGAATGATGATGGATTAAACCCAGATCAGTTGACTGGGGGTGAGTGTTTGATTGGCTCAAACGTTCCGTCCATCATCCCCTTTTGTATCGCTTTGTTCGCCCTAAGTTGGCGGGGGTATGCCCAGACGTGGGTCCCTTGCTCACTTTGCCACTGGATTCAAGCAAGCCTGGCTGATGACGGCTGGAATGCCAGAAACCGGTCCTAGGATGCTTGTTTCCGGTCCAGGGAAGACATGGCTTGGCAGTTCGGGCTGGACTGTTCCCATGAGGCACAGGGTCAGACTGATTTGCATATGGCCATGTCTGAACTGGGGTGGTGGAGTGAGCTAAAGAATGATGATGGATTAAACCCAGATCAGTTGACTGGGGGTGAGTGTTTGATTGGCTCAAACGTTCCGTCCATCATCCCCTTTTGTATCGCTTTGTTCGCCCTAAGTTGGCGGGGGTATGCCCAGACGTGGGTCCCTTGCTCACTTTGCCACTGGATTCAAGCAAGCCTGGCTGATGACGGCTGGAATGCCAGAAACCGGTCCTAGGATGCTTGTTTCCGGTCCAGGGAAGACATGGCTTGGCAGTTCGGGCTGGACTGTTCCCATGAGGCACAGGGTCAGACTGATTTGCATATGGCCATGTCTGAACTGGGGTGGTGGAGTGAGCTAAAGAATGATGATGGATTAAACCCAGATCAGTTGACTGGGGGTGAGTGTTTGATTGGCTCAAACGTTCCGTCCATCATCCCCTTTTGTATCGCTTTGTTCGCCCTAAGTTGGCGGGGGTATGCCCAGACGTGGGTCCCTTGCTCACTTTGCCACTGGATTCAAGCAAGCCTGGCTGATGACGGCTGGAATGCCAGAAACCGGTCCTAGGATGCTTGTTTCCGGTCCAGGGAAGACATGGCTTGGCAGTTCGGGCTGGACTGTTCCCATGAGGCACAGGGTCAGACTGATTTGCATATGGCCATGTCTGAACTGGGGTGGTGGAGTGAGCTAAAGAATGATGATGGATTAAACCCAGATCAGTTGACTGGGGGTGAGTGTTTGATTGGCTCAAACGTTCCGTCCATCATCCCCTTTGTATCGCTTTGTTCGCCCTAAGTTGGCGGGGTATGCCCAGACGTGGGTCCCTTGCTCACTTTGCCACTGGATTCAAGCAAGCCTGGCTGATGACGGCTGGAATGCCTGAAACCGGTCCTAGGATGCTTGTTTCCGGTCCAGGGAAGACATGGCTTGGCAGTTCGGGCTGGACTGTTCCCATGAGGCACAGGGTCAGACTGATTTGCATATGGCCATGTCTGAACTGGGGTGGTGGAGTGAGCTAAAGAATGATGATGGATTAAACCCAGATCAGTTGACTGGGGGTGAGTGTTTGATTGGCTCAAACGTTCCGTCCATCATCCCCTTTTGTATCGCTTTGTTCGCCCTAAGTTGGCGGGGGTATGCCCAGACGTGGGTCCCTTGCTCACTTTGCCACTGGATTCAAGCAAGCCTGGCTGATGACGGCTGGAATGCCAGAAACCGGTCCTAGGATGCTTGTTTCCGGTCCAGGGAAGACATGGCTTGGCAGTTCGGGCTGGACTGTTCCCATGAGGCACAGGGTCAGACTGATTTGCATATGGCCATGTCTGAACTGGGGTGGTGGAGTGAGCTAAAGAATGATGATGGATTAAACCCAGATCAGTTGACTGGGGGTGAGTGTTTGATTGGCTCAAACGTTCCGTCCATCATCCCCTTTTGTATCGCTTTGTTCGCCCTAAGTTGGCGGGGGTATGCCCAGACGTGGGTCCCTTGCTCACTTTGCCACTGGATTCAAGCAAGCCTGGCTGATGACGGCTGGAATGCCAGAAACCGGTCCTAGGATGCTTGTTTCCGGTCCAGGGAAGACATGGCTTGGCAGTTCGGGCTGGACTGTTCCCATGAGGCACAGGGTCAGACTGATTTGCATATGGCCATGTCTGAACTGGGGTGGTGGAGTGAGCTAAAGAATGATGATGGATTAAACCCAGATCAGTTGACTGGGGGTGAGTGTTTGATTGGCTCAAACGTTCCGTCCATCATCCCCTTTTGTATCGCTTTGTTCGCCCTAAGTTGGCGGGGGTATGCCCAGACGTGGGTCCCTTGCTCACTTTGCCACTGGATTCAAGCAAGCCTGGCTGATGACGGCTGGAATGCCAGAAACCGGTCCTAGGATGCTTGTTTCCGGTCCAGGGAAGACATGGCTTGGCAGTTCGGGCTGGACTGTTCCCATGAGGCACAGGGTCAGACTGATTTGCATATGGCCATGTCTGAACTGGGGTGGTGGAGTGAGCTAAAGAATGATGATGGATTAAACCCAGATCAGTTGACTGGGGGTGAGTGTTTGATTGGCTCAAACGTTCCGTCCATCATCCCCTTTTGTATCGCTTTGTTCGCCCTAAGTTGGCGGGGTATGCCCAGACGTGGGTCCCTTGCTCACTTTGCCACTGGATTCAAGCAAGCCTGGCTGATGACGGCTGGAATGCCAGAAACCGGTCCTAGGATGCTTGTTTCCGGTCCAGGGAAGACATGGCTTGGCAGTTCGGGCTGGACTGTTCCCATGAGGCACAGGGTCAGACTGATTTGCATATGGCCATGTCTGAACTGGGGTGGTGGAGTGAGCTAAAGAATGATGATGGATTAAACCCAGATCAGTTGACTGGGGGTGAGTGTTTGATTGGCTCAAACGTTCCGTCCATCATCCCCTTTTGTATCGCTTTGTTCGCCCTAAGTTGGCGGGGGTATGCCCAGACGTGGGTCCCTTGCTCACTTTGCCACTGGATTCAAGCAAGCCTGGCTGATGACGGCTGGAATGCCAGAAACCGGTCCTAGGATGCTTGTTTCCGGTCCAGGGAAGACATGGCTTGGCAGTTCGGGCTGGACTGTTCCCATGAGGCACAGGGTCAGACTGATTTGCATATGGCCATGTCTGAACTGGGGTGGTGGAGTGAGCTAAAGAATGATGATGGATTAAACCCAGATCAGTTGACTGGGGGTGAGTGTTTGATTGGCTCAAACGTTCCGTCCATCATCCCCTTTGTATCGCTTTGTTCGCCCTAAGTTGGCGGGGGTATGCCCAGACGTGGGTCCCTTGCTCACTTTGCCACTGGATTCAAGCAAGCCTGGCTGATGACGGCTGGAATGCCAGAAACCGGTCCTAGGATGCTTGTTTCCGGTCCAGGGAAGACATGGCTTGGCAGTTCGGGCTGGACTGTTCCCATGAGGCACAGGGTCAGACTGATTTGCATATGGCCATGTCTGAACTGGGGTGGTGGAGTGAGCTAAAGAATGATGATGGATTAAACCCAGATCAGTTGACTGGGGGTGAGTGTTTGATTGGCTCAAACGTTCCGTCCATCATCCCCTTTTGTATCGCTTTGTTCGCCCTAAGTTGGCGGGGGTATGCCCAGACGTGGGTCCCTTGCTCACTTTGCCACTGGATTCAAGCAAGCCTGGCTGATGACGGCTGGAATGCCAGAAACCGGTCCTAGGATGCTTGTTTCCGGTCCAGGGAAGACATGGCTTGGCAGTTCGGGCTGGACTGTTCCCATGAGGCACAGGGTCAGACTGATTTGCATATGGCCATGTCTGAACTGGGGTGGTGGAGTGAGCTAAAGAATGATGATGGATTAAACCCAGATCAGTTGACTGGGGTGAGTGTTTGATTGGCTCAAACGTTCCGTCCATCATCCCCTTTTGTATCGCTTTGTTCGCCCTAAGTTGGCGGGGTATGCCCAGACGTGGGTCCCTTGCTCACTTTGCCACTGGATTCAAGCAAGCCTGGCTGATGACGGCTGGAATGCCAGAAACCGGTCCTAGGATGCTTGTTTCCGGTCCAGGGAAGACATGGCTTGGCAGTTCGGGCTGGACTGTTCCCATGAGGCACAGGGTCAGACTGATTTGCATATGGCCATGTCTGAACTGGGGTGGTGGAGTGAGCTAAAGAATGATGATGGATTAAACCCAGATCAGTTGACTGGGGGTGAGTGTTTGATTGGCTCAAACGTTCCGTCCATCATCCCCTTTTGTATCGCTTTGTTCGCCCTAAGTTGGCGGGGGTATGCCCAGACGTGGGTCCCTTGCTCACTTTGCCACTGGATTCAAGCAAGCCTGGCTGATGACGGCTGGAATGCCAGAAACCGGTCCTAGGATGCTTGTTTCCGGTCCAGGGAAGACATGGCTTGGCAGTTCGGGCTGGACTGTTCCCATGAGGCACAGGGTCAGACTGATTTGCATATGGCCATGTCTGAACTGGGGTGGTGGAGTGAGCTAAAGAATGATGATGGATTAAACCCAGATCAGTTGACTGGGGGTGAGTGTTTGATTGGCTCAAACGTTCCGTCCATCATCCCCTTTTGTATCGCTTTGTTCGCCCTAAGTTGGCGGGGGTATGCCCAGACGTGGGTCCCTTGCTCACTTTGCCACTGGATTCAAGCAAGCCTGGCTGATGACGGCTGGAATGCCAGAAACCGGTCCTAGGATGCTTGTTTCCGGTCCAGGGAAGACATGGCTTGGCAGTTCGGGCTGGACTGTTCCCATGAGGCACAGGGTCAGACTGATTTGCATATGGCCATGTCTGAACTGGGGTGGTGGAGTGAGCTAAAGAATGATGATGGATTAAACCCAGATCAGTTGACTGGGGGTGAGTGTTTGATTGGCTCAAACGTTCCGTCCATCATCCCCTTTTGTATCGCTTTGTTCGCCCTAAGTTGGCGGGGGTATGCCCAGACGTGGGTCCCTTGCTCACTTTGCCACTGGATTCAAGCAAGCCTGGCTGATGACGGCTGGAATGCCAGAAACCGGTCCTAGGATGCTTGTTTCCGGTCCAGGGAAGACATGGCTTGGCAGTTCGGGCTGGACTGTTCCCATGAGGCACAGGGTCAGACTGATTTGCATATGGCCATGTCTGAACTGGGGTGGTGGAGTGAGCTAAAGAATGATGATGGATTAAACCCAGATCAGTTGACTGGGGGTGAGTGTTTGATTGGCTCAAACGTTCCGTCCATCATCCCCTTTTGTATCGATATATTAAAGACAGCGCATGTTATACCTATAACTAACACAAAAGTGCAAAATAAAAAACGAGTTCATGTATGACTGTACAATTGCAGTAGATAACTATAAATAAAGACCTGATTTAAAACTGAAACAGAGACATCTGTAACAGATAGGTCGTGTTGAAAATCTAAATGGAGCAGTAACATTCACTATGGTGGGGTGTGTAGAACGTAATAACTATCCCCCTGACACAGCTACCCCGTGCTTCTACTGCGAACGCGTCAAATAAAAGAACGCGTGTGCATGGTTCGAATTCCAAAGCCAGAGTATGTGTTTATAATGAGTTTCTTCGCAGATAACGGAACCTTAACAATTATCGGAGCGCACGGTGATACCTAGGCACTCCTAAGCCACCACCCACTTATGAGAGTTAAACCCAAACACATTATAGTAACCCCGTTCTACAAAAATGCCTTACTTTGTGGTGGCTATCCAGCCCGACGTGGTGTGTATCACCCTCTGCTCGCCTCCGGTCTGCACGCTACATAGTGCCGCGGCATGCCTAATAATGAAAGTAACTGCGTCATCAACACGCGCATGTGAGCCAGAGTGAGGCATGCGATTGGGACCAACGAAAACACTGGACCGCCATATTGTAATATAATCATTGGCAGTTCGAAGACCTTCTGTCCTATGGCCACTCTCGGAACACATGGCGAGTAAACCCTACAAACATGTCACAAAGCTCGAGATCGGCCACAACATCACACGCATCGTATTGATCCACAATTGTCTAAAATCTAGATGTAAATAGAATTAAATTGAGTTCTTGTATATATGTGGTACCATAATCGTATATGTCGTATATATCAAATAACTACACATCAGTGTACCGGGCCATGCAAAATATGTGTTTCTCTTTCAAAAAATACGCAACAAATCCCGCATAAATTCGTATACGGGACCTCATATGTGGCTACATGAATCAAGAGAGTTAATCCCAATCAAACCAACAGTCACGATCTTCAAGGGTAGTCCGATTCAGCCCGAATTCAAAGTGAAAATGTAAATCTTCTACTGAAAGCGGGCAAAATAAAAATTCTAACTGCATAATACTGGGCATATTCCAAACGGGGAGATATATCAGTCCCCCCTCATTTCGTTTTACCTCCGGATAGTGTCAGAAAAATAATTATATCCGACAGTGATTTTGGATGGTTTAAAATTATAGTATCATCTAAGAAGTGATTATTCTGTATATCAAAAAATAGCAGCTTGATAATCGCAATTTAAGAGACATGGCTCGAGCAAGTGCCCCTTGGTAGTGCAGACTTGCATCCTCTTACAGAGCACCATTGGTATAGAATACTACATACATGTAGAGCAAAATCTGTTTTGTACAAGGTCAATATCAGATTCCTAAGGATTAGATCGTCATCCAAATTACATCCATATCAACCACCTAAGTAGTTATATAAGAAACCCGAATCGAAAGTGAAAGATAGGACAGGAAGTGACAGAGGAGATTATTATGTGCATAGATCATAAATGCATGTTCAGGTATATGGTTTGACATTCATAATATGTCTCCAACTCTCTTATTGGAATGTGAATGAATTTGCACACCCCATAATGGGTTACAACACCATATAAAAGAGATGGATTACATTAACAGAAGAATGGTTAATCAAGCTTTGACAATCCATCTCACAAGTGATAGTGCATTTCATCATCTGTGTTATGGCCCATTTGTGTACATTTCAACCGACATATCCAGACAGCCTCTCTACGCCGTAAAGACAATTCACGATTCCCACCCCGTGGGTGAATTGGGATATAGTCAATTCCATGATACCACACTCTGCAGTTATCCCCATGATGTTCCCTCATATGGTAAGTCATAGGGTATTTCATGTCATTGTTTTTAAAGGCTCGTACGTGTTCCTGTATGCGTAACTTGAGCGGTCTCACTGTACTGCCCACGTATATCTTTTCACATTCACAGCCCAAAATGTAAATTACATATTCTGTATTACAATTTATGAAATGCCTAATTTCATATTCCTTGCTGGGGGTATACCGGAACAATTTAGTCTTGTTTCTTCCAAAGGGGCACATATTGCAATTCATACACGTAAAAAAACATTTTGGAGCAGGAGGGAGGCAGGTTTTATTGACCGAACTCCTGGTGTAACTTGGGCAGAGTAAGTTTCGGAGTGTTTTGCCTCTACGAAACGTAACTTTAGGTGTGAGAGTAATATGTTCCTTCAGGCTAGGTACATCATTGAGAAGACCCCAATGTTTTCTTAAAATATTAAATAGTCCTGCACTGTTGTTAGTGTACTGTGTGACAAAGGCCACATGCGAGTTCCTACCCTGTTTCTGACCTCTGTCAGCTTTCTTGACCAATGTGCTGGTCCTGCTGACTTTTTGAATTCGTAGGTCAGCTCTTTTCAAGGTCTCATCATCGTAACCCCGTTGTCTGAATCTATTTTTGACTTCGCTGATGTTATCTTTAAAGGTCACGTCCGAACTGCAGTTTCGACGGACTCGTGTCATTTCCCCAAACGGAATATTCCTAATCACTGATTTGGGGTGAGAGCTAGTTGCGTGCAGAGTGCTGTTGCATGACGTGGGCTTACGAAAAATGGTACTCTGTATGGAATTATTGTCAATGTAGAACAAGAGATCTAAAAATTCCATACTTGTCTTACTGTACTTCATCGTTAAGTGTACATTATGAGGGTTTCTATTGAGAAAACCATGATATTCAACTAATTGACTGGGGGAACCTTTCCAAGGCAAGATGATATCATCGATATACCTCCTCCAGAACACAATCATGTCCATCCAGGGGGAGGCATATCTACCCCAGGCATGCTCCCTCTCCCACCAGCCCATAAAAAGGCCGGCCTAAGAAGGAGCAAACCTGGAACCCATGGCTGTCCCTTGGGTCTGGTGGAACCAGGTACCATCGTGTAAGAAGAAATTCTTAGATAGAATAATGTCTATCATCTCCATCAGCATCTCGTTGTGTTCAGCATGGTCAGCTGTACGCGTCATCAGAAAGGACTGAACCGCCATCAGACCAAAATGTTTCTGAATGCACGTATATAGTCCAGTCACATCCATGGTGACGAACATAAGATCATCAGACCATGCTAAACCATCAAATTTCTGTAAAATATCACCAGTATCCTGTATGTATGCTGGGAGGTTGATCACAAAAGGCTGGAGAAGTTTATCAACATACTGTGACAACCGTTCTGTAGGTGAATCTATGCCCGATATAATCGGGCGACCTGGTGGGAAAACGCCCTCCTTATGAATTTTAGGGAGGCCATAGATACAAGGTGCAAGTGGGTTCTCTACAATTAGATACCTGTGTTCTTCATCCAAAAGCAAACCACCCTCACACCAATCATGCAGTCTAGTGTTTATGTGGGTGACAAGGGAGGGAATGGGATTACTAGATATTTGCCGGTAGCAACTAGGATCCCCTAGCTGTCTATTGATTTCATTTCTGTAATCCGTGGCGTTCATAATCACCACATTCCCTCCCTTGTCAGCTTCTCTAATGATGATTGAATTATCCCCTCTAAGGTTATCCAATGCTGTCCTTTCTGTTTTAGTGAGATTCTGTTTATGATAATCATGCTTGCGTGGTGAATCCATAAGGGCATAAAGATCCTGGGTGAGTTTCTCTTTAAAGAGATAAATATTACCATGTGTATTGTTAGGTATGAATTTGGACCGAGGTCTGAGTCCGCTACTGACCCCTGTATCTTCCTTGATGTTCAAATCCTCCCTTAACTCCTGTAAGGTAAAAAGTTCACCCTCAGAGATTGACAACATCATTTGTAAATTTTGTAAATCCGAAACAATGTGTGTCACAGTTTGAGCCGGTGTTATCATGGAACATACTTTTGCAGGATTTGTGTAGAAGAAGTCTTTTAATTTCAAAATTCGTGTGAACTTGTACAAATCAAACATCATTTCAACGGGATCACCCCATTGGGAAGGACAGAAACTCAAGCCCCTTTGCAAAACATCACATTCAACCCTAGACAAAATGCGATTGGATAAATTGACAATCGTTAACAAATTAGATTCATCGGTCCCCTGCGTATCACATTTTATGTTGTTTTTGACCTGGTTGCCATTCGCTGATTCATATCTTTCTTTCTTTCTTTTTTCTTGCCACCTTTTTCCTCCCCTCCTTGTTTTTGATCTTTCTTGGTGGTCTTGTTTCACAGCCTTAGCCTTTCCATTTCTACTAAAAAATTTCTCCGTCCCAGGGAGGTTCCTGATGTTGCACCTTCATCCTGAGAGGTACTACTCTCTATTGAAGATATGGATCTACTGCTGATGGAAATTGAATCTGTTGATTCTTCCCTGGCTCTTTTACCCTCCCCCATTGGTCTGATGTTATCAAACACTCTCGAAACACATGGCGAGTAAACCCTACAAACATGTCACAAAGCTCGAGATCGGCCACAAAATCACACGCATCGTATTGATCCACAATTGTCTAAAATCTAGATGTAAATAGAATTAAATTGAGTTCTTGTATATATGTGGTACCATAATCGTATATGTCGTATATATCAAATGACTACACATCAGTGTACCGGGCCATGCAAAATATGTGTTTCTCTTTAAAAAAATACACAACAAATGCCGCATAAATTCGTATACGGGACCTCATATGTGGCTACATGAATCAAGAGAGTTAATCCCAACCAAACCAACAGTCGCCATCTTCAAGGGTAGTCCGTTTCAGCCCGAATTCAAAGTGAAAATGTAAATCTTCTACTGAAAGCGGGCATAATAAAAATTCTAACTGCATAATACTGGGCATATTCCAAACGGGGAGATATATCAGTCCCCCCTCATTTCGTTTTACCTCCGGATGGTGTCAGAAAAATTATGATATCCGACAGTGATTTTGGATGTTTAAAATTATAGTATCATCTAAGAAGTGATTATTCTGTATATCAAAAAATAGCAGCTTGATAATCGCAAATTAAGAGACATGGCTCGAGCAAGTGCCCCTTGGTAGTGCAGACTTGCATCCTCTTACAGAGCACAATTGGTATGGAATACTACATACATGTAGAGCAAAATCTGTTTTGTACAAGGTCAATATCAGATTCCTAAGGATTAGATCGTCATCCAAATTACATCCATATCAACCACCTAAGTAGTTATATAAGAAACCTGAATCGAAAGTGAAAGATAGGACAGGAAGTGACAGAGGAGATTATTATGTGCATAGATCATAAATGCATGTTCAGGTATATGGTTTGACATTCATAATATGTCTCCAACTCTCTTATTGGAATGTGAATTAATTTGCACACCCCATAATAGGTTACAACACCATATGAAAGAGATGGATTACATTAACAGAAGAATGGTTAATCAAGCATTGACGATCCATCTCACAAGTGATAGTGCATTTCATCATCTGTGTTATGGCCCATTTGTATACATTTCAACCGACATATCCAGACAGCCTCTCTACGCCGCAAAGACAATTCACGATTCCCACCCCGTGGGTGAATTGGGATATGGTCAATTCCATGATACCACACTCTGCAGTTATCCCCATGATGTTCCCTCATATGGTAAGTCATAGGGTATTTCATGTCATTGTTTTTAAAGGCTCGTACGTGTTCCTGTATGCGTAACTTGAGCGGTCTCACTGTACTGCCCACGTATATCTTTTCACATTCACAGCCCAAAATGTAAATTACATATTCTGTATTACAATTTATGAAATGCCTAATTTCATATTCCTTGCTGGTGTTATACCGGAACAATTTAGTCTTGTTTCTTCCAAAGGGGCACATATTGCAATTCATACACGTAAAAAAAACTTTTGGAGCAGGAGGGAGCCAGGTTTTATTGACCGAACTCCTGGTGTAACTTGGGCAGAGTAAGTTTCTGAGTGTTTTGCCTCTAAGAAACGGAACTTTAGGTGTGAGAGTAATATGTTCCTTCAGGCTAGGTACATCATTGAGAAAACCCCAATGTTTTCTTAAAATATTAAATAGTCCTGCACTGTTGTTAGTGTACTGTGTGACAAAGGCCACATGCGAGTTCCTACCCTGTTTCTGACCTCTGTCAGCTTTCTTGACCAATGTGCTGGTCCTGCTGACTTTTTGAATTCGTAGGTCAGCTCTTTTCAAGGTCTCATCATCGTAACCCCGTTGTCTGAATCTATTTTTGACTTCGCTGATGTTATCTTTAAAGGTCACGTCCGAACTGCAGTTTCGACGGACTCGTGTCATTTCCCCAAACGGAATATTCCTAATCACTGATTTGGGGTGAGAGCTAGTTGCGTGCAGAGTGCTGTTGCATGACGTGGGCTTACGAAAATGGTACTCTGTATGGAATTATTGTCAATGTAGAACAAGAGATCTAAAAATTCCATACTTGTCTTACTGTACTTCATCGTTAAGTGTACATTATGAGGGTTGCTATTGAGAAAACCATGATATTCAACTAATTGACTTGGGGAACCTTTCCATAGCAAGATGATATCATCGATATACCTCCCCCAGAACACAATCATGTCCATCCAGGGGGAGGCATATCTACCCCAGGCATGCTCACTCTCCCACCAGCCCATAAAAAGGCCGGCGTAAGAGGGAGCAAACCTGGAACCCATGGCTGTCCCCTGGGTCTGGTGGAACCAGGTACCATCGTGTAAGAAGAAATTCTTAGATAGAATAATGTCTATCATCTCCATCAGCATCTCGTTGTGTTCAGCATGGTCAGCTGTACGCGTCATCAGAAAGGACTGAACTGCCATCAGACCAAAATGTTTCTGAATGCACGTATATAGTCCAGTCACATCCATGGTGACGAACATAAGATCATCAGACCATGCTAAACCATCAAATTTCTGTAAAATATCACCAGTATGCTGTATGTATGCTGGGAGGTTGATCACAAAAGGCTGGAGAAATTTATCAACATACTGTGACAACTGTTCTGTAGGTGAATCTATGCCCAATATAATCGGGCGACCTGGTGGGAAAACGCCCTCCTTATGAATTTTAGGGAGGACATAGATACAAGGTGCAAGTGGGTTCTCTACAATTAGATACCTGTGTTCTTCATCCGAAACCAAACCACCCTCACACCAATCATGCAGTCTAGTGTTTATGTGTGTGACAAGGGAGGGAATGGGATTACTAGATATTTGCCGGTAGCAACTAGGATCCCCTAGCTGTCTATTGATTTCATTTCTGTAATCCGTGGCGTTCATAATCACCACATTCCCTCCCTTGTCAGCTTCTCTAATGATGATTGAATTATCCCCTCTAAGGTTATCCAATGCTGTCCTTTCTGTTTTAGTCAGATTCTGTTTATGATAATCATGCTTGCGTGGTGAATCCATAAGGGCATAAAGATCCTGGGTGAGTTTCTCTTTAAAGAGATCAATATTACCATGTGTATTGTTAGGTATGAATTTGGACCGAGGTCTGAGTCCGCTACTGACCCCTGTATCTTCCTTGATGTTCAAATCCTCCCTTAACTCCTGTAAGGTAAAATGTTCACCCTCAGAGATTGACAACATCATTTGTAAATTTTGTAAATCACGTCTTTGGACAGAAGATACTATTATTTGATTTTCTATTACACTTTGAGGGATTGGTGAAACGATTTGTAATATGGATGAACACTCTTTAATATAAATGAGGTAGGCTCAAGCAAATTTTCGGGATGTGTTTTGTGTATACCCATTCTGGATATGGTCCATCATTATTTTTACTATGTGGCTCTGATGGTATATGATATCGCTTTGCCCTATACAGATTACTGTGAATATTTTGTGGAGATACTCTCACAAGGCTACTACCAACCTCCTTTCGCATATTGCGCATTTTTGAACGGTATGTTTTTGCCTCCTTATCTTTGGATATTTGGATAGGATGGCACATATCTTTACATTTGGGTCACTGGGCACACATTTGTTAGTTTGCCACATTATGGTGTGAGGGTGCACCTTTGGTTCTCGCTGCTGTTGTGCTCAAAAGATGATGATTGATGTGGATTTTATATCCTATCGCTCTTTTGCCTATTGTATATTAGGCTCTGTTATTGCAATAGAGTGTGACATGTACTTATGAGATCCAATCGAGACTAACATCGCTGTGATTGGATGAATTGAGAATATAGGACCCAGATCAAGACGGACCCTGGGTGTAATTATTGACAACAGACCACTTTATCTTGGGTACTTTCTATCCACATTAGTTACAAAAACTTTCTCTGTCATGAAAACATCTTCTCAAATTTTTCAAATTTTTCTATTCCTTCTCCCTCTCTGCTTTAATAATTGTGTTATATGTTCAGAAGGTCTTGATATCCAATCTCGGGTTGAGGTTCTTTCTTATCTTGATGGATTAATAGGAAATATTGGGCCTGATTCACAGAACTAACTTACGTCAAAAACGTAAAGTTAGTACTTTTTGGTATTCACAAAATACACTTACTCATTTTGGTATTCACAGAATGAACTTACTCATTTCGGTACTCACAGAAGTTAGTAGTCCTAACTTTAGGACTCCTAAATGCCTTCTGTGAATACCGAAAGTCTTAAAGTTAGGATTTTTCTCAGTTTAGGAGTAGTAAAGTTAGGACTCCTAATTTTAGGACTTCTAAATGCCTCTGTGAATACACGAAAGTCTTAAAGTTAGGATTTTTCTCAGTTTAGGAGTAGTAAGTTAGGACTCCTAACTTTAGGACTTCTAAATGCCTTCTGTGAATACCGAAAGTCTTAAAGTTAGATTTTCTCAGTTTAGGAGTAGTAAGTTAGGAGTCCTAACTTTACTACTCCTAAACTGAGAAAATCCTAACTTTAAGACTTTCGGTATTCACAGAAGGCATTTAGGAGTCCTAAAGTTAGGAGTCCTAACTTTACTACTCCTAAACTGAGAAAAATCCTAACTTTAAGACTTTCGGTATTCACAGAAGGCATTTAGGAGTCCTAAAGTTAGGACTACTAACTTCTGTGAATACCGAAATGAGTAAATTCATTCTGTGAATACCAAATGAGTAAGTGTATTCTGTGAATACTAAAAAGTACTAACTTTACGTTTTTGACGTAAGTTAGTTCTGTGAATCAGGCCCATTGTGCGAATGTGTCAGTCTTTGGAGTTTGTTCTTTATTGTAATTTTAAATGTACAGTTTACAGTGTTCTTGTTCACCACCTGTAGTGTTGTGATTAGGGATTGTGGTGTCTTTGGAATTATATTTATATATGTATGTACATATTTATGTTATGTGTGTTATGTACAGTTTAATGTATTGTATATGTTATTTTTATATGTGTTTTTAACTTACAGCTCCTGAAGAAGTCCTGCGTGACAGGACGAAACGCGTTGGCTGTGGCTTTTTAAGAACAAAATAATAAAGAAGAAATTATTCCGACTGAAGGCCTATTTGATTATTACCATTTGTATTAATCTGTTCATTTGGTAGTGGTGCAGCCCTGATTTAGTTTGTTTGTATAACATGGGGAAAATCTGTTTTGGGACTCTGCTTTTTTTTCGGCACCCTTTTGACAGATCACCCCAAAACTTTAAACACAGCAGCTGAATCAAAAAGGAGAAATTTTTAGAAAATTCCGGGAAGGTTCGTAAAGCGGCGCCAAAGTTATTGGCAAAACAAAAAACGCTTTACCTATGGAAACTTTGGTCCTAACTATAACTACCTACAGATGGCTGCCAGTAGGTTATATATATATATTTATATCACCACACCAGTTCCGTTTGGAATCGTAACAAGATTGTCACGGGCGGTCCGAGTTCGGGCTACCGGAGGCCCCAAATATTCATTTCAAAGTTTCTCCGCTTACTGGCAGAAAACACTCGGACACTCCAGCATGCTGAATAAAGTTATTTAATGGCTAGAAAAGTGACGCGTTTCGGCTTGCGCCTTGCTCACGCTACTAGTGCACAAATATATCACTCGTGATTATATCCACTTCCTTACAAAAAATAGAAAAAGAAAAAGGACTGCACCCACATAAGTGTATGTAACAATATCAACTGTGGCGGCCATTTTGTAATGATGTTGTAAAGCATAATACATCAAACTAATAAAGCATACTTCATAAATGGAAAGCTAACTGAATCATTTCAAATTCATAATTCACAATGCTGTGATTTAAATGTCACATAGATGTTACCACATGACGATCGACTTGTTCACAAGACCCGCATTGTTGCTGTATTCCAAAATATATACATATTATTAAACATGTTCTTATAAACATTTCAATGCAGGTTTGGATGGTGTAAATTTCAAATTATCCATAAATTCGTATAATACGCGTACAGCAGAAACACAGTGTGCCTTTTCTGGGTTCAATCCGACATCTCGCCCTAGTGGGCAACAATTCTATTGTGTCAACTGCCTCCACATTTACAATGTTTCTCCCAGATAATCTGTTTACAATACAGATAATATTGTTCTGCAACATTATCCTGAATTCTGCCCCAGTGGGCAAAAGCCGTCAATGTAACCGACATTATTGTCAACACAACAGTTCAAATCTAAACCGATGTGCCCAAAGTTAATATCACACAATTAGTTGCCACAGTTGAAAGAAGAAGTGCCCATACCTACAAAAATAAAATGTGAAATAGTTAAAATCACTAAAACCAGAAAACTGCTCTATCAGTTACATTCCTCATGAATTCTAAACATTCAAATGGATTGCTAATTCTTCACTAGAATTCAGACCATTAGGTACCATGGTTTCGAAATCAACAATGTATCGAGATTCCAGTTTACGTAGTGAGAATTCCAGATGCCCCCACAGACTCCCATTGTTACTGCATCAATCACCAACGAATTGTGTGAAATTAACTTTGGGCACATCAGTTTAGATTTGAACTGTTGTGGTGACAATAATGTCGGTTACATTGACGGCTTTTGCCCACTGGGGCAGAATTCAGGACAATGTTGCAGAACAATATTATCTGTATTGTAAACAGATTATCTGGGAGAAACATTGTAAATGTGGAGGCAGTTGACACAATAGAATTGTTGCCCACTAGGGCGAGATGTCGGATTGAACCCAGAAGAGGCACACTGTGTTTCTGCTGTACGCGTATTATACGAATTTATGGATAATTTGAAATTTACACCATCCAAACCTGCATTGAAATGTTTATAAGAACATGTTTAACAATATGTATATATTTTGGAATACAGCAACAATGCGGGTCTTGTGAACAAGTCGATCGTCATGTGGTAACATCTATGTGACATTTAAATCACAGCATTGTGAATTATGAATTTGAAATGATTCAGTTAGCTTTCCATTTATGAAGTATGCTTTATTTGTTTGATGTATTATGCTTTACAACATCATTACAAAATGGCAGCCACATTTGATATTGTTACATACACTTATGTGGTTGCAGTCCTTTTTCTTTTTCTATTTTTTGTAAGGAAGTGGATATAATCACGAGTGATGTATTTGTGCACTAGTAGCGTGAGCAAGGCGCAAGCTGAAACGTGTCGCTTTTCTAGCCATTAAATAACTTTATTCAGCATGCTGGAGTGTCCGAGTGTTTTCTGCCAGTAAGCGGAGAAACTTTGAAACGAATATATATATATATATATATATATATATATATATATATTCAAATATCTTTATTTGTCGACTTGCAGCACATAGCATAAGCCAGTTGGCATTTTACTGGGACATAAATATTGTGCCACTCAAAAAACCTGTTTCCCAACAATACGGTGGAAGGTATTTGACTTAACCAGTGAGTGGTACTACCTATATACACTAGGTTGTCTTTACAAGTGTTTCATAGTAATCAAGACATTTATTGAAAGTTATTATATTGATATAACAGCATATACCAGCATTGCCATATTTATGTATCCGCTTCAAATCAAGCACAGTTGATTAGAGTAGCAAAAGTAGATAGTAGATACGTACATTTTTATGTTGAAGCCACACCACCTCAACTTTGTGGGGAACATTTGAAGCAGTTGCATCTTACTGAAGAGGGACATTTAGCAACAACATGATTTATTACACCTTTGTGTCAGGCTTGTTAAGCAGTTGCTTCTGATTTGAGAGGAACATCTAGAAACGTTCTGAAGGACTGAGTCTTGTTGAAGACTTCACACTGTTTCTTCTGACGCCAAAAGAACGTCTAATAATTACTTGAGTTACTGTAGGTATCTGAAAAGTCAGACCCATTGAATGTTTAGTCGTGTTACCCAACTAACAGGCACACACAACCACTACGTAGTAAAACAACTTACTGCTTCCCCTTCCAAATCCATTCCCATCTTTCTATCCCTACTCTTAACTTTAATAACAAAAGAAATCAAGAACACAAACCTAACACAACTAATGTACACTGAATAAACACTTATTACTAATATATTAACTATGAAACTCTAATCTTGGGTTCTGGAGTAGCGTTCTACTCGCTGCAACTCCTCATCAGCGAGTAGTAAGTGCTATATAAATACAATTAGTAATTAAAATTACAGTAAGTCAGGCCCATAGTCCCAATTGAAAAACCCCTTACTGGGGCGAACCTGGTTAATTTATCCAACCCATGCTCCGTAGCAGTCGACCTGAAATCATGTCTAGGTCCCGGTCTAGAGCAACTATTTTGACTACCATTGGCACTTCACGCTTTGTGACACTACTTTTACTTAAAGCATTAAAAATCATCTGAATCTGTGGTTCCCCCTACTGGATTTTTCATTTTTAAGGTCATTTTGTTCATTAAATATTCTCTATGTTTATAAATTAAAGTGGGATTTTTTTATTGTGTTGTGTTTTTAACTTTTTAACTATGGTGGTACTTCTAAATGCTTTACACATTTTCTTAATTTAAACTAGTCTGCTCGGTGCCATAGCTACCAGGGGTTGAGCTCAGGTTTAAATTACTGAAAACTTTAACTGGACCTAACAAGATAGTGACTAATTACTTGTGGTGGACTACTATGCACTCCAGTTAATAATCCACTTTCTCACAACTATGTACAGACTGATTTTTTTTATCTCAACTTCACAGTTTCTGAAAATTATGATTTCTGGTGTAGCAATATTTTGTCCCTTTACATCTCATCGTCAAATGCTCACATGCAGAACTAAGAAACTGTTGTAACTGTGCTAATAATTAAGCCATGGAACTTACAAGAGGATCTGTGTGGGCTGAAGGGGAACTATGCTGTCCACATTAACACGTGACATGTTCTGAGATTCACTGTTCGGCATGCTGCCTGAACTGCCCATGTGTCCCTGTGTTCATGGCCTGCTTAAGGGGTGTTCCGTGATCTAGTCGGACTACCTCGTGTGAATGGCGGTGGCAGGACTGCAAAATGTACCTCTAGTCAAGAGACTATATTAAACACAAACTTCTTCTTTGTTTACTGGGTTCAGGACGAAGCATGGGATGATCGATATTATGACTGCTCTTCAGATAATAAATATGTTAAAGTTAAAGGGGGAATGGTAGACACGGCTTTTATTGACATCTCCACAGCATTTCATAAAGTAGATTGCTCTTTGCTGTGGAGTAAGCTTTTAAATTTGGTTTTGCCGGGTACCCTTTTAGAGTTAGTTCGCGCCCTTCATACTGATGCCTTTTATTTTATTAAGGTTTTTCAGATACAAACATCTAGACAACATAGCCATCTGTTGTTGTATATCATTATTTTGCATTAATCATGCAATACATCAAACCATAGTTCCAGTTGCCTGCAAGATGGGATCACAGCAATACAAGACATCCATCCCTTCGTTAGCAACATTTGTACTCATTATTTGTCAACTCTGGCAAACAAATACGTCGTAAAAGGGCCACATATATCTTGGGGACGCGAAGCCTGGGGTAACTATTCAGCATAGCACTTAAGTTGATCATGACAATATGCCATGTCCCACAACCAATGCTCCTGTTTCGGGGTTACTTTACCCCCCAATGAATAGAGACCCTCCTTTTTGATAATAATAAGGCTATAGCCACTAATTCATGGTTTGGTGGTTGTATGTCTTTGATCAAGCCTAGTAGGCATATCTGAGGGGTGCATTCCACTTGCTCCATGACTATTTCAGGGAGTGTTATTGTTATTTGCTCCTGATAGGCCTGCACCCTTGGACATGCCCAGGCTAAATGTATAAAATCTGCTTCTGGTGCCCACACCGAATACATTCTGCTTTCTCTCATAACCCAAATCTATACAGTTGTGTTGTGGTGTAATATAATTGGTGGAGGTATTTAAAATGTATAATTCTAAGATTACAGTTCTCTGTCAATTGTCCTGTTAAATTACAGCATAGTCTCTAGTCTTCCATGCTAATTTGTGTGGGAATGGTATCATTCCAATTAGCCAGGGGCCCCTCCACAATTGTTTATCATTCTGCGATGTGTTATACATGTGCGTGATTACATGATTCTGTGTATCTGTTGTAAGTAGTAGATGGAGTGCCCCCAGAGCCCTCGGCTCAGTTGGGAATTGTGGGTACAACGTACAAAGTGCTGCGTGAAGTCTGCTGTACATGAAGAGAAGCATGAGGGATATAGTACCATCTGTATGGAGCTCAGAGGAGGCAATGAATTTACCATCGCGGTAGACATCTCCCATGGTATGGAGTCCTGCTGCTCTCAGGGTGGTTAACGAGCCCGGTTCCCTTGTGACTGAGATTTCTGAGTGGTGTTTGAGTGGCAATGCAGGGGCATGCAGTGGATCTTTCTGTGCTCTGCGTCCTAATTTCTTCCACGCGTTTACTGTGCATTGTACCAGATCGATTTCCCCATGCGCAAAAATTGTGCTGCTATTGGAGATCATGGCTTTAAGAGGGAGAGGGTGCACCGCATCACTTTCCACAGCTACGTGCAAGATATAGTTCAGAGCATGTTGCCAGTAATAAGCAAAGTGCACCTGTGCACATAAGTAATATATCGGTAGATCTGGGGCTGTAAATCCTCCCTGGTCATATGAAAGTGTTAAGATCTCCCATTTGAGTCTGGGTTGTTTTCCTGCCCAGGCCAGCTTAATTAAGAGTCAGCGCAATGTAGTAAAGAAAGTTTGTGTTAAGCGTATGGGGATATTAGTGAATAAATATAGAAATTTAGGCAGCACTATCATTTTTATTAATGCTATTTTGTCAGCGAGAGACAATGGAAGTCGTATCCACCCCGACACCTGCTCTTCAGGGCGTGAGATTTCCTTGCCATAATTATATTGTACGACCAGCTGGGGATCCTTGTGTATCCATATCCCCAGATACTTGACAGGGTCTTCGCACCATTCCAGGGGGTATTCCAGTGCATGGGGTATTGTGCCTCTAGTTAAAGGAGGGATGACCGATTTGGACCAATTGATGCCCAGTCCTGAGTGCCATTCAAAATGCACATATTCCCATATGAGAAGTTCCAAGTGCTCCCTAGGGTCCCTGACGTACAGCACCATATCATCAGCGTATAATGATATAGCCAGTGTTCGCTGACAAAATTGTAACACTGTATCTGCATGTCTCCGTCGCAATATACATGCAAGAGGCTCCAGCGCCACCGCGAATAGCAGGGGCAACAGTGGACACCACTGCCATGTGCACGGTGGATCGAGAAGGTCCCTGATGTGTGCCCATTTGCATGTACCCAGGCTACCGGATTAGTGTATAATAGTTTAATCCAGTGCAAACATGTATCCCCATTGAATTGAATCAAAAGCCATAGTGGCGTCTAGTAACACTGCTGTGGCTGGGAGTGTGGGTTCCAATTGGTGCAGTATTCCAAACAGAGTGTGCAAACTGTGCGAAGTGGATCGTGCTGGCATAGACCCCGATTGGTCCGGTAGAACCATGGTGGGCAATAGAAGACGGAGTCGAGTGACCAGGGCCTTAACCAGAATCTTACCATCTGTGTCTATAAGAGACAGTGGGTGGTATGAGTCGCACCTATGAGATGGTTTGTCAGGTTTCAATAGTGTGATAATGACGGCTTCTTGGAGCGTGTCAGGCAGGCATTGTCGCTGATAATCTTCCAAATAAATAGAATGCAAATATGGGGCTAGTAAACCAACTTATTCTGTATAAAATTCTCCGGGCAGCCCATCACTCCCGTTAGCCTTTCCATTAGGTAGAGTGGCAACGGCCTCCTTTACTTCCTCTATTGTGAGTGGCTGCGCTAAGAATTTACGCTGTCCCTGAGAGAGCCAGATCATGGTGATGTCCTCAAGATAAGCCGCAATTTTCGGTTCCTCTGCCGATCTAAGACCAGCATACATACGCTCATATTATTCTACAAATGTATTCAGAATGCCCGGTGTGTCATGTCTCACGGTACCTTTTTCAGATGCCACATCCACTATCTGTGACCTCGCCCACGGCTCTGCTATTCTGTTGGCCAACGCACGGCCTGCCCTACGCCCCTGACCGAAGACCCGAGCCCGCCATCGTCGCGACATGTGTTGCACCTCTTGCTCTGCTGTTTCGTTGTACTCAGTGACCTTTTCTCTGATCCCTGCCAGTATGTCTTCCCTATGGGTACCCTTGTATGTCCTTTCCAGTTCCCCCAGGGCCGATTCAATCTGCTTGAGACGCCCACGTATGAATTTGAGAATCCCAGCTTGGAGACTTATACAGGCCCTCCATCTTGTAACTTTGAATGCTTCCCATACAGTTTCTATATTCTGCACCGACCCCACATTCTTATCAAAATATTCTACAATTGCTGACCTCACTCCCTCCCTGTAAACCTGTTCTAACAGTGAGGACTGCTGCAATCTACACTGAAATTGTGGTGGGACGTGTGTGGGGATCGTCATTGTCTACAAAACCGGGGCATGGTCCGACAGCGTCTTTGGCAAATGTTTAACTGTGGCTGTCCATGCATTTACTTCCTTTGTGACAAACCAATAGTCCAGATGGGACCAGGATTTATGAATATAGGAGCGATATGTGCCCTCTTTACTTACAGGATTTTGCAGCCTCCAAATATCGATGAGGCCCATCTCCCTCATTCACCCAATCAATACCTCAGCCACCCGTTTAGTTGCCCCCGTCAAGGACGAACAATTCTCATGAGCGACCAGTGGAGCGTTGAAGTCTCCTCCCCAGATGATTGTAGAGGGTGGCAGAGCATGCAACTTTGACCATATTGACACAAAAAACTCAGAGTCATCAGTATTAGGCCTGTATACATTAACAACAGTAATCAGTGTACCACACATTTTGCCCTGTGCAATGATGTACCTTCCCTGCTCGTCTGTCACAGAGTGAGTGAACTCAAAAGGTAAATTCTTTTTGATGAGGATCATTACTCCTCTCGAATATGAAGAGTAGGAGGAAGCTATCTTCACCCCAGCCCACCTCGCAGCCACTTGTTTCTCTGAATGTCGTGTAAGGTGTGTTTCCTGCAGCAGTGTCACCTGTATGCCCTGCCGATCTAAATATGCCAACACCTGCTCCGTATTTTTAGGATTATTAAGGCCCCTGACTTTCCACTGATCCAGGATATGTGGTCCGTAGTGTTCCCCGCTGTGTCGCCCATTCTATCTATCGATATCATCGAATATCATGAATTGTAGTATCGCAGCTAGATATTGATGCAAGCACAGTGATCGCAATACTTCATGGCTAAACAATGAACTCCTTCCTCCCAACCCACCCACCTTAGCATCCCAAACATGCCAAAGAAATCCCCTTTTAAACAGAACACTACAATTATAAAACATTTAAGCCAACATTTAGCCTGACTACAGGCATACTTATTTAGAGTCTTTAACATTTGAGGTACCCCCTCTGGGGCCGCTAGTGGCCAACACCCCCTCCGAGTTTGGGGGGGGGCTGGGCAATCTCTCGGACCGTATCATGGTATGGTAGTACAAATCAATCAATCAATCAATCATGTCACTTATAAAGCGCACTACATACCAGCGTCTTAGTCCGGCACCACCTGTAGCCCATGCCATCTTGTACATATGTCTATACACACTATATTGCAAGGGTAAATGTACTTTCAGTTAGTGGCCAGCATGACCATCAGCCCGCTTACAGTAGCTCCTGTAACGTTCAACTGGTTGGCAGCCTGTCTGTTATGTGGGCTCAGTGTTTCTTACCCTCCCCTCCAGCTCCTCACCACATACCACATACTATGTATGACAGCCTTTGACGGTTACTTCCTCCAACCAGCAGGTTTAATCGACATTGTCTTCGTCATCACCAGGTCGGTGAGGTGGAGCAGTCTTTTCCTGCTGCTTAACAAATGCCATTGCATCTTTAGGTGACAAAAAGAACTTCGGTTTGCCCCTGTGCTGGATCCTGAGGTGAGCTGCTTAAAGCATGGCGTATTGGTTATTCAGAGTCTGTAGTTTTTTTCTTGACCTGCTGGAATTCTTCTCTTGCCTGCTGCACAGCCATCGTGAAATCCGGATATAGGGCTATTTTGTTACCCTGATATGACGTGAAGCCCGCCAGCGCCGTGTCCCGGTCCCGAAAGTTCAACAACTTTGCAATAATGGGTCTCGGGGCAGTGCCGGCATGAGAACTGGCGAGAAATGCTCCGCCCCGAACATATCCCTGAGCATGGATTCCACATAGAGCTCCAATCTGCCAGTATTGGTATACTCAGGCATTCCAGGTCTTTGTTTTTGGCTTGGATTACAGCTAGTAGCTTCTCCATCTGCAAGCATGAGGCACATACAGTGCCTAAGGTATCTTCCGTCGTGGAGAGCCACTGTTCTGCTTCTGTAATATGGGCCCCCTGCTTATTCAGCTTCATTACCATATGGTCCATTCTAAGATTAAGGCTGTCTATCTTGCTATCAATGGACTGCAAGCTGTGTTGCATTGCCAGCAGGGTGCTCTCCAGGGTAGTGCCACCCCCTGCCTCCAGATCCTGTTCGGAGTCTGACCCCATCCGAGGTTGAGATTTGGTGAGGCGCCTGAACTCGAATGTGAGTTTTGACTTCTGCTTGTCTGTCTTCCCCTACTTGCCACCCTTCACCCCTTTGTTAATGATTCCAGGGTAGATATATTCTAAGTGAAAGGGCTCCACCATCCAGCGTATTGGTTTGTCTCCTTTTCACCAAATAGCAATGTCTCATTCACTTGGGACGTGTGGAGTCGGTCTCTGGTTCTCCCTTCTGACAAACAGTTCGCTGTTGTACCCCCACACCTCTAGCACTGTCGATCTTGAGGGTCCGAAGGGGCCTAGGCTCTCAGTCTGCTGCGCTTCGCTGCCATTTCAATCTGCAGGGCTGAGGTTCAGCCCAATTTTCTCACCAGCCTACCAGGGCTGCTACATGCAGGACAGTCAGGTATCCTTCACCTATTGGTTCACTGAGAACCTCATCATAACGTTTTTACATCCAGTCTCTCTCAACAGTCACCACAACTGCAGCAGGCCCTCCTCATGCACGGCCGCCTTTGTAGTTTACGCTGCTCTTTAATTCCGCACCGGTCTGGCCCCGTCGCTGCTGCACAGGATCAATAACGAGTATGTAGAGGGCCCTCAGCGATATGCTCTGACATTGTTCCGAGCCAGCGCCTGGGGTCATGGCCCATCTGCGTTCCCTCGTCGCGGTGCTCATGCTAGGCTCCCAGCATCCGCACCCTCTGTGCCGCCTGACACTCTCAGGCAAGGCTTGTTGCACACGGCCTGCGTTCACCGGGTCGGGAGGCCTCCCCCGTCTATTGTGACTCACCGGGCATTCGTTCACTCCGGCCACAGCAGCGAATCCTACCACCACAGAGCGGCACACAGCAGCCTCAGTCGCTGTCGCAGCCCACCGCTTCACTCCTCACATTGGCCAGTGAAACAAGAGGGCCGCCATGTTGTTTGGGCACTACAGATGGCTGGAATGTAGTCTCGCAGAAAAGGGTTGCCGGCTTTCTTTCTTTCGTCTTACTGCCTTCAACTTAATCTTTAGGACACAACCTCACAATTCCCTCATTGTCTCAGGATCGATGGCGGTCCAAATGCAGGATAGTGAGTGGATTTTGTCCCTGACCAGCCGAGCAGCACTAATGTGCGGCCATCTTGCTGCAGGTTTCCTAGCGCCCACCTTCATTCTGATACTTGGTGTAGAGTTGTATTGGGTGGGAATAGGGGTTTATCTCAAGCTATTCCTACCCCATATGGGTTAAAACAAGGGTGCTTCCCCCCCTGCTCTTCTCCCTATATATTTCAGACCTTCCTGATCATTTGGCCCAAAGTGAGGGTATTGTCCCGACGGTTGGCGGAAAGCCTATTGTGTGCCTATTGTACGCAGACGACATCATAATTTTTGATCTAACCCCTAAGGGTCTAAATAGCCATCTACAGGCATTCCAAAAATGTGCTGAGGCTCACTACTTAAAGACCAACATATCTAAAAGTAAAATTATGTGTATGCATGGGAGGAAGAAGCTGAAATATGGAACTTTTGTATGGTATTTGGGTGGTCAAAAATTGGAAATTGTAAAATCGTATTTTTTCTAGGGGAAGATAGTGTGCAGAAATTTGACAAAGCTCATATAGAAAATATGTATAAAGCCACTTCCCAGGCTAAATGTCTGGGATCCCTTTATAGGGTCACTGGGAGCAGACATTTTGCACCTTTATTGGAGGTCTTTTGTGCTAAGATTCCTGCCTCCTTATTATATGGCACAGAATTGATTGATGTATCAAAATGGGGCTTTTGAAACACAATGGAAGGTTGAATTTTTAGAAGCCTGGCCTCAGTTAACCCAGCTCTTTCTGTGGCCACTCTAAGGCTAGAATATAGGTTGAGAAGTACTTGGGTGCAGGGCCTTGCAGGAGTAATGCATTGGCTGTGGGCCTAGCAAAGAGCTACCATGGTACACTTAGGTTCTGGCTAGGAAAAGGAATTTTAGATGGCCTAAAAGAAAATTCATTAATTTATAGAAATTTTATGATTGTGACAGATTTGCTGCAACTAGATCCGTTATTGATTTTCACTCTGACGACTACGCGTCACTTCACCTAAATGGCTTGAAATTGAACAAAATATAACTCAACCATTATTCTAATGTATTAATCGAATCTTCTTCAGTGATTGAAACAACCAACCTAGCAATATTAGACCTACATTCTTTATGTACATCCAGTATGAAAGGAGTATATGTACAAGGACTTAACCCCGCTGTAGCGTCAATTGTTTGACGTTACGGCAGCATTTTTTTTATCACCGTATTTACAAGTTGCCGCTAACCACAGTTAGCGGCAGTTTTCCGGCATAAACATGAATTTTTAGGATTGCCACTTCTGTTAGCGGGATTTAACGAAAATGAGATGCAAGGTAGGCGTTCCCGTGCAAAAACTGCCGCTAACCCCACTTTGCGATATTTACAAGGAATCCCTTGTATGGTGCAAAACCAAAACAACTGCCTCTAACTCCAGTTAGAGGCGTTTTTTTAAGACCAGAAAATAGCTGGTCTTAAAAATGGTCAAACACTTGGGGCCTCACTTCAGAAGGTTTTGGTGCTGGACAGCGCTGCAAGGAATGTTGCTGCGCTGCCCTGCAACAAAACTACAGGGCAGGAATGCGCACAATCAATAAGATAGGGCGCATTCCTGGCCTCATTCATGAAAAGTGTTGCATCGCTGGGACAAAACAGCGTTGCAACCCTTTTCACTACGCCCTTCTTGCGACAACATGGATGCGCTGTATTCACTGTACGGCACTCCACGTCGCAATTTATGACAGATACGTCTGGAATCCTGACATATCTGTCAGCGCTAAAGTCAGCCATTGCTGCAGTTGTGTCACAAGCATGACGCAACTCCAGCAATGCATGGGGCCAGCCTATCCCTGTGGCACTGGTCACCCTTACGCCTGCCATGAGGCAGGCGTATGGTACTGACACAGTGTTGTCCTACAATTGCTGCAGTGAAATCTGATGGATTTGACTGCACCACTCCTATGAGGCTTTGTTGCGTGGGAATGCCCACCCTGCATGCATCATACCTGATGCAGGTATAATGTGGCACAGGGTTTCACAAGGTCATGCATATGCCTCGATGCGTCACTTTGCCAATATGGTGCAACGTGGTGCAAGAATCACGCTGCAAGTACATCAAGAAAATGACACACCGGCAGGGTGAAACTGTCAGAAGGGGCTCATGAATAAGCCCCCCTGTCTTTTCCCCCTACGTTGGTGCACAATGGTGGCATGCGCCAACGCAGGCACCCTTGCGCAGTTAATTGAAGTTGTGGCTCCATCTCTTCACGAGACGTCTGCAGGTGGGGCTGGACTAGTGGGGGGCAGGAATGAACCAGTTGGCCTTCTTGGAGTGTTGTTTGCCTGGTCTTTTCTTGAGGGGTGCCAGAGGGTCAGCGCAGTTGGAGATCCATCGGTGGAGGTTGCACGCTGTGGTGTTGGCGTCTGTAAGCGTTGGAGGAGTGGTGGTGCTGAGGGAGTTCACAGGAAGTTCTTCGGTGGCCTTGATCCAGCTGCGACGGGGGGCAATGATGGCGATGGTGTACGATGGGCGTGGTGAATCTGTGATGTAAACAATGATGGTCATTGTCCTGTGGTGTGGTGTCCTGTGGTGTAGCTGTAGTTGAAGTTCCCGCTGATGGAGAAGACGGGCTCGAGCATGTGTCAGGCCATGTGGGTCGGTGCGTTGACTAGCTGCTTGAGTCCGATGTTGGCGAGGTTCCCCAGGAGGGGGGTGGTGTTCTGGTCACTAGGGTTGTCCAGGTGGAACTTGAGGTCTCAGAGTAGGATGTAGTTGGTGGATGGGAGAGCCTGGGGTGTGGTGAGATGTACAATGGCATCGGTGAATGGGGGTTCATGGCCCGGGGGGGCCTATAGATGAGGGTGCTGCGGAGGGTGGTGTTGGGGTTGGTCAGGATCTGGAAGTGGAGGTGTTCCATGGTCACCGTCGAGTCATTAGAGTGCGTGGTCAGTCGGAGTGTGCTTTTTCAGACAATGGCAATGCCTCCTCCTGGCTGCTCAGGATGGTCCGTGTGGGTGAATTTGTAGCCGTCGTGGATGCTGATGGCGATGTCTGGTCCGGAGCAGGGGTTGGTCCAGGTTTCCGTGAAGAAGGCGATGTCTGAAGAGGTGGCATCGAGGAGGTCCCAGATTTCTGTTGCGTGTTTGTGGAGGGACCGCACGTTGAGGAGGATGCAGTTGAGCCGGTCGGCAGTACTGTTGGTCGGCTGGGCGGCAGGAGGCGCTGGTGTGCTGATGTGGCAGAAGGTGCTTTTGCAGTTTTGACAGGCGCAGGGTGCAAGAGAATTCTACATTGCTAGATGGCAGGCGGTGTGGCGTCCAGGGTTGAGGGCGAGGAGGGTGCTGGCGTCGTAGCAGTTGAGTGTCCGAGAGGAAGGGTCCTTGATGCTGGGCGCGGTCCAGGGCAGACAGACGCAGACAGGCTTGCATTTGGCGCACCAGTGGTATGCCCGCAGTGCATGGCCCCACAGCAGGCACCATTATGTAGTGCTGCGGGGGGACTGGACAGCTGGGAGGGGGGAAAAGCGGGAAAGGTCGCTGGAGGGAATGGGGGCGCGGGGGAGCGGGGGTTGTAAATATATTTGAGAAAAATTCTTACCTCGAAGCCTGGTCCCACGTCTTCTGTGCTCCTGCTCTTCTGAGTATGCTTCAAGGAACAGGAAGCAGGCAGACATGCTCCCTCCCCAAAGCCAATCACAGCACTGCAATGCAGCGTTGTGATTGTTCTTGAGCGCCATGACAAGGCATTCAGCCAGGAGCTGGAGTGGTGGGCATGTTCTCCATGCAGGCTGTAATGCAGCCTGCATTGCGACCAGGGATGTGCGCATGACTGCTTTGGGCGGCCTGAGAGGGCTGACCAAACAGTCATTGCACACTTGAGTGGGCATACCACTCCGCCCCTGCCCAGCTCCGTGAGTAGAGCATCCCCTGCAAAGGAAACATAGCTTGAGTACATCAGAAAGTTATCATCATGTTATGTTTCCTCTTCTTGCACTGCTTGAAAGCAGTGGGGCGACGCTCTTCCGCCATAGCAGATGAGCTGCCACTGGGGGTGCGTCACCCACAGGTGCTAGGCCTGGGCCCGACTCGACCCACGGGCCTCCTCCGCTATGCGTCCCACCTTCTCCTCACCTGGAAATTGACACTGTGGTGCAATCCGCTGCACTCTCTCCAAATCTGTGACTCAGTCAGCAGGAGCCTCAGCCAGGCGGGATTTCACAAGCCTGGGTACAGCAGTCGCCACCAAGTCCTCTGGGGAACCTCCCGATGCAGACAATGCAACAGGGCCCCCTTAGGCGTGAAGTTGCAGCGCTCCCGCCACGCAAGTTTGGCACAGCTCAGGGGCATCACCCTCCACAGCGTCCGGCCAGCACAACATCCTCCGGCTTGTGATGCAGAGAGGCGCGGCCCACCATTGATATTCTCCTCCATGCACCCTGGTGTAGTGGTGGCGTGAGGAATGCGTTGCAGACCTCCCTATGTTGGTGCACAGGAATGCCTCCACTGTTCACAGCTCCAAGGGGCACCAGACAGTCTTCTCACACAGGTCAGCAACGTGTCTCCATGCGACCTGGCAGACTTCCCCACCAGGTAAGGGCGATCGCTGACGCCTCAATGTCTACCGCCACGGCCCAGCAACTCCACAGCACCTCCGCATCCCACTCTGGGTCCCAGACGCAGGGCCCAGCGACGCCTCCAGGCCCCGGGGACTGTCCGCGCTTTCAAGGTTTTGGATGCCATGGTGTTGCAAGGAGAGCGCAATGATAAGCGATGCATCACTGGTTTTGCCTAGCGATGCGCCTCTTTTCATGATTGTAGCCCTGAATTTCCACTTCCCCTGGGACTCTGGCTGGTCATCCTGGCTGTTAGCGGGCTTGGGGGGGTTGTTGATCTGTGCTGCACTTGGCCCTGGCTGCTCCATTCTGCATTCCATTAGTTTTGTTTCCTATTTTTTATTGGAGGTGGACTTATAGGCTATTTTTGCCTCTAGAGGCAAAAAAAGTCAAGTTTTTTTGCCACTAATGCGCCTTTCGTCAGTTTTTGCCCGCTAAAGTCAGAGTTTGTATCGCCTTCACGCCAGTGTTAGCGGCAGTTTTCACCGCGGCTACCTGAAACTATCGCCATGTAACAGGGCGATAGTTTTTGGTGATAGGCCACTTTAAGAAAACTGTAGCTAACTAGCGTTAGCGGCAGTTCTTGTACATATACCCCTTAGGATATGGCAAGTCCAAATGGCACCATTTATAAGGAGTTGGTAAATATGCTGTAGGAAGAGTGCATGTGTGTTGGCGGTGAGCAAAAAAGTACAATAGTGGTGTCCTTCTCGACCAGGTTTTTGTTGTGTGCCTAACACCCGTTCTCTCCAGGAAAGTCTAAGAGAGATTCATGGGTCATGACCTGTATTTTCTATGTACTCTAGCTGTGGTTACCTGACCGCCAAGGGAATCTACCAGCTAGAGATCAGAGAAACACTCTGATAATGTAACATGACTGTTCTCCCCCTCTGTAGTCACATAAGGAGAAACTGGCTGATGCAGATTATTAATGTGACGAATGTCAGGAGCTTTAGAAAAACCACACCCCTGCTGGCATCCACAACCAATCAGGTAGTTTCTTTGCACTTGAGAAGTATTTGAGTTAGGCGCAGCAGAAGAAGTGCCATGCAATGGGGGCATTTAACTATGGCCAATGCCACCTATCCACAACTGATGCGGACGGGCTCACGGCCTCCTATCTGTTAGTGGCATTACCAGTCAAAGAGTGCTTCTGAATCTTTGTGTTTAATCCATTTGCTAGGTGTTTTCATTGTTGCTTTTCCTGTTTTAAAGAAATCTGTTATAAACGTTATACTGTTGTACAGTCATTAATTTCAATACATATATAAAACTCTTTGAAGATTATGTGCAGATTTTTGGTCATTCTGAAAACCGGACTGGACTTTTGTATCAGATGGGGTGAGAAGCACAGCCTACTTTTTTGAAAGGCCCTAGTACCAGAGCACGGTTTGTAAAACAGAGGAAGCAAGTCCCGTAGAAGAAAGCTACCTCAACTGAATTTTTTAATGAGTTCTCTAAAACCCCCTCAACATGCAGTCACCGACCCCCTTAATGTTTATATAAAATGTTCTTGTGTTTTAATGTCTAAATGTCTCACACTTTGCGCACTTGTATTAGGTGACATTTTAATGTGTTCTGTGTATAAGTTATATAAAATATATTTTCTATTGTATTTCTAAAAGAAACTCACAATAAACCTATTGAATTGAAGGACATTGCAACCGATGATATTAACAGAAGCTTTTGCATCTATGTAAAGGTCTGATCTTTCCATCTAAAAGCTAAACAAATGAAAGAAGCTCTTTTGAATTCTGCCAATGCATGACTACATATCTTCTTCTAGAGGGCATTATTTTATTGCAGCAGTGAATAAGTAATAACTTAAATGTCACTGCAGGCTCCAGGAGTTGTCATTCTCTTTTAGTTGGAGCCAGAACGTTCGTTTTATAGGGTTGAAAACATGTATTGTTTTAAAAATAGAAATGAGGCAATTTCAAGTCTCAGTGCATTGCTTGGTTTAAGTTATCACCTAGTGTCTATTTACTTTCCAAGTTTTTAAGAATTGCAAATTTGTAATAACTCCATTGCCCATAAACCATACTAATCCAGATTCCTTAGTCTATGAAATTGTCTCTCCAGGGTTCCTATTTACACCTAGGAAACTGAACTGAAACCCAGCTGGTTTCCTCCATTTTTGGCCAGGGCGTCCACATTACACACACTCAATATTTATATAGTCAAGCTATGGTCTAATAACAAGCACTGGTGCATATGCAGATTTAGAGCCGTCCTTCACGATGGATAAAGGTGGCCTAGCATCTCTCTTATCACTTGACATACCTATGTCTCAAATTATTCAGTTGCAAACTTTGCAGAGTGATGGAAAGGGAGGTTATTTTTTGCAGCTGCCTTGACATTGGGAACATTTAAGATATAAAACACTCTATGCATTATGGGAAAATGCAACATTCAGAATTGATTGAGTACCAAAACGTATGAAAGAATTCATTAACCTTTGACTGCTGTGTGTTGAAATCAGCATTAAGTTGCTTAAACACATGTACCTCATGTCTCTTTGTGCACCCAGATCCACATCGCGTTGTAGCCTTGATATATAATGAAAAATGTGGAATTGTTTTCGTTATTTCAACAAATGTGATTAATATTTTGTTGCATCTTTCTTACAGGAAACAATAAATCTGGAAGGCGAACCAAGGAAAAGTTACCTTAGATGTCTGAAGTTCGGCAATACCAAATATGAGTTGGGTCTTCTAAAGGAATACAGCCTACACAATTATATAATATTAGCACAGATCGCAAAGTTGCGACAGAAACTATGTTTATGGTGCACTGTCATTGGATGACAGATATTAAAATCAGGACTAAATGTAAAATATAAAACCTGTATGTTTTCTATTTTTGTGGAACTTAGGGAATCTATTGGTGCAAACCAGGCCTACCTTACCCTCACTGGCTATCCAGTAGAACATGCTGAGCATGAAGTTTGTCAGATTTTTAGCATTATTCCCTAAAAACATGGTAATTTCCTCCAGTCTTCCTTGAACAGGAAGATATCCCTGCCAAGATTTTACCCTCATCTTTGTTCTTCTGGGTTTCCTGAGCATGGGGTAACATTCATGTATGAGTTCAGCATGGCCACAGAGAAATGCAGTGCATTTTGAAAATCTGGAAAGTAACCTCAAACGAAATGCCAGGTTAGGGTTTTTTTCAGTTTAGGCCAACTATCTTTTGTTCACAGATATAACCTATGGGCTGTATAGAAATCTGCTACAATCATATATTTTTAATACCCACTCATCATGAGGTTTCTATTGCCGGTTTGCCAGGCTTCCCTTGCCATAACTGGCTTGCGGACAATGAGCTGGACAAGATGTTTTTATCAGATTTTAAGTGTTTTCCCAAAACATTGTTGTCTGTGTCAGACGTATGTGGGTTTTCCATGAGTTTAAGCAGGGATCCACACTCTAAACACTAGAGACTGTTTTTGATGGGGGGGGATCCTATGGAAGATGTCTGCAGTATTGTGGCCCAGGGTCAGATGGTCTACTCCTAGTTGAACCTACCAACCTAGACATTTCTGAAAACTAGAGACAAATGGGAGTCTAATGTTATGTGGCTTCGTAGAATTCCATCATGTTTTATTACCCTCAAACCCCTGCAAATATCAAAGTTTGGTTAAAAAAGAGAGAAACACTTCAGCACTTCAGACAAAGGGTAAAGATCCCACCATTCATTTTTTCAACACTTCTCCTGATAAAAATGGTACCACACATGTGTTGGAGCGTCTGTTGCATGGGGCAAGAAAAGACCAAAACTGTGGCCGCATGGAGAGCACATTGATAATATATTGACTTCACAAGGTCACAATATAGGCATGTTCCTGTCAGCTATGATAGATCAACCACACATGTGAGGCATTGCTTTTATTCCTAGATGTATGGGTACCCTGGGTGTTACTGTTACCAACAGTTTCCAGAAATGTCCATCATGTGCACATGAGAAACACTCTTTTTTTTAAACCAATGCTTGATTTATATCGGACATTCTGGGTAAGAAAAAGTGATAATATCCACTGAAGCTATACCACCACTCAGGGCTCCTCCAGGTGTCTGGTGTATTGAAATATCTGGTCTTGGTAGGTTTCCCTAAGTGCTAGATGACTCCAGTCCCAGATTTGTGTGTCTGAGCCCCATCAAGGAGCCAGATAATTTTTGGATTTTTGTTTTAAGGCTAAGAAAAGATCCAAAAATGCATCTGGCTCCTTGCTTGTCTGTGTACCAGACATTGGGGGCTTTCTCTTAGGATAAGAAATAATCCAAACTGAATCTTACTTCATCCTGTGGTCATAGAACTAGGTGTCTGTGGCCAAGTAACTGTTTGGAGATTTTTCTTAGGCTAAAACAATATCCAAACAGTATCTGGGTCTTTGTTTGGACGGAGAACCATTGTGACTGCAGAGAGTTTGGTGAAATTGAGCAGGAAGTGGGAATTGGAAGTGAGGTATAGGAGCAATCTTATTCCATCCCATCCCTTTCCAATCCCCATCGTCCGTTTCAATTCATGTGTTGGTTTGAGGATCTGGGATCCTCTTCACTCCTTTTCTCCCAGAACCCCCCTCCCCCCACCAGCTGAAAAAATATTTTGAACTGGTAGACATGGCTAGGAAGGAGCTGTAGAGAGTAATAGCTGCTCATAGTTCCTTCTATGGGCCCCCCATGAGGCTGATCTTTGAATGTACATGTGCAGGGCTAGGTAGTCCCTTCTAGGTCCATGTGATATGTGTTGGATGTCCCTAGTAACTTCACATACATAAATAACGAGGCAGCCCCGATGTGAGCACCCAACTGCCTCATTCAGAAGTTTGCCAGTGCCCAGAAGGGATAGGGCACTGGTACCATCCTCCCAGATAGGGCACTGGTAACACCCTTCCACCAAACCTTGAATGGAAGAAAGCTTATCTCTCATCCGGGGACAAAAGGAAACAGCAGCCGAGTGCATTTAACCCCTTGGCTTCCTTGATCTATATGTTGGTCAATAGGGCAGCCACGGGGTCAAAGTATGTAAATATGTTTTTCATAGATTGCAGGTTTGTATTTCATCGGTTACAAATGTTTTCTTTATTCAAGTTTAACATTTGTAAATTGAGTTTGGGTATGTGTTGTAAAAATGGCTGCAATGGTGCTATAGTAATCAAGGACCATGCATGTGTATCAAATTGTAATACAAAGGCTGAGCTAGAAAAGGAAGCAATTCCTGTACCTTGCTTATTGAGCAATGTCCTATAAAACCTTTTAAAGTTGTTCAGTTGAATGGCCAATAAGATGTTGAATGCTGAGATTAAGGCTCTGGAATGGAGCAAAAATCTTGCTGAGATAGCCAGGACGCCAGTGGTAAAGAGCTTTGGAAACAATGCATTTTGATATAAACAGTGTCCTTTTCCACAAGACAGTGAAGAGCTTTCCTACTAGGGTGGTGTTGTTTGTCTATCCAAGTGGGTTTTGTGACCTGTGGAGGGAGATCAATAAATCTGTTGGTAGACACACAGAAATGACAATGCACAACATTATTATTGATAAGATAAAGTATGAAAAATTGGGCTGTTTGTTGAGGCGGTGAAATCCTACTCAAGCAACAGCCACATTACGTTTCAGGGTGAATCGCTAAATTAACCTGTTATTATCCATATGGTAGCCTGGCACAAGAGCAGTCAGACTTTACTTAGAGGTAATATGTAAAATATTTACGCAGCACTTACCCAGTAATAAAGAGAAAACCCAACACAATTAAAATCCCACACTTATCTATAACAATAGAGTGAAATGTAGTAAATTATTTGAGATCAAAACAACAAACATCCAATCAGTAGAGATGGAGATATGCAATTTTAAAGATTTTGTTAAAAGTACTATCAAAAGGCGCAAAGCACAAACTGAGGGTATCTGGTCAGGCTGGACTGGGACAAAGTCACAAGTTCTGGTCGATTGCGATGTAGCGCTAGTTGGACACAGGACCAAGTTTGGTCGACTGAGGATTGAACCTTATGTCCTTGGTGCGCACTCTGCTTGGCGTTGTTTTGTAAGGCGTCGCGTTGTCCAGTGCTAGTTCCAATGAAGCTGTATGTCGAGGCTTTGCGTCGCTCTGGGTCAGTTCTGATGAGCTGTGTGGTGAGGCTTTGCGAGGCTTCGTTTCACTCTACATTGGTTCCGATGAAGCTTTCAACTGTAGGGCAAGACTTTGTAAGGCTTCGCAAACACTCTGCGTCAGTTCCAGTGAAGCCTGCAGCTGTGCAGCGAGGCTTTGCAGGGCTTTGCAATCTCTTTATGTTGTATATGGCGGAACTTTCAGTTAGGCCAGGAGGAGCTTTCTCTGATGCCCTCCAAAGGTCCTGCACATGAGGGGTACCACTTGGGGATCAGGAACTCACTCTAGTGGAGGGCAGCAATGCTTAGACAGGTCCAGTTGCAGGACGATGCAGGTCTAGTGCAGCAGGTCAGCTGGACAGCTGAAGGAAGGCAAGCAGGGCCCACCTCAAGCAGCAGGGCGACCTTCTTCTGTAGTTTCCATATTTCCAAGAGCATACTCAAGAGTGGGACAGAGAGTCCAATATTTATATCTGGTGTCCTCTTTGAAGTGGGATAAGCTTCTGGAGCTTTACCCCTATAGAGATGCCTGGAATTTCCTGCCTCCCTGCCCAGGTCCCAGTCTGTCTGGATTAACCCCAGGCGGAGCTGGCATAGTGCGACTACGCGGAGGTCCACGGACTTGGGAAAAAACTGTGTGGAACTCCTCTCCGCTACCCGCCTCCACCCCCTAATAAAAAATATTTACAAATTATTTTAAAGACAAATATAAACACACTTACCTGTACTGCGGCGTCCCCGGGATGCCCTCCTCCTCCTCGCCGTCTCTCTCCTGCGTCGGACGTACATCTTGCAAGAACTGAGCATGCGCGCGCACCTGCGCAGTTCTCGCAAGATGTACGTCCGACGTAGGATATAGACGGCGAGGAGGAGGAGGGCAGCCCGGGGATGCAGCAGTACAGGTAAGTGTGTTTATTTAATTTGTAAATATTTTTTATTAGGGGGGGTGGAGGCGGGGAGCCTATTTAGCAGGGAGGGGGGCTGGCTAACTCCACTCCGCTGCGGAGTCGGAGTTTTGCCCTATACTCCGCGTTCTCAGCGGAGCGCTGAGTAGGCAAATATCTGCACACTCCGCTGAAGGAGCGGAGTTCTCTGCCCGCCCTTAGTCTGGAGGCACAATAGGTTAGTGTGCAGTCCTTTGTGTGTGAGCTGAGCCATTGCCTTTGAAGTGCAAGGGTGGTAGGTGACAGCTCAGATCCTTTATCAAATCAGAGATGGCCCATCCTGCTAACACCTAGTCCCCCTTTGTTATACTGTCTGGGAGAAATACACAAAGCCCAACTGCCAACTACACCTAGTCACCGGACCCAGTAAACAGCTGCAGGCACCAAATGGTTAAGACAAGAAAATGACAACTTTCTAAAAGAGGCATTTTCAGAATACTGAATTAAAATCTAACTTTACTATTAAAAAGGATTTTACATTACAATTCCCCAGACACCAAACATGACTTTCAAACCTACTCCCAAATCAAAAGCTATCACTTAATAAATGTAATAAGGTAACCCAATGTTATCCTATGGGAGAGGTAGGCCTGGCAGAGGTGAAAAATGAATGTAAGAGCTTTTCACTACCAGGACATGTAAAACTTAAAAGTTCATGTCCAGCTTTTCAAATACATTCCACCCTGCCCTTTGGACTGTTTAGGGCCTACCCTAAGGGTGACATATATATTTCAAATGAAGGTTAAGGCTGGTAAAAGGTTTATTTTACCATGCCAAAACAACAGTTTACGAGCTGCAAACACAGGCTGCAACGGCAGGCCTGAGACATGTTTAAAAAGGCTACTTAAGTGGGTGGCGCAATGAGTGCTGCTAGTCCACTAATAGCATTCAATTTACAGGCCCTGAGTACATGTAGTATCACTTCACTGGCTGGGGACTTACAAGTAAATTAAATGTGCCAATCAGTTGTAAGCCAATTGTACCATGTTTAGGGAGTGAGCACAAGCAAGTTAGCAATGGTTAGCAGTAGTAAAGTGCTCAGAGTCCTAAGGCCAACAAAGACAAATTCAGCAAAACAGAAGGGGTGAAGGTAAAAACATTTGGGCATGACGCTGCAGAGAGGGCCAAGTCCAGCATCAAGGTTTTGCTAACACCAAGTTTGCATGCTTGTTACTGAGGGTAGGACTGATGGAAGCTGACATCTTCCAATGTCAAACAGGAGCAGCTGTTGGACCATTTGTCACAATTCCTATAGTAGATGCATTGACACCCAATCTGTTCTGATGCATTTAAATTCAAATCTATAAAAAGCTAAAATATTTTAGATAATGTCAGCGCCAGGGTACAGGTTATCATATTCACAGTATCATCTGTGTCTACATCTGCACTCCATACGCTGCCTATCTTCAACAAGGTTCAGTAAGTCTTTGCTCAAGTTTTGTTCCCAGGAACTGGAGGTGGGCCTTTCACTTATATTAGAAGAAGAAGAAGACCTGGTTCTATAAAAGTCCCTTGGCTACTTCAGTCATGGTTGTCAATCTGTGGATGCTGCTTCATTGGTGGAATTCAGCATATGTTATCACATGATTGCATTATGTCGGCATTCCACATCAATTCTGGTTCGGATCCTTCGACATTTGTGTTTCTCCCTTAGTATTTCTTTGTCTTCTGTTCTTCCCCAGAGTTCAAACTTGGCATTTCCCTTGGATTCCTGCTCCATTGTTCTACTGCTATTGGCCATCAGGAATTCCTGCATTTGTTAAGGCAGACCTAAGCATAACCTGAGACACAGCAACATACCGCTTGAATATTGTGACCAAACGTATTTGTAACAAGGAGAGCCTGATATGTATGAAGACGGGCATGGGGTTTGTCCTCTCCACCTGAGAAGTATCATTGTAGACTATGAGGGAGTCTTCATTGCTGTCAGTGATTACTATAAATTATCTTAAAAGGATTATGCAGGTTCACAACATTCAGGTACTTTGGGAAACCAACTAGGGAAAGGAGATATTGCATTTCCATACCTCTATGAATAATGGTAACTTGTTTTCTTTAGGGAATCCTTGATGGAATCAAAACACGAGTGAAGAATTCCAACAGACGTGTGGACCAGTCTCCTTCTGTTTCCAATACCCTGTCCCCCCCAAGATTCCTCTGCCAACTCATATATTTGGGTAGGTGTTGAGATTTTGGGGAGATTGAACTATTGTGTTTGCCCAAGTGAACACTGAGTTGAGACAGTTGCACAATGGTATTTTAACAATACAGAAAAACAATTGAAATTAATTTAAAAACAGAGAACTTTGGGTTTATGTATGAAAAAAACATCACAGTTCTTTCCATGCCCCCATATCTAAGCATTTTTAAGCACATGAAATCTTTCCACTGGAGTCTCCAAGGAGCTTTTGCTGCAATTGGTTTTCATGAAATGAAATTTGTACTTGTAAAGCGCACTTATACCCCCAAAGGGGTGTCCTGGCGCTGTACGCATACCGCTGTGGAACCCTTCCTGGCTTTTCCCTGTGAAATGTTCACTCCTGGGCACCCCCAGGGTGAAGCCAGGCATCCCAGCGCTGTTGGGGCCATTGTGGAGATTAAGCAAGCTATTGCCCAGAGTTGCAGAGTGGGACCCATGATTAGAATAGGCACCGAGGCGAGAATTATCAGGTCCGAGGAAATTGAGCCCAAGACCCGCCGAGGCGGGAATTGAACCCTGGTCCCGGGCCAGATCTCTGCATCAGGGTCTGCCGCTCTAACCATTGAGCCACACTTCTCCACTAAACAAGAACACATTGAACAACTATGAGTCTGGTTGTAGGTCAATTCTTTGCAGTTTATTGTGACCAGACCCTCTGAATTTCAAGGTACTCTCAAGTCTCTTGCAGCACAAAGGGACAGGTGTAAAGCTCTCCAATCATTAATATTATAGAGTGTCAATTAGCCTGTCACTCATTGCGGCCAATTGAAAATGCTGGGGTGAATGTCTCCATGGAACAGCAGACAACCATACTAGCTTTAATATTCATAGGCTACAGACAGTGTGATCAAGTTCCCTTAAAAGACATATTGAGTGCTATACTTTGAATCTGACATTGAGGAGGCTATGCAGTGGACCATGGAATCGCTATCTGCTCCTCCTGATGGCTCAGTACTGCACAGGTACAGTGTAAGCTGTGGAATACTGACAGCTTGTAGTTGCAAATGGTGATCACTTATCCTTAGTAGGTCCTAACATTTACATGACTTTGCTGCAAACACTGTCCAAAAGCACTTTCGCAAACCCTTGTGAGTTTCTAGGGGATGGTAAGTAACCTCGCATGGCCATTGTGAAATATAGCCCCTTCCAAACCATTACTCAAATATCTTCACCTCCCACTTAACTTGGTTATTTTTATTTCCAAAGGCATTTGTCTAGGACAAAACTCTTGTGACACTCTTTCACAAAAAATGGAAATGCAGTATTTAAAAGGCTTTAATGTTCGGATCTGATTTTCTTGTTATATTTGTGAAACCCCACCCACCCCATACTTTCCCCGTGATTGAAACTTGATTTTGTATTTTCATTCTCTTTCTATTTCTTTCTTAAAGAATTGGCTTTGGGCCCATTAGAAACCAAAGCGGATCATCAAACCGAAGTGGAAGCCTATCCAAGAACAATGTCCACTGTTGAAAGGACTGAGGAAGAGTTTCACTCCTAAGAGTTTTCTGATGGCTTGGCTACTATTTAAAGCAATGATTTGGCAATGGTTCATCAATCTAACCTATTACACACTTTGTTCGCCACTGTGTTTATGTGATCACTAAACATAAAAAATTTGCAGAGTCCCAAAGTTCACTTTCAAGACCAGTCGAAGCTAGAGACTTAGCACACTCTGCCCCAATGACGTTTTATATTGTTCCGGATTTGTCATTCACTTTAGGTAATCCTCATTTTATTTGCTCCATTCTTTTATCTGTCCTGAGGGGTTTCCAGTAAAAGGGATTTGAAATTCAACCTCAGTACAATCATAACATTGATTCTATCGAGGGTTGCTTCTTTAAAAATAATGTATTTATTTCTGCTAAGTGGGAACCAAGCATCAAAGAGAGTTGGTGATTCTGAGCAGTGACTGAACATAAATAGCTTTTGACCACTGCAAATAGATTTTGCATGAGTATTGTCCTCGTAGACGAAGGATGGTTTTGTCTGCGTGAAGTCTGCTGTACATGCAGAGAAGCATGAGGGATATAGTACCATCTGTATGGAATGAATTTACCATCTCGGTAGACATCTCCCATGGTATGGAGTCCTGCTGCTCTCAGGGTGGTTAACAAGCCCGGTTCCCATGTGACTGAGATTTCTGAGTGGTGTTTGAGTGGCAAGGCAGGGGCATGCAGTGGATCTTTCTGTGCTCTGCGTCCTAATTTCTTCCACGCGTGTACTGTGCATTGTACCAGATCGATTTCCCCATGCGCAAAAATTGTGCTGCTATTGGAGATCATGGCTTTAAGAGGGAGAGGGTGCACCGCATCACTTTCCACAGCTACGTGCAGGATATAGTTCAGAGCATGTTGCCAGTAATAAGCAAAGTGCACCTGTGCACATAAGTAATATATCGGTAGATCTGGGGCTGTAAATCCTACCTGGTCATATGAAAGTGTTAAGATCTCCCATTTGAGTCTGGGTTGTTTTCCTGCCCAGGCCAGCTTAATTAAGAGTGAGCGCAATGTAGTAAAGAAAGTTTGTGTTAAGCATATGGGGATATTAGTGAATAAATATAGAAATTTAGGCAGCACTATCATTTTTATTAATGCTATTTTGTCAGCGAGAGACAATGGAAGTCGTATCCACCCCGACACCTGCTCTTCAGGGCGTGAGATTTCCTTGCCGTAATTATATTGTACGACCAGCTGGGGATCCTTGTGTATCCATATCCCCAGATACTTGACAGGGTCTTCGCACCATTCCAGGGGGTATTCCAGTGCATGGGGTATTGTGCCACTAGTTAAAGGAGGGATGACCGATTTGGACCAATTGATGCCCAGTCCTGAGTGCCATTCAAAATGCACATATTCCCGTATGAGACGTTCCAAGTGCTCCTTGGGGTCCCTGACGTACAGCACCATATCATCAGCGTATAATGATATAGCCAGTGTTCGCTGACAAAATTGTAACGCTGTATCTGCATGTCTCCGTCGCAATATACATGCAAGAGGCGCAAGCGCCACCGCGAATAGCAGGGGCAACAGTGGACACCCCTGCCATGTGCACGGTGGATCGAGAAGGTCCCTGATGTGTGCCCATTTGCATGTACCCAGGCTACCGGATTAGTGTATAATAGTTTAATCCAGTGCAAAAATGTATCTGCATTGAATTGAATCAAAAGCCATAGTGGCGTCTAGTAACACTGCTGTGGCTGGGAGTGTGGATTCCAATTGGTGCAGTATTGCGAACAGAGTGCGCAAACTGTGCGAAGTGGATCGTGCTGGCATAGACCCCGCTTGGTCCGGTAGAACCATGGTGGGCAATAGAAGACGGAGTCGAGTGACCAGGGCCTTAACCAGAATCTTACCATCTGTGTCTATAAGAGACAGTGGGTGGTATGAGTCGCACCTATGAGATGGTTTGTCAGGTTTCAATAGTGTGATAATGACGTCTTCTCGGAGCGTGTCAGGCAGGCATTGTCGCTGATAATCTTCCAAATAAATAGAATGCAAATATGGGGCTAGTAAACCAACTTATGTATGAAATTCATGGCAATGGCCTCCTTTACTTCCTCTATTGTGAGTGGCTGCGCTAAGAATTTACGCTGTCCCTGAGAGAGCCAGACCATGGTGATATCCTCAAGATAAGCCGCAATTTTCGGTTCCTCTGCCGATCTAAGACCAGCATACATACGCTCATATTATTCTACAAATATATTCAGAATGCCCAGTGTGTCATGTCTCACGGTACCTTTTTCAGATGCCACATCCACTATCTGTGACCTCGCCCATGGCTCTGCTGTTCTGTTGGCCAACGCACGGCCTGCCCTACGCCCCTGACCGAAGACCCGAGCCTGCCATCGTCGCGACATGTGTTGCACCTCTTGCTCTGCTGTTTCGTTGTACTCAGTGACCTTTTCTCTGATCCCTGCCAGTATGTCTTCCCTATGGGTAGCCTTGTATGTCCTTTCCAGTTCCCCCAGGGCCGATTCAATCTGCTTGAGACGCCCACGTATGAATTTGAGAATCCCAGCTTGGAGACCTATACAGGCCCTCCATATTGTAACTTTGAATGCTTCCCATACACTTTCTATATTCTGCACCAACCCCACATTTTTATCAAAATATTCTACAATTGCTGACCTCACTCCCTCCCTGAAAACCTGTTCTAAAAGTGAGGACTGCTGCAATCTACACTGAAATTATGGTGGGATGTGTGTGGGGATCGTCATTGTCTACAAAACCGGGGCATGGTCCGACAGCGTCTTTGGCAAATGTTTAACTGTGGCTGTCCATGCATTTACTTCCTTTGTGACAAACCAATAGTCCAGATGGGACCAGGATTTATGAATATAGGAGTGATATGTGCCCTCTTTACTTACAGGATTTCGCAGCCTCCAAATATCGATGAGGGCCATTTCCCTCATTCACCCAATCAATACCTCAGCCACCCGTTTAGTTGCCCCCGTCAAGGGCGAACAATCCTCATGAGCGACCAGTGGAGCGTTGAAGTCTCCTCCCCAGATGATTGCAGAGGGTGGCAGAGCATGCAACTTTGACCATATTGACACAAAAAACTCAGAGTCATCAGTGTTAGGCCTGTATACATTAACAACAGTAATCAGTGTACCGCACATTTTGCCCTGTGCAATGATGTACCTTCCCTGCTCGTCTGTCACAGAGTGAGTGAGCTCAAAAGGTAAATTCTTTTTGATGAGGATCATTACTCCTCTCGAATATGAAGAGTAGGAGGAAGCTATCTTCACCCCAGCCCACCTCGCAGCCACTTGTTTCTCTGAATGTCGTGTAAGGTGTGTTTCCTGCAGCAGTGTCACCTGTATGACCTGCCGATCTAAATATGCCAACACCTGCTCCGTATTTGTAGGATTATTAAGGCCCCTGACGTTCCACGTGATCCAGGATATGTGGTCCGTAGTGTTCCCCGCTGTGTCGCCCATTCTATCTATCGATATCATCGAATATCATGAATTGTACTATCGCAGCTAGATATTGATGCATGCACAGTGATCGTAATACTTCATGGCTAAACAATGAACTCCTTCCTCCCAACCCACCCACCTTAGCATCCCAAACATGCCAAAGAAATCCCCTTTTAACCAGAACACTACAATTATAAAACATTTAAGCCAACATTTAGCCTGACTACAGGCATACTTATTTAGAGTCTTTAACATTTGGGGTACCCCCTCTGGGGGCCGCTAGCGGCCAACACCCCCTCTGAGTTTGGGGGGCGGGCTGGGCAATCTCTCGGACCGTATCATGGTATGGTAGTGCCAGCGTCTTAGTCCGGCACCAGCTGTAGCCCATGCCATCTTGTACATATGTCTATACACACTATATTGCAAGGGTAAATGTACTTTCAGTTAGTGGCCAGTGTGACCATCAGCCCGCTTACAGTAGCTCCTGTAACGTTCAACTGGTTGGCAGCCTGTCTGTTATGTGGGCTCAGTATTTCTTACCCTCCCCTCCAGCTCCTCACCACATACCACATACTATGTATGACAGCCTTCGACGGTTACTTCCTCCAACCAGCAGGTTTAATCAACATTGTCTTCGTCATTACCAGGTCGGTGAGGTGGAGCTGTCTTTTCCTGCTGCTTAACAAATGCCATTGCATCTTTAGGTGACAAAAAAAACTTCAGTTTCTCCTGTGCTGGATCCTGAGGTGAGCTGCTTAAAGCATGGCGTATTGGTTATTCAGAGTCTGTAGTTTTTTTCTTGACCTGCTGGAATTCTCGTCTTGCCTGCTGCACAGCCATCATGAAATCCATATATAGGGCTATTTTGTTACCCTGATATGACGTGACGCCCGCCAGCGCCGTGTCCTAGTCCCGATAGTTCAACAACTTTGCAATAATGGGTCTCCGGCAGTGCCGGCATGAGAACTGGCGAGAAGTGCTCCGCCCCGAACATATCCCTGAGCATGGATTCCACATAGAGCTCCAATCTGCCAGTATTGGTATACTCAGGCATTCCAGGTCTTTATTTTTGGCTTGGATTACAGCTAGTAACTTCTCCATCTGCAAGCATGAGGCACATACAGTGCCTAAGGTATCTTCCGTCGTGGAGAGCCTCTGTTCTGCTCCTGTAATATGGGCCCCCTGCTTATTCAGCTTCATTACCATATGGTCCATTCTAAGATTAAGGGTGTCTATCTTGCTATCAATGGACTGCAAGCTGTGTTGCATTGCCAGCAGGGTGCTCTCCAGGGTAGTGCCACCCCCTGCCTCCAGATCCTGTTCGGAGTCTGACCCCATCTGAGGTTGAGATTTGGTGAGGCGCCTGAACTCGAATGTGAGTTTTGACTTCTGCTTGTCTGTCTTCCCCCTACTTGCCACCCTTCACCCCTTTGTTAATGATTCCAGGGTAGATATATTCCAAGTGAAAGGGCTCCACCATCCAGCGTATTGGTTTGTCTCCTTTTCACCAAATAGCAATGTCTCATTCACTTGGGACGTGTGGAGTCGGTCTCTGGTTCTCCCTTCTGACAAACAGTTCACTGTTGTACACCCACACCTCTAGCACTGTCGGTCTCGAGGGTCCGAAGGGGCCTAGGCTCTCAGTCTGCTGCGCTTCGCTGCCATTTCAATCTGCAGGGCTGAGGTTCAGCCCAATTTTCTCACCAGCATACCAGGGCTGCTACATGCAGGACAGTCAGGTATCCTTCACCTATTGGTTCACTGAGAACCTCATCATAACGTTTTTACATCCAGTCTCTCTCAACAGTCCCCACAACTGCAGCAGGCCCTCCTCATGCACGGCCGCCTTTGTAGTTTACGCTGCTCTTTGATGCCGCACCGGTCTGGCCCCGTCGCTGCTGCACAGGATCAATAATGAGTATGTAGAATGCCCTCGGCGATATGCTCTGACAGTGTTCTGAGCCAGCGCCTGGGGTCATGGCCCATCTGCATTCCCTCGTCGCGGTGCTCATGCTCGGCTCCCAGCATCCGCACCCTCTGTGCCACCTGACACTCTCAGGCAAGGCCTGTTGCACCCGGCCTGCGTTCACCAGGGCAGGAGGCCTCCCCCGTCTATTGTGACTCACCTGGCATTCGTTCAGTCCGGCCACAGCAGCGAATCCTACCACCACAGAGCGGCACACAGCAGCCTCAGTCGCTGTCACAGCCCACCGCTTCACTCCTCACATTGGCCAGTGAAACAAGAGGGCCGCCATGTTGTTTGGGCACTACAGATGGCTGGAATGTAGTCTCGCAGAAAAGGGTTGCCGGCTTTCTTTCTTTCGTCTTACTGCCTTCGACTTAATCTTTAGGACACAACCTCACAATTCCCTCATCGTCTCAGGATCGATGGCGGTCCAAATGCAGGATAGTGAGCGGATTTTGTCCCTGACCAGCCGAGCAGCACTAATATGCGGCCATCTTGCTGCGGGTTTCCTAGCGCCCACCTTCATTCTGATACTTGGTGTAGAGTTGTATTGGGTGGGAATAGGGGTTTATCTCAAGCTATTCCTACCCCATATGGGTTAAAACAAGGGTGCTTCCCCCCCTGCTCTTCTCCCTATATATTTCAGACCTTCCTGATCATTTGGCCCAAAGTGAGGGTATTGTCCCGACGGTTGGCGGAAAGCCTATTGTGTGCCTTCTGTACGCAGACGACATCATAATTTTTGATCTAACCCCTAAGGGTCTAAATAGCCGTCTGCAGGCATTCGAAAAATTTGCTGAGGCTCACTACTTAAAGACCAACATATCTAAAAGTAAAATTATGTGTATGCATGGGAGGAAGAAGCTGAAATATGGAACTTTTGTATGGTCTTTGGGTGGTCAAAAATTGGAAATTGGAAAATCGTATTTTTTCTAGGGGAAGATAGTGTGCAGAAATTTAAGTGACAAAGCTCATATAGAAAATATGTATAAAGCCACTTCCCAGGCTAAATGTCTGGGATCTCTTTATAGGGTCACTGGGAGAAGACATTTTGCACCTTTATTGGAGGTCTTTCGTGCTAAGATTCCTGCCTACTTATTATATTGCACAGAATTGATTGATGTATCAAAATGGGGCTTTTGAAACACAATGGAAGGTTGAATTTTTAGAAGCCTGGCCTCAGTTAACCCAGCTCTTTCTGTGGCCACTCTAAGGCTAGAATATAGGTTGAGAAGTACTTGGGTGCAGGGCCTTGCAGGGGTAATGCATTGGGCTGTGGGCCTAGCAAAGAGCTACCATGGTACACTTAGGTTCTGGCTAGGAAAAGGAATTTTAGATGGCCTAAAAGAAAATTGATTAATTTATAGAAATTTTATGATTGTGACAGATTTGCTGCAACTAGATCCGTTATTGATTTACACTCTGACGCCTACGCGCCACTTCACCTAAATGGCTTGAAATTGAACAAAATATAACTCAACCATTATTCTAATGTATTAATCGAATCTTCTTCAGTGATTGAAACAACCAACCTAGCAATATTAGACCTACATTCTTTATGTACATCCAGTATGAAAGGAGCATATGTACAAGGACTTAACCCCGCCGTAGCGTCAATTGTTTGACGTTACGGCAGCATTTTTTTTATCACCGTATTTACAAGTTGCCGCTAACCACAGTTAGCGGCAGTTTTCCGGCGTAAACATGAATTTTTAGGATCGCCACTTCTGTTAGCGGGACTTAAAGAAAATGAGATGCAAGGTAGGCGTTCTCGTGCAATAACTGCTGCTAACCCCACTTTGCGATATTTACAAGGAATCCCTTGTATGGTGCAAAACCAAAACAACTGCCTCTAACTCTAGTTAGAGGCGTTTTTAAGACCAGAAAATAGCTGGTCTTAAAAATGGTCAAACACTTGGGGCCTCATTTCAGAAGGTTTTGGTGCTGGACAGCGCTGCAAGGAATGTTGCTGCGCTGCCCTGCAACAAAACTACAGGGCAGGAATGCGCACAATCAATAAGATAGGGCGCATTCCTGGGCCTCATTCATGAAAAGTGTTGCATCGCTGGGACAAAACAGCGTTGCAACCCTTTTCACTACACCCCTTCTTGTGACACCATGGATGCGCTGTATTCACTGTACGAAGCAAACACAAGGAGATGATGGACGGAGTGCTGAAACATTTCAAACACTCACCCCCGGTCACAGATCTGGGTTGAATCCATCATCATTCTTTAGCTCACTTTGCCACCCCAGTTCAGACACAGCTATATGCAAATCAGTCTGACCCTGTGCCTCATGGGAACAGTCCAGACCGAACTGCCAAGCTATGTCTTCCCTGGACCGGAATCAAGCATCCTGGGACCGGTTTCGGGCTAACAGCCCTCATCAGCCAGGCTAGCTTGAATCCAGTGGCAAAGTGAGCAAGGGACCCACGTCTGGGCATACCCTGCCAACTTAGGGCGAACAAAGCAAACACAAGGAGATGATGGACGGAGTGCTGAAACTTTTCAAATACTCACCCCGCGCAGGGTCAAGACTGATTTGCATATGGCTGGGTCCAAACTGGAATGGCATGGTGAGCAAAACAACGATGGATTTAGGCCCAGATCTCTGTACTGGGGTGAATGTATGACATTGTTCTGCATTCTGTCCATCAATTGGTCTTTTTTTTGCAATTGTTTTTTTTGTATTCACTGTACGGCGCTCCACGTCGCAATTAATGACAGATACGTCTGGAATCCTGACATATCTGTCAGCGCTAAAGTCAGCCATTGTTGCAGTTGTGTCACAAGCATGACGCAACTCCAGCAATGCATGGGGCCAGCCTATCCCTGTGGCACTGGTCACCCTTATGCCTGCCATGAGGCAGGCGTAAGGTACTGACACAGTGTTGTCCTACAATTGCTGCAGTGAAATCTAATGGATTTGACTGCACCACTCCTATGAGGCTTTGTTGCGTGGGAATGCCCACCCTGCATGCATCATACCTGATGCAGGTATAATGTGGCACAGGGTTTCACAAGGTCATGCATATGCCTAGATGCGTCACTTTGCCAATATGGTGCAACGTGGTGCAAGAATCACGCTGCAAGTACATCAAGAAAATGACACATCGGCGGGGTGAAACTGTCAGAATGGGCTCATGAATAAGCCCCCCTGTCTTTTCCCCCTACGTTGGCGCACAACGGTGGCATGCGCCAACGCAGGCACCCTTGCGCCATGGTGCAAGGGTGACTGTGTTGCGCAGTTAATTGAAGTTGTGGCTCCATCTCTTCTCGAGACGTCTGCAGGTGGGGCTGGACTAGTGGGGGGCGGGAATGAACCAGTTGGCCTTCTTGGAGTGTTGTTTGCCTGGTCTTTTCTTGAGGGGTGCCAGAGGGTCAGCGCAGTTGGAGATCCATTGGTGGAGGTTGCGCGCTGTGGTGTTGGCGTCTGTAAGCGTTGGAGGAGTGGTGGTGCTGAGGGAGTTCACAGGAAGTTCTTCGGTGGCCTTCATCCAGCTGCGACGGGGGGCAATGATGGCGATGGTGTACGATGGGCATGGTGAATCTGTGATGTAAACAATGATGGTCATTGTCCTGTGGTGTGGGGTCCTGTGGTGTAGCTGTAGTTGAAGTTCCCGCTGATGGAGAAGACGGGCTCGAGCATGTGTCAGGCCATGTGGGTTGGTGCGTTGACTATCTGCTTGAGTCAGATGTTGGCGAGGTTCCCCAGGAGGGGAGTGGTGTTCTGGTAACTAGGGTTGTCCAGGTGGAACTTGAGGTCTCAGAGTAGGATGTAGTTGGTGGATGTGAGAGCCTGGGGTGTGGTGAGGTCTACAATAGCATTGGTGAATGGGGGTTCATGGCCCGGGGGGGGCTATAGATGAGGGTGCTGCGGAGGGTAGTGTTGGGGTTGGTCAGGATCTGGAAGTGGAGGTGTTCCAAGGTCACCGTCGAGTCATTAGAGTGCGTGGTCAGTCGGAGTGTGCTTTTTCAGACAATGGCAATGCCTCCTCCTGGCTGCTCAGGATGGTCCGGGTGGGTGAATTTGTAGCCGTCGTGGATGCTGATGGCGATGTCTGGTCCGGAGCAGGGGTTGGTCCAGGTTTCCGTGAAGAAGGCGGTGTCTGAAGAGGTGGCGTCGAGGAGGTCCCAGATTTCTGTTGCGTGTTTGTGGAGGGACCGCACGTTGAGGAGGATGCAGTTGAGCCGCTCGGCTGCACTGTTGATCGGCTGGGCGACAGGAGGCGCTGGTGTGCTGATGTGACAGAAGGTGCTTTTGCAGTTTTGACAGGCGCAGGGTGCAAGAGAATTCTACATTGCTAGATGGCAGGCGGTGTGGCGTCCAGGGTTGAGGGCGAGGAGGGTGCTGGTGTCGTAGCAGTGGAGTGTCCGAGAGGAAGGGTCCTTGGTGCTGGGCGCGGTCCAGGGGCAGACGGACGCAGACAGGCTTGCATTTGGTGCACCAGTGGTACGCCCGCAGTGTATGGCCCCACAGCAGGCGCCATTATGTAGTGCTGCGGGGGGACTGGACAGCTGGGAGGGGAAAAGCGGGAAAGGTCACTGGAGGGAGTGGGGGCGCGGGGGAGCGGGGGTTGTAAATATATTTGAGAAAAATACTTACCTCGAAGCCTGGTCCCACGTCTTCTGTCCTCCTGCTCTTCTGAGTCTGCTTCAAGGAACAGGAAGGAGGCAAACAGGCTCCCTCCCCAAAGCCAATCACAACACTGCAATGTAGCGTTGTGATTGTTCTTGAGCGCCATGACAAGGCATTCAGCCAGGAGCTGGAGTGGTGGGCATGTTCTCCATGCAGGCTGTAATGCAGCCTGCATTGCGAACAGGGATGTGCGCATGACTGCTTTGGGCGGCCTGAGAGGGCTGACCAAACAGTCCTTGCACACTTGAGTGGGCATACCACTCCACCCCTGCCCAGCTCTGTGAGTAGAGCAGACCCTGCTAAGGAAACATAGCTTGAGTACATCAGAAAGTTATCATCATGTTATGTTTCCTCTTCTTGCACTGCTTGAAAGCAGTGGGGCGACGCTCTTCCGCCATAGCAGATGAGCTGCCACTGGGGGTGCGTCACCCACAGGTGCTAGGCCTGGGCCCGACTCGACCCACGGGCCTCCTCCGCTATGCATCCCACCTTCTCCTCACCTGGAAATTGACACCGTGGTGCAATCCGCTGCACTCTCTCCAAATCTGTGACTCAGTCAGCAGGAGCCTCAGCCAGGCAGGATTTCACAAGCCTGGGTACAGCAGTCGCCACCAAGTCCTCTGGGGAACCTCCTGATGCAGACAATGCAACAGGGCCCCCTTAGGCGTGAAGTTGCAGCGCTCCCGCCACGCAAGTTTGGCACAGCTCAGGGGCCTCACCCTCCACAGCGTCCGTCCAGCACAACATCCTCCGGCTTGTGATGCAGAGAGGCGCGGCCCACCATTGATATTCTCCTCCATGCACCCCGGTGTAGTGGTGGCGCGTAGTATGCGTTGCAGACCTCCCTATGTTGGTGCACAGGAGTGCCTCTACTGTTCACAGCTCCAAGGGGCAACAGGCAGTCTTCTCACACAGGTCAGCAACGTGTCTCCATGCGACCTGGCAGACTTCCCCACCACGTAAGGGCGATCGCTGACGCCTCAATGTCTACCGCCACGGCCCAGCAACTCCACAGCACCTCTGCATCCCACTCTGGGTCCCAGATGCAGGCCCAGCGAGGCCTCCAGGCCCCGGGTACTGTCCGCGCTTTCTAGGTTTTGGATGCCATGGTGTTGCAAGGAGTGCGCAATGATAAGCGTTGCATCACTGGTTTTGCCCAGCGATGCGCCTCTTTTCATGATTGTAGCCCTGAATTTCCACTTCCCCTGGGACTCTGGCTGGTCATCCTGGCTGTTAGCTGGCTTGGGGGGGTTGTTGATCTGTGCTGCACTTGGCCCTGGCTGCTCCATTCTGCATTCCATTAGTTTTGTTTCCTATTTTTTATTGGAGGTGGACTTATAGGCTATTTTTGCGTCTAGAGGCAAAAAAAGTCACGTTTTTTTGCCGCTAATGCACCTTTCGTCAGTTTTTGCCCGCTAATGTCAGAGTTTGTATCGCCTTCACGCCAGTGTTAGCGGCAGTTTTCACCGCGGCTACCTGAAACTATCGCCATGTAACAGGGCGATAGTTTTTGGTGATAGGCCACGTTAAGAAAACTGTAGCTAACTAGCGTTAGCGGCAGTTCTTGTACATATACCCCTTAGGATATGGCAAGTCCAAATGGCACCATTTATAAGGAGTTGGTAAATATGCTGTAGGAAGAGTGCATGTGTGTTGGTGGTGAGCAAAAAAGTACAATAGTGGTGTCCTTCTCGACCAGGTTTTTGTTGTGTGCCTAACACACGTTCTCTCCAGGAAAGTCTAAGAGAGATTCATGGGTCATGACCTGTATTTTCTATGTACTCTAGCTGTGGTTACCTGACCGCCAAGGGAATCTACCAGCTAGAGATCAGAGAAACACTCTGATAATGTAACATGACTGTTCTCCCCCTCTGTAGTCACATATGAGGAACTGGCTGATACAGATTATTAATGGGACGAATGTCAGGAGCTTTAGAAAAACCACACCCCTGCTGGCATCCACAACCAATCAGGTAGTTTCTTTGCACTTGAGAAGTATTTGAGTTAGGCGCAGCAGAAGAAGTGCCATGCAATGGGGGCATTTAACTATGGCCAATGCCACCTATCCACAACTGATGCGGACGGGCTCGCGGTCTCCTATCTGTTAGTGGCATTACCAGTCAAAGAGTGCTTCTGAATCTTTGTGTTTAATCCATTTGCTAGGTGTTTTCATTGTTGCTTTTCCTGTTTTAAAGAAATCTGTTATAAACGTTATACTGTTGTACAGTCATTAATTTCAATACATATATAAAACTCTTTGAAGATTATGTGCAGATTTTTGGTCATTCTGAAAACCGGACTGGACTTTTGTATCAGTTGGGGTGAGAAGCACAGCCTACTTTTTTGAAAGGCCCTAGTACCAGAGCACGGTTTGTAAAACAGAGGAAGCAAGTCCCGTAGAAGAAAGCTACCTCAACTGAATTTTTTAATGAGTTCTCTAAAACCCCCTCAACATGCAGTCACCGACCCCCTTAATGTTTATATAAAATGTTCTTGTGTTTTAATGTCTAAATGTCTCACACTTTGCGCACTTGTATTAGGTGACATTTTAATGTGTTCTGTGTATAAGTTATATAAAATCTATTTTCTATTGTATTTCTAAAAGAAACTCACAATAAACCTATTGAATTGAAGGACATTGCAACCGATGATATTAACAGAAGCTTTTGCATCTATGTAAAGGTCTGATCTTTCCATCTAAAAGCTAAACAAATGAAAGAAGCTCTTTTGAATTCTGCCAATGCATGACTACATATCTTCTTCTAGAGGGCATTATTTTATTGCAGCAGTGAATGAGTAATAACTTAAATGTCACTGCAGGCTCCAGGAGTTGTCATTCTCTTTTAGTTGGAGCCAGAACGTTCGTTTTATAGGGTTGAAAACATGTATTGTTTTAAAAATAGAAATGAGGCAATTTCAAGTCTCAGTGCATTGCTTGGTTTAAGTTATCACCTAGTGTCTATTTACTTTCCAAGTTTTTAAGAATTGCAAAGTTGTAATACACTCCATTGCCCATAAACCATACTAATCCAGATTCCTTAGTCTATGAAATTGTCTCTCCAGGGTTCCAATTTACACCTAGGAAACTGAACTGAAACCCAGCTGGTTTCCTCCATTTTTGGCCAGGGCGTCCACATTACACCCACTCAATATTTATATAGTCAAGCTATGGTCTAATAACAAGCACTGGTGCATATGCAGATTTAGAGCCGTCCTTCACGATGGATAAAGGTGGCCTAGCATCTCTCTTATCACTTGACATACCTATGCCCCAAATTATTCAGTTGCAAACTTTGCAGAGTGATGGAAAGGGAGGTTATTTTTGCAGCTGCTTTGACATTGGGAAAATTTAAGATATAGAACACTCTATGCATTATGGGAAAATGCAACATTCAGAATTGATTGAGTACCAAAACGTATGAAAGAATTCATTAACCTTTGACTGCTGTGTGTTGAAATCAGCATTAAGTTGCTTAAACACATGTACCTCATGTCTCTTTGTGCACCCAGATCCACATCGCGTTGTAGCCTTGATATATAATGAAAAATGTGGAATTGTTTTCGTTATTTCAACAAATGTGATTAATATTTTGTTGCATCTCTCTTACAGGAAACAATAAATCTGGAAGGCGAACCAAGGAAAAGTTACCTTAGATGTCTGAAGTTCGGCAATACCAAATATGAGTTGGGTCTTCTAAAGGAATACAGCCTACACAATTATATAATATTAGCACAGATCGCAAAGTTGTGACAGAAACTATGTTTATGGTGCACTGTCATTGGATGACAGATATTAAAATCAGGACTAAATGTAAAATATAAAACCTGTATGTTTTCTAATTTTGTGGAACTTAGGGAATCTATTGGTGCAAGCCAGGCCTACCTTACCCTCACTGGCTATCCAGTAGAACATGCTGAGCATGAAGTTTGTCAGATTTTTAGCATTATTCCCTAAAAACATGGTAATTTCCTCCAGTCTTCCTTGAACAGGAAGATATCCCTGCCAAGATTTTACCCTCATCTTTGTTCTTCTGGGTTTCCTGAGCATGGGGTAACATTCATGTATGAGTTCAGCATGGCCACAGAGAAATGCAGTGCATTTTGAAAATCTGGAAAGTAACCTCAAACGAAATGCCAGGTTAGGGTTTTTTTCAGTTTAGGCCAACTGTCTTTTGTTCACAGATATAACCTATGGGCTGTATAGAAATCTGCTACAATCATATATTTTTAATACCCACTCATCATGTGGTTTCTATTGCCGGTTTGCCAGGCTTCCCTTGCCATAACTGGCTTGCGGACAATGAGCTGGACAAGATGTTTATCAGATTTTCAGTGTTTTCCCAAAACATTGTTGTCTGTGTCAGACGTATGTGGGTTTTCCATGAGTTTAAGCAGGGATCCACACTCTAAACACTAGAGACTGTTTTTGATCGGGGGATCCTATGGAAGATGTCTGCAGTATTGTGGCCCAGGGTCAGATGGACTACTCCTAGTTGAACCTACCAACCTAGACATTTCTGAAAACTAGAGACAAATGGGAGTCTAATGTTATGTGGCTTCGTAGAATTCCATCATGTTTTATTACCCTCAAACCCTTGCAAATATCAAAGTTTGTTAAAAAACTAGAATTTAAATTGTCTGAGAGAAACACTTCAGCACTTCAGACAAAGAGTAAAGATCCCACCATTCATTTTTTCAACACTTCTCCTGATAAAAATGGTACCACACATGTGTTGGAGCGTCTGTTGCATGGGGCAAGAAAAGACCAAAACTGTGGCCGCATGGAGAGCACATTGATAATATATTGACTTCACAAGGTCACAAAATAGGCATGTTCCTGTCAGCTATGATAGATCAACCACACATGTGAGGCATTGCTTTTATTCCTAGATGTATGGGTACCCTGGGTGTTACTGTTACCAACAGTTTCCAGAAATTTTCATCATGTGCACATGAGAAACACTCTCTTTTAAAACCAATGCTTGATTTATATCGGACATTCTGGGTAAGAAAAAGTGATAATATCCACTCAAGCTATACCACCTCTCAGGACTCCTCCAGGTGTCTGGTGTATTGAAATATCTGGTCTTGGTAGGTTTCCCTAAGTGCTAGATGACTCCAGTCCCAGATTTGTGTGTCTGAGCCCCATCAAGGAGCCAGATGATTTTGGGATTTTTGTTTTAAGGCTAAGAAAAGATCCAAAAATGCATCTGGCTCCTTGCTTGTCTGTGTACCAGACATTGGGTGCTTTCTCTTAGGATAAGAAATAATCCAAACTGAATCTTACTTCATCCTGTAGTCATAGAACTAGGTGTCTGTGGCAAAGTAACTGTTTGGAGATTTTTCTGAGGCTAAAACAATATCCAAACAGTGTCTGGGTCTTTGTTTGGACGGAGAACCATTGTGACTGCAGAGAGTTTGTGTGAAATTGAGCAGGAAGTGGGAATTGGAAGTGAGGTATAGGAGCAATCTTATTCCATCCCATCCCCTTCCAATCCCCATCGTCCGTTTCAATTCATGTGTTGGTTTGAGGATCTGGGATCCTCGTCACTCCCTTTCTCCCAGAATCCCCCTCCCCCACCAGCAGAAAACATATTTTGAACTGGTAGACATGGCTAGGAAGGAGCTGTAGACAGTAATAGCTGCTCATAGTTCCTTCTATGGGCCCCCCATGAGGCTGATCTTTGAATGTACATGATGCAGGGCTAGGTGGTCCCTTCTAGGTCCATGTGATATGTGTTGGATGTCCCTAGTAACTTCACATACATAAATAACAAGGCAGCCCCGATGTGAGCACCGAACTGCCTCATTCAGAAGTTTGCCAGTGCCCAGAAGGGATAGGGCACTGGTACCATCCTCCCAGATAGGGCACTGGTAACACCCTTCCACCAAACCTTGAATGGAAGAAAGCTTATCTCCCATCCGGGGACAAAAGGAAACAGCAGCCGAGTGCATTTAACCCCTTGGCTTCCTTGATCTATATGTTGATCAATAGGGCAGCCACGGGGTCAAAGTATGTAAATATGTTTTTCATAGATTGCAGGTTTGTATTTCATCGGTTACAAATGTTTTCTTTAGTCAAGATTAACATTTGTAAATTGAGTTTGTGTATGTGTTGTAAAAATGGCTGCAATGGTGCTATAGTAATCAAGAACCATGCATGTGTATCAAATTGTAATACAAAGGCTGAGCTAGAAAAGGAAGCAATTCCTGTACCTTGCTTATTGAGCAATGTCCTATAAAACCTTTTAAAGTTGTTCAGTTGAATGGCCAATAAGATGTTGAATGCTGAGATTAAGGCTCTGGAATGGAGCACAAATCTTGCTGAGATAGCCAGGACGCCAGTGGTAAAGAGCTTTGGAAACAATGCAGTTTGATATAAACAGTGTCCTTTTCCACAAGACAGTGAAGAGCTTTCCTACTAGGGTGGTGTTGTTTGTCTATCCAAGTGGGTTTTGTGACCTGTGGAGGAAGATCAATAAATCTGTTGGTAGACACACAGAAATGACAATGCACAACAGTTATTATTGATAAGATAAAGTATGAAAAATTGGGCTGTTTGTTGAGGCGGTGAAATCCTACTAAAGCAACAGCCACAATACGTTATCAGGGTGAATCGCTAAATTAACCTGTTATTATCCATATGGTAGCCTGGCACAAGAGCAGTCAGACTTTACTTAGAGGTAATGTGTAAAATATTTACGCAGCACTTACCCAGTAATAAAGAGAAAACCCAACACAATTAAAATCCCACACTTATCTATAACAATAGAGTGAAATGTAGTAAATTATTTGAGATCAAAACAACAAACATCCAATCAGTAGAGATGGAGATATGCAATTTTAAAGATTTTGTTAAAAGTACTATCAAAAGGCACAAAGCACAAACTGAGGGTATCTGGTCAGGCTGGACTGGGACAAAGTCACAAGTTCTGGTCGATTGCGATGTAGCGCTGGTTGGACACAGGACCAAGTTTGGTCGACTGAGGATTGAACCTTATGTCCTTGGTGCACACTCTGCTTGGCGTTGTTTTGTAAGGCGTCGCGTTGTCCAGTGCTGGTTCCAATGAAGCTGTATGTCGAGGCTTTGCGTCGCTCTGGGTCGGTTCTGATGAGCTGTGTGGTGAGGCTTTGCAAGGCTTCGTTTCACTCTACATTGGTTCCCATGAAGCTTTCAACTGTAGGGCGAGACTTTGTAAGGCTTCGCAAACACTCTGCGTCAGTTCCAGTGAAGCCTGCAGCTGTGCAGTGAGGCTTTGCAGGGCTTTGCAATCTCTTTATGTTGTATATGGCGGAACTTTCAGTTAGGCCAGGAGGAGCTTTCTCTGATGCCCTCCAAAGGTCCTGCACATGAGGGGTACCACTTGGGGATCAGGAACTCACTCTAGTGGAGGGCAGCAATGCTTAGACAGGTCCAGTTGCAGGACGATGCAGGTCTAGTGCAGCAGGTCAGCTGGACAGCTGAAGGAAGGCAAGCAGGGCCCACCTCAAGCAGCAGGGCGACCTTCTTCTGTAGTTTCCATATTTCCAAGAGCATACTCAAGAGTGGGACAGAGAGTCCAATATTTATATCTGGTGCCCTCTTTGAAGTGGGATAAGCTTCTGGAGTTTTACCCCTATAGAGATGCCTGGAATTTCCTGCCTCTCTGCCCAGGTCCCAGTCTGTCTGGATTAACCCCAGGCGGAGCTGGCATAGTGCGACTACGCGGAGGTCCACGGACTTGGGAAAAAACTGTGTGGAACTCCTCTCCGCTACCCGCCTCCACCCCCCTAATAAAAAATATTTACAAATTATTTTAAAAAGAAATATAAACACACTTACCTGTACTGCGGCGTCCCCGGGATGCCCTCCTCCTCCTCGCCGTCTCTCTCCTGCGTCGGACGTACATCTTGCAAGAACTGAGCATGCTCGCGCATCTGCGCAGTTCTCGCAAGATGTACGTCCGACGTAGGATATAGACGGCGAGGAGGAGGAGGGCAGCCCGGGGATGCCGCAGTACAGGTAAGTGTGTTTATTTAATTTGTAAATATTTTTTATTAGGGGGGGTGGAGGCGGGGAGCCTATTTAGCAGGGAGGGGGGCTGGCTAACTCCACTCCGCTGCGGAGTCGGAGTTTTGCCCTATACTCCGCGTTCTCAGCGGAGCGCTGAGTAGGCAAATATCTGCACACTCCGCTGACGGAGCGGAGTTCTCTGCCCACCCTTAGTCTGGAGGCACAATAGGTTAGTGTGCAGTCCTTTGTGTGTGAGCTGAGCCATTGCCTTTGAAGTGCAAGGGTGGTAGGTGACAGCTCGGATCCTTTATCAAATCAGAGACGGCCCATCCTGCTAACACCTAGTCCCCCTTTGTTATACTGTCTGGGAGAAATACACAAAGCCCAACTGCCAACTACACCTAGTCACCGGACCCAGTAAACAGCTGCAGGCATCAAATGGTTAAGACAAGAAAATGACAACTTTCTAAAAGCGGCATTTTTAGAATACTGACTTAAAATCTAACTTTACTATTAAAAAGGATTTTACATTACAATTCCTCAGACACCAAACATGACTTTCAAACCTACTCCCAAATCAAAAGCTATCACTTAATAAATGTAATAAGGTAACCCAATGTTATCCTATGGGAGAGGTAGGCCTGTGCAGTAGGTGAAACATGAATGTAAGAGCTTTTCACTACCAGGACATGTAAAACTTAAAAGTTCATGTCCAGCTTATCAAATACATTCCACCCTGCCCTTTGGACTGTTTAGGGCCTACCCTAAGGGTGACTTATATATATTTAAAATGAAGGTTAAGGCTGGTAAAAGGTTTATTTTACCATGCCAAAACAACAGTTTACGAGCTGCAAACACAGGCTGCAACGGCAGGCTTGAGACATGTTTAAAAAGGCTACTTAAGTGGGTGGCGCAATGAGTGCTGCTAGTCCACTAATAGCATTCAATTTACAGGCCCTGAGTACATGTAGTATCACTTCACTGGCTGGGGACTTACAAGTAAATTAAATGTGCCAATCAGTTGTAAGCCAATTGTACCATGTTTAGGAAGTGAGCACAAGCAAGTTTAGCAGTGGTTAGCAGTAGTAAAGTGCAGAGTCCTAAGACCAACATAAAGGAATTCAGCAAAACAGGAGGAGTGAAGGTAAAAACGTTTGGGCATGACGCTGCAGAGAGGGCCAAGTCCAGCATCAAGGTTTTGCTAACACCAAGTTTGCATGCTTGTTACTTGAGGGTAGGACTGATGGAAGCTGACATACTTTCAATGTCAAACAGGAGCAGCTGTTGGACCATTTGTCACAATTCCTATAGTAGATGCATTGACACCCAATCTGTTCTGATGCATTTAAATTAAAATCTATAAAAAGCTAAAATATTTTGGATAATGTCAGCACCAGGGTACAGGTTATCATATTCACAGTATCATCTGTGTCTACATCTGCACTCCATACGCTGCCTATCTTCAACAAGGTTCAGTAAGTCTTTGCTCAAGTTTTGTTCCCAGGAACTGGAGGTGGGCCTTTCACTTATATTAGAAGAAGAAGACCTGGTTCTATAAAAGTCCCTTGGCTACTTCAGTCGTGGTTGTCAATCTGTGGATGCTGCTTCATTGGTGGAATTCAGCATATGTTATCACATGATCGCATTATGTCGGCATTCCACATCACTTCTGGTTCTGATCCTTCGACATTTGTGTTTCTCCCTTAGTGTTTCTTTGTCTTCTGTTCTTCCCCAGAGTTCAAACTTGGCATTTCCCGTGGATTCCTGCTCCATTGTTCTACTGCTAATGGCCATCAGGAATTCCTGCATTTATTAAGGCAGACCTAAGCATAACCTGAGACACAGCAACATACCCCTTGAATATTGTGACCAAAAGTATTTGTAACAAGGAGAGCCTGAGATGTATGAAGACGGGCATGGGGTTTGTCCTCTCCACCTGAAAAGTATCATTGTAGACTATGAGGGAGTCTTCATTGCTGTCAGTGATTACTATAAATTATCTTAAAAGGATTATGCAGGTTCACAACATTCAGGTACTTTAGGAAACCAACTAGGGAAAGGAGATATTGCATTTCCATACCTCTATGAATAATGGTAACTTGTTTTCTTTAGGGAATCCTTGATGGAATCGAAACACGAGTGAAGAATTCCAACAGACGTGTGGACCAGTCTCCTTCTGTTTCCAATACCCTGTCCCCCCCAAGATTCCTCTGCCAACTCATATATTTGGGTAGGTGTAGAGATTTTGGGGAGATTGAACTATTGTGTTTGCCCAAGTGAACACTGAGTTGAGACAGTTACACAATGGTATTTTAACAATACAGAAAGACAATTGAAATTAATTTAAAAACAGAGAACTTTGGGTTTATGTATGAAAAAAACATCACAGTTCTTTCCATGCCCCCATATCTAAGCATTTTTAAGCACATGAAATCTTTCCACTGGAGTCTCCAAGGAGCTTTTGCTGCAATTGGTTTTCATAAGCAAGAAACAAGAACACATTGAACAACTATGAGTCTGGTTGTAGGTCAATTCTTTGCAGTTTATTGTGACCAGACCCTCTGAATTTCAAGGTACTCTCAAGTCTCTTGCAGCACAAAGGGACAGGTGTAAAGCTCTCCAATCATTAATATTATAGAGTGTCAATTAGCCTGTCGCTCATTGCGGCCAATTGAAAATGCTGGGGTGGAGGTCTCCATGGAACAGCAGACAACCATACTAGCTTTAATATTCATAGGCTACAGACAGTGAGATCAAGTTCCCTTAAAAAACATATTGAGTGCTATACTTTGAATCTGACATTGAGGAGGCTATGCAGTGGACCATGGAATCGCTATCTGCTCCTCCTGATGGCTCAGTACTGCACAGGTACAGTGTAAGCTGTGGAATACTGACAGCTTGTAGTTGCAAATGGTGATCACTTATCCTTAGTAGGTCCTAACATTTGCATGACTTTGCTGCAAGCACTGTCCAAAAGCACTTTCGCAAACCATTGTGAGTTTCTAGGGGATGGTAAGTAACCCCGCATGGCCATTGTGAAATATAGCCCCTTCCAAACCATTACTCAAATATCTTCACCTCCTATTTAACTTGGTTATTTTTATTTCCAAAGGCATTTGTCTAGGACAAAACTCTTGTGACACTCTTTCACAAAAAATGGAAAGGCAGTATTTAAAAGGCTTTAATGTTCGGATCTGATTTTCTTGTTATATTTGTGAAACCCCACCCACCCCATACTTTCCCCGTGATTGAAACTTGATTTTGTATTTTCATTCTCTTTCTAATTCTTTCTTAAAGAATTGGGTTTGGGCCCATTTGAAACCAAAGCGGATCATCAAACCGAAGTGGAAGCCTATCCAAGAACAATGTCCACTGTTGAAAGGACTGAGGAAGAGTTTCACTCCTAAGAGTTTTCTGATGGCTTGGCTACTATTTAAAGCAATGATTTGGCAATGGTTCATCAATCTAACCTATTACACACTTTGTTCGCCACTGTGTTTATGTGATCACTAAACATAAAAAATTTGCAGAGTCCCAAAGTTCACTTTCAAGACCAGTCGAAGCTAGAGACTTAGCACATTCTGCCCCAATGACGTTTTATATTGTTCCGGATTTGTCATTCACTTTAGGTAATCCTCATTTTATTTGCTCCATTCTTTTATCTGTCCTGAGGGGGTTTCCAGTAAAAGGGATTTGAAATTCAACCTCAGTACAATCATAACATTGATTCTATCGAGGGTTGCTTCTTTAAAAATAAGTTATTTATTTCTGCTAAGTGGGAACCAAGCATCAAAGAGAGTTGGTGATTCTCAGCAGTGACTGAACATAAATAGCTTTTGACCACTGCAAATAGATTTTGCATGAGTATTGTCCTCGTAGACGAAGGATGGTTTTGTCTGCGTGAAGTCTGCTGTACATGCAGAGAAGCATGAGGGATATAGTACCATCTGTATGGAGCTCAGAGGAGGCAATGAATTTACCATCTCGGTAGACATCTCCCATGGTATGGAGTCCTGCTGCTCTCAGGGTGGTTAACAAGCCCGGTTCCCATGTGACTGAGATTTCTGAGTGGTGTTTGAGTGGCAAGGCAGGGGCATGCAGTGGATCTTTCTGTGCTCTGCGTCCTAATTTCTTCCACGCGTGTACTGTGCATTGTGCCAGATCGATTTCCCCATGCGCAAAAATTGTGCTGCTATTGGAGATCATGGCTTTAAGAGGGAGAGGGTGCACCGCATCACTTTCCACAGCTACGTGCAGGATATAGTTCAGAGCATGTTGCCAGTAATAAGCAAAGTGCACCTGTGCACATAAGTAATATATCGGTAGATCTGGGGCTGTAAATCCTACCTGGTCATATGAAAGTGTTAAGATCTCCCATTTGAGTCTGGGTTGTTTTCCTGCCCAGGCCAGCTTAATTAAGAGTGAGCGCAATGTAGTAAAGAAAGTTTGTGTTAAGCATATGGGGATATTAGTGAATAAATATAGAAATTTAGGCAGCACTATCATTTTTATTAATGCTATTTTGTCAGCGAGAGACAATGGAAGTCGTATCCACCCCGACACCTGCTCTTCAGGGTGTGAGATTTCCTTGCCGTAATTATATTGTACGACCAGCTGGGGATCCTTGTGTATCCATATCCCCAGATACTTGACAGGGTCTTCGCACCATTCCAGGGGGTATTCCAGTGCATGGGGTATTGTGCCACTAGTTAAAGGAGGGATGACCGATTTGGACCAATTGATGCCCAGTCCTGAGTGCCATTCAAAATGCACATATTCCTGTATGAGACGTTCCAAGTGCTCCTTGGGGTCCCTGACGTACAGCACCATATCATCAGCATATAATGATATAGCCAGTGTTCGCTGACAAAATTGTAACGCTGTATCTGCATGTCTCCGTCGCAATATACATGCAAGAGGCTCCAGCGCCACCGCGAATAGCAGGGGCAACAGTGGACACCCCTGCCATGTGCACGGTGGATCGAGAAGGTCCCTGATGTGTGCCCATTTGCATGTACCCAGGCTACCGGATTAGTGTATAATAGTTTAATCCAGTGCAAAAATGTATCTGCATTGAATTGAATCAAAAGCCATAGTGGCGTCTAGTAACACTGCTGTGGCTGGGAGTGTGGGTTCCAATTGGTGCAGTATTGCGAACAGAGTGCGCAAACTGTGCGAAGTGGATCGTGCTGGCATAGACCCCGCTTGGTCCGGTAGAACCATGGTGGGCAATAGAAGACGGAGTCGAGTGACCAGGGCCTTAACCAGAATCTTACCATCTGTGTCTATAAGAGACAGTGGGTGGTATGAGCCGCACCTATGAGATGGTTTGTCAGGTTTCAATAGTGTGATAATGACGTCTTCTCGGAGCGTGTCAGGCAGGCATTGTCGCTGATAATCTTCCAAATAAATAGAATGCAAATATGGGGCTAGTAAACCAACTTATGTATGAAATTCTCCGGGCAGCCCATCACTCCCGGTAGCCTTTCCATTAGGTAGAGTGGCAATGGCCTCCTTTACTTCCTCTATTGTGAGTGGCTGCGCTAAGAATTTACGCTGTCCCTGAGAGAGCCAGACCATGGTGATGTCCTCAAGATAAGCCGCAATTTTCGGTTCCTCTGCCGATCTAAGACCAGCATACATACGCTCATATTATTCTACAAATATATTCAGAATGCCCAGTGTGTCATGTCTCACGGTACCTTTTTCAGATGCCACATCCACTATCTGTGACCTCGCCCATGGCTCTGCTGTTCTGTTGGCCAACGCACGGCCTGCCCTACGCCCCTGACCGAAGACCCGAGCCCGCCATCGTCGCGACATGTGTTGCACCTCTTGCTCTGCTGTTTCGTTGTACTCAGTGACCTTTCCTCTGATCCCTGCCAGTATGTCTTCTCTATGGGTAGCCTTTTATGTCCTTTCCAGTTCCCCCAGGGCCGATTCAATCTGCTTGAGACGCCCACATATGAATTTGAGAATCCCAGCTTGGAGACCTATACAGGCCCTCCATATTGTAACTTTGAATGCTTCCCATACACTTTCTATATTCTGCACCGACCCCACATTTTTATCAAAATATTCTACAATTGCTGACCTCACTCCCTCCCTGAAAACCTGTTCTAACAGTGAGGACTGCTGCAATCTCCACTGAAATTGTGGTGGGATGTGTGTGGGGATCGTCATTGTCTACAAAACCGGGGCATGGTCCGACAGCGTCTTTGGCAAATGTTTAACTGTGGCTGTCCATGCATTTACTTCCTTTGTGACAAACCAATAGTCCAGATGGGACCAGGATTTATGAATATAGGAGTGATATGTGCCCTCTTTACTTACAGGATTTTGCAGCCTCCAAATATCGATGAGGCCCATCTCCCTCATTCACCCAATCAATACCTCAGCCACCCGTTTAGTTGCCCCCGTCAAGGACGAACAATCCTCATGAGCGACCAGTGGAGCGTTGAAGTCTCCTCCCCAGATGATTGTAGAGGGTGGCAGAGCATGCAACTTTGACCATATTGACACAAAAAACTCAGAGTCATCAGTGTTAGGCCTGTATACATTAACAACAGTAATCAGTTTGCCCTGTGCAATGATGTACCTTCCCTGCTCGTCTGTCACAGAGTGAGTGAGCTCAAAAGGTAAATTCTTTTTGATGAGGATCATTACTCCTCTCGAATATGAAGAGTAGGAGGAAGCTATCTTCACCCCAGCCCACCTCGCAGCCACTTGTTTCTCTGAATGTCGTGTAAGGTGTGTTTCCTGCAGCAGTGTCACCTGTATGACCTGCCGATCTAAATATGCCAACACCTGCTCCGTATTTGTAGGATTATTAAGGCCCCTGACGTTCCACGTGATCCAGGATATGTGGTCCGTAGTGTTCCCCGCTGTGTCGCCCATTCTATCTATCGATATCATCGAATATCATGAATTGTACTATCGCAGCTAGATATTGATGCATGCACAGTGATCGTAATACTTCATGGCTAAACAATGAACTCCTTCCTCCCAACCCACCCACCTTAGCATCCCAAACATGCCAAAGAAATCCCCTTTTAACCAGAACACTACAATTATAAAACATTTAAGCCAACATTTAGCCTGACTACAGGCATACTTATTTAGAGTCTTTAACATTTGGGGTACCCCTCTGGGGGCCGCTAGCGGCCAACACCCCTCTGAGTTTGGGGGCGGGCTGGGCAATCTCTCGGACCGTATCATGGTATGGTAGTGCCAGCGTCTTAGTCCGGCACCAGCTGTAGCCCATGCCATCTTGTACATATGTCTATACACACTATATTGCAAGGGTAAATGTACTTTCAGTTAGTGGCCAGTGTGACCATCAGCCCGCTTACAGTAGCTCCTGTAACGTTCAACTGGTTGGCAGCCTGTCTGTTATGTGGGCTCAGTATTTCTTACCCTCCCCTCCAGCTCCTCACCACATACCACATACTATGTATGACAGCCTTCGACGGTTACTTCCTCCAACCAGCAGGTTTAATCAACATTGTCTTCGTCATTACCAGGTCGGTGAGGTGGAGCTGTCTTTTCCTGCTGCTTAACAAATGCCATTGCATCTTTAGGTGACAAAAAAACTTCAGTTTCTCCTGTGCTGGATCCTGAGGTGAGCTGCTTAAAGCATGGCGTATTGGTTATTCAGAGTCTGTAGTTTTTTTCTTGACCTGCTGGAATTCTCGTCTTGCCTGCTGCACAGCCATCATGAAATCCATATATAGGGCTATTTTGTTACCCTGATATGACGTGACGCCCGCCAGCGCCGTGTCCTAGTCCCGGTAGTTCAACAACTTTGCAATAATGGGTCTCCGGGCAGTGCCGGCATGAGAACTGGCGAGAAGTGCTCCGCCCCGAACATATCCCTGAGCATGGATTCCACATAGAGCTCCAATCTGCCAGTATTGGTATACTCAGGCATTCCAGGTCTTTATTTTTGGCTTGGATTACAGCTAGTAACTTCTCCATCTGCAAGCATGAGGCACATACAGTGCCTAAGGTATCTTCCGTCGTGGAGAGCCTCTGTTCTGCTCCTGTAATATGGGCCCCCTGCTTATTCAGCTTCATTACCATATGGTCCATTCTAAGATTAAGGGTGTCTATCTTGCTATCAATGGACTGCAAGCTGTGTTGCATTGCCAGCAGGGTGCTCTCCAGGGTAGTGCCACCCCCTGCCTCCAGATCCTGTTCGGAGTCTGACCCCATCTGAGGTTGAGATTTGGTCAGGCGCCTGAACTCGAATGTGAGTTTTGACTTCTGCTTGTCTGTCTTCCCCCTACTTGCCACCCTTCACCCCTTTGTTAATGATTCCAGGGTAGATATATTCCAAGTGAAAGGGCTCCACCATCCAGCGTATTGGTTTGTCTCCTTTTCACCAAATAGCAATGTCTCATTCACTTGGGACGTGTGGAGTCGGTCTCTGGTTCTCCCTTCTGACAAACAGTTCACTGTTGTACACCCACACCTCTAGCACTGTCGGTCTCGAGGGTCCGAAGGGGCCTAGGCTCTCAGTCTGCTGCGCTTCGCTGCCATTTCAATCTGCAGGGCTGAGGTTCAGCCCAATTTTCTCACCAGCATACCAGGGCTGCTACATGCAGGACAGTCAGGTATCCTTCACCTATTGGTTCACTGAGAACCTCATCATAACGTTTTTACATCCAGTCTCTCTCAACAGTCCCCACAACTGCAGCAGGCCCTCCTCATGCACGGCCGCCTTTGTAGTTTACGCTGCTCTTTGATGCCGCACCGGTCTGGCCCCGTCGCTGCTGCACAGGATCAATAATGAGTATGTAGAATGCCCTCGGCGATATGCTCTGACAGTGTTCTGAGCCAGCGCCTGGGGTCATGGCCCATCTGCATTCCCTCGTCGCGGTGCTCATGCTCGGCTCCCAGCATCCGCACCCTCTGTGCCACCTGACACTCTCAGGCAAGGCCTGTTGCACCCGGCCTGCGTTCACCAGGACAGGAGGCCTCCCCCGTCTATTGTGACTCACCTGGCATTCGTTCAGTCCGGCCACAGCAGCGAATCCTACCACCACAGAGCGGCACACAGCAGCCTCAGTCGCTGTCACAGCCCACCGCTTCACTCCTCACATTGGCCAGTGAAACAAGAGGGCCGCCATGTTGTTTGGGCACTACAGATGGCTGGAATGTAGTCTCGCAGAAAAGGGTTGCCGGCTTTCTTTCTTTCGTCTTACTGCCTTCGACTTAATCTTTAGGACACAACCTCACAATTCCCTCATCGTCTCAGGATCGATGGCGGTCCAAATGCAGGATAGTGAGCGGATTTTGTCCCTGACCAGCCGAGCAGCACTAATATGCGGCCATCTTGCTGCGGGTTTCCTAGCGCCCACCTTCATTCTGATACTTGGTGTAGAGTTGTATTGGGTGGGAATAGGGGTTTATCTCAAGCTATTCCTACCCCATATGGGTTAAAACAAGGGTGCTTCCCCCTGCTCTTCTCCCTATATATTTCAGACCTTCCTGATCATTTGGCCCAAAGTGAGGGTATTGTCCCGACGGTTGGCGGAAAGCCTATTGTGTGCCTTCTGTACGCAGACGACATCATAATTTTTGATCTAACCCCTAAGGGTCTAAATAGCCGTCTGCAGGCATTCGAAAAATTTGCTGAGGCTCACTACTTAAAGACCAACATATCTAAAAGTAAAATTATGTGTATGCATGGGAGGAAGAAGCTGAAATATGGAACTTTTGTATGGTCTTTGGGTGGTCAAAAATTGGAAATTGGAAAATCGTATTTTTCTAGGGGAAGATAGTGTGCAGAAATTTAAGTGACAAAGCTCATATAGAAAATATGTATAAAGCCACTTCCCAGGCTAAATGTCTGGGATCTCTTTATAGGGTCACTGGGAGAAGACATTTTGCACCTTTATTGGAGGTCTTTCGTGCTAAGATTCCTGCCTACTTATTATATTGCACAGAATTGATTGATGTATCAAAATGGGGCTTTTGAAACACAATGGAAGGTTGAATTTTTAGAAGCCTGGCCTCAGTTAACCCAGCTCTTTCTGTGGCCACTCTAAGGCTAGAATATAGGTTGAGAAGTACTTGGGTGCAGGGCCTTGCAGGGGTAATGCATTGGGCTGTGGGCCTAGCAAAGAGCTACCATGGTACACTTAGGTTCTGGCTAGGAAAAGGAATTTTAGATGGCCTAAAAGAAAATTGATTAATTTATAGAAATTTTATGATTGTGACAGATTTGCTGCAACTAGATCCGTTATTGATTTACACTCTGACGCCTACGCGCCACTTCACCTAAATGGCTTGAAATTGAACAAAATATAACTCAACCATTATTCTAATGTATTAATCGAATCTTCTTCAGTGATTGAAACAACCAACCTAGCAATATTAGACCTACATTCTTTATGTACATCCAGTATGAAAGGAGCATATGTACAAGGACTTAACCCCGCCGTAGCGTCAATTGTTTGACGTTACGGCAGCATTTTTATCACCGTATTTACAAGTTGCCGCTAACCACAGTTAGCGGCAGTTTTCCGGCGTAAACATGAATTTTTAGGATCGCCACTTCTGTTAGCGGGACTTAAAGAAAATGAGATGCAAGGTAGGCGTTCTCGTGCAATAACTGCTGCTAACCCCACTTTGCGATATTTACAAGGAATCCCTTGTATGGTGCAAAACCAAAACAACTGCCTCTAACTCTAGTTAGAGGCGTTTTTAAGACCAGAAAATAGCTGGTCTTAAAAATGGTCAAACACTTGGGGCCTCATTTCAGAAGGTTTTGGTGCTGGACAGCGCTGCAAGGAATGTTGCTGCGCTGCCCTGCAACAAAACTACAGGGCAGGAATGCGCACAATCAATAAGATAGGGCGCATTCCTGGGCCTCATTCATGAAAAGTGTTGCATCGCTGGGACAAAACAGCGTTGCAACCCTTTTCACTACACCCTTCTTGTGACACCATGGATGCGCTGTATTCACTGTACGAAGCAAACACAAGGAGATGATGGACGGAGTGCTGAAACATTTCAAACACTCACCCCCGGTCACAGATCTGGGTTGAATCCATCATCATTCTTTAGCTCACTTTGCCACCCCAGTTCAGACACAGCTATATGCAAATCAGTCTGACCCTGTGCCTCATGGGAACAGTCCAGACCGAACTGCCAAGCTATGTCTTCCCTGGACCGGAATCAAGCATCCTGGGACCGGTTTCGGGCTAACAGCCCTCATCAGCCAGGCTAGCTTGAATCCAGTGGCAAAGTGAGCAAGGGACCCACGTCTGGGCATACCCTGCCAACTTAGGGCGAACAAAGCAAACACAAGGAGATGATGGACGGAGTGCTGAAACTTTTCAAATACTCACCCCGCGCAGGGTCAAGACTGATTTGCATATGGCTGGGTCCAAACTGGAATGGCATGGTGAGCAAAACAACGATGGATTTAGGCCCAGATCTCTGTACTGGGGTGAATGTATGACATTGTTCTGCATTCTGTCCATCAATTGGTCTTTTTTTTGCAATTGTTTTTTTTGTATTCACTGTACGGCGCTCCACGTCGCAATTAATGACAGATACGTCTGGAATCCTGACATATCTGTCAGCGCTAAAGTCAGGCATTGTTGCAGTTGTGTCACAAGCATGACGCAACTCCAGCAATGCATGGGGCCAGCCTATCCCTGTGGCACTGGTCACCCTTATGCCTGCCATGAGGCAGGCGTAAGGTACTGACACAGTGTTGTCCTACAATTGCTGCAGTGAAATCTAATGGATTTGACTGCACCACTCCTATGAGGCTTTGTTGCGTGGGAATGCCCACCCTGCATGCATCATACCTGATGCAGGTATAATGTGGCACAGGGTTTCACAAGGTCATGCATATGCCTAGATGCGTCACTTTGCCAATATGGTGCAATGTGGTGCAAGAATCACGCTGCAAGTACATCAAGAAAATGACACATCGGCGGGGTGAAACTGTCAGAATGGGCTCATGAATAAGCCCCCTGTCTTTTCCCCTACGTTGGCGCACAACGGTGGCATGCGCCAACGCAGGCACCCTTGCGCCATGGTGCAAGGGTGACTGTGTTGCGCAGTTAATTGAAGTTGTGGCTCCATCTCTTCTCGAGACGTCTGCAGGTGGGGCTGGACTAGTGGGGGCGGGAATGAACCAGTTGGCCTTCTTGGAGTGTTGTTTGCCTGGTCTTTTCTTGAGGGGTGCCAGAGGGTCAGCGCAGTTGGAGATCCATTGGTGGAGGTTGCGCGCTGTGGTGTTGGCGTCTGTAAGCGTTGGAGGAGTGGTGGTGCTGAGGGAGTTCACAGGAAGTTCTTCGGTGGCCTTCATCCAGCTGCGACGGGGGGCAATGATGGCGATGGTGTACGATGGGCGTGGTGAATCTGTGATGTAAACAATGATGGTCATTGTCCAGTGGTGTGGGGTCCTGTGGTGTAGCTGTAGTTGAAGTTCCCGCTGATGGAGAAGACGGGCTCGAGCATGTGTCAGGCCATGTGGGTTGGTGCGTTGACTATCTGCTTGAGTCAGATGTTGGCGAGGTTCCCCAGGAGGGGAGTGGTGTTCTGGTAACTAGGGTTGTCCAGGTGGAACTTGAGGTCTCAGAGTAGGATGTAGTTGGTGGATGTGAGAGCCTGGGGTGTGGTGAGGTCTACAATAGCATTGGTGAATGGGGGTTCATGGCCCGGGGGGGCCTATAGATGAGGGTGCTGCGGAGGGTAGTGTTGGGGTTGGTCAGGATCTGGAAGTGGAGGTGTTCCAAGGTCACCGTCGAGTCATTAGAGTGCGTGGTCAGTCGGAGTGTGCTTTTTCAGACAATGGCAGGCCTCCTCCTGGCTGCTCAGGATGGTCCGGGTGGGTGAATTTGTAGCCGTCGTGGATGCTGATGGCGATGTCTGGTCCGGAGCAGGGGTTGGTCCAGGTTTCCGTGAAGAAGGCGGTGTCTGAGAGGTGGCGTCGAGGAGGTCCCAGATTTCTGTTGCGTGTTTGTGGAGGGACCGCACGTTGAGGAGGATGCAGTTGAGCCGCTCGGCTGCACTGTTGATCGGCTGGGCGACAGGAGGCGCTGGTGTGCTGATGTGACAGAAGGTGCTTTTGCAGTTTTGACAGGCGCAGGGTGCAAGAGAATTCTACATTGCTAGATGGCAGGCGGTGTGGCGTCCTGGGTTGAGGGCGAGGAGGGTGCTGGTGTCGTAGCAGTGGAGTGTCCGAGAGGAAGGGTCCTTGGTGCTGGGCGCGGTCCAGGGGCAGACGGACGCAGACAGGCTTGCATTTGGTGCACCAGTGGTACGCCCGCAGTGTATGGCCCCACAGCAGGCGCCATTATGTAGTGCTGCGGGGGGACTGGACAGCTGGGAGGGGGAAAAGCGGGAAAGGTCACTGGAGGGAGTGGGGGCGCGGGGGAGCGGGGGTTGTAAATATATTTGAGAAAAATACTTACCTCGAAGCCTTGTCCCACGTCTTCTGTCCTCCTGCTCTTCTGAGTCTGCTTCAAGGAACAGGAAGGAGGCAAACAGGCTCCCTCCCCAAAGCCAATCACAACAGTGCAATGTAGCATTGTGATTGTTCTTGAGCGCCATGACAAGGCATCCAGCCAGGAGCTGGAGTGGTGGGCATGTTCTCCATGCAGGCTGTAATGCAGCCTGCATTGCGAACAGGGATGTGCGCATGACTGCTTTGGGCGGCCTGAGAGGGCTGACCAAACAGTCCTTGCACACTTGAGTGGGCATACCACTCCACCCCTGCCCAGCTCTGTGAGTAGAGCAGACCCTGCTAAGGAAACATAGCTTGAGTACATCAGAAAGTTATCATCATGTTATGTTTCCTCTTCTTGCACTGCTTGAAAGCAGTGGGCGACGCTCTTCCGCCATAGCAGATGAGCTGCCACTGGGGGTGCGTCACCCACAGGTGCTAGGCCTGGGCCCGACTCGACCCACGGGCCTCCTCCGCTATGCATCCCACCTTCTCCTCACCTGGAAATTGACACCGTGGTGCAATCCGCTGCAGTCTCTCCAAATCTGTGACTCAGTCAGCAGGAGCCTCAGCCAGGCAGGATTTCACAAGCCTGGGTACAGCAGTCGCCACCAAGTCCTCTGGGGAACCTCCTGATGCAGACAATGCAACAGGGCCCCCTTAGGCGTGAAGTTGCAGCGCTCCCGCCACGCAAGTTTGGCACAGCTCAGGGGCCTCACCCTCCACAGCGTCCGTCCAGCACAACATCCTCCGGCTTGTGATGCAGAGAGCGCGGCCCACCATTGATATTCTCCTCCATGCACCCCGGTGTAGTGGTGGCGCGTAGTATGCGTTGCAGACCTCCCTATGTTGGTGCACAGGAGTGCCTCTACTGTTCACAGCTCCAAGGGGCAACAGGCAGTCTTCTCACACAGGTCAGCAACGTGTCTCCATGCGACCTGGCAGACTTCCCCACCACGTAAGGGCGATCGCTGACGCCTCAATGTCTACCGCCACGGCCCAACAATTCCACAGCACCTCTGCATCCCACTCTGGGTCCCAGATGCAGGCCCAGCGAGGCCTCCAGGCCCCGGGTACTGTCCGCGCTTTCTAGGTTTTGGATGCCATGGTGTTGCAAGGAGTGCGCAATGATAAGCGTTGCATCACTGGTTTTGCCCAGCGATGCGCCTCTTTTCATGATTGTAGCCCTGAATTTCCACTTCCCCTGGGACGCTGGCTGGTCATCCTGGCTGTTAGCTGGCTTGGGGGGGTTGTTGATCTGTGCTGCACTTGGCCCTGGCTGCTCCATTCTGCATTCCATTAGTTTTGTTTCCTATTTTTTATTGGAGGTGGACTTATAGGCTATTTTTGCGTCTAGAGGCAAAAAAGTCACGTTTTTTTGCCGCTAATGCACCTTTCGTCAGTTTTTGCCCGCTAATGTCAGAGTTTGTATCGCCTTCACGCCAGTGTTAGCGGCAGTTTTCACCGCGGCTACCTGAAACTATCACCATGTAACAGGGCGATAGTTTTTGGTGATAGGCCACGTTAAGAAAACTGTAGCTAACTAGCGTTAGCGGCAGTTCTTGTACATATACCCCTTAGGATATGGCAAGTCCAAATGGCACCATTTATAAGGAGTTGGTAAATATGCTGTAGGAAGAGTGCATGTGTGTTGGTGGTGAGCAAAAAAGTACAATAGTGGTGTCCTTCTCGACCAGGTTTTTGTTGTGTGCCTAACCCACGTTCTCTCCAGGAAAGTCTAAGAGAGATTCATGGGTCATGACCTGTATTTTCTATGTACTCTAGCTGTGGTTACCTGACCGCCAAGGGAATCTACCAGCTAGAGATCAGAGAAACACTCTGATAATATAACATGACTGTTCTCCCCCTCTGTAGTCACATATGAGGAACTGGCTGATACAGATTATTAATGGGACGAATGTCAGGAGCTTTAGAAAAACCACACCCCTGCTGGCATCCACAACCAATCAGGTAGTTTCTTTGCACTTGAGAAGTATTTGAGTTAGGCGCAGCAGAAGAAGTGCCATGCAATGGGGGCATTTAACTATGGCCAATGCCACCTATCCACAACTGATGCGGACGGGCTCGCGGCCTCCTATCTGTTAGTGGCATTACCAGTCAAAGAGTGCTTCTGAATCTTTGTGTTTAATCCATTTGCTAGGTGTTTTCATTGTTGCTTTTCCTGTTTTAAAGAAATCTGTTATAAACGTTATACTGTTGTACAGTCATTAATTTCAATACATATATAAAACTCTTTGAAGATTATGTGCAGATTTTTGGTCATTCTGAAAACCGGACTGGACTTTTGTATCAGTTGGGGTGAGAAGCACAGCCTACTTTTTTGAAAGGCCCTAGTACCAGAGCACGGTTTGTAAAACAGAGGAAGCAAGTCCCGTAGAAGAAAGCTACCTCAACTGAATTTTTTAATGAGTTCTCTAAAACCCCTCAACATGCAGTCACGACCCCCTTAATGTTTATATAAAATGTTCTTGTGTTTTAATGTCTAAATGTCTCACACTTTGCGCACTTGTATTAGGTGACATTTTAATGTGTTCTGTGTATAAGTTATATAAAATCTATTTTCTATTGTATTTCTAAAAGAAACTCACAATAAACCTATTGAATTGAAGGACATTGCAACCGATGATATTAACAGAAGCTTTTGCATCTATGTAAAGGTCTGATCTTTCCATCTAAAAGCTAAACAAATGAAAGAAGCTCTTTTGAATTCTGCCAATGCATGACTACATATCTTCTTCTAGAGGGCATTATTTTATTGCAGCAGTGAATAAGTAATAACTTAAATGTCACTGCAGGCTCCAGGAGTTGTCATTCTCTTTTAGTTGGAGCCAGAACGTTCGTTTTATAGGGTTGAAAACATGTATTGTTTTAAAAATAGAAATGAGGCAATTTCAAGTCTCAGTGCATTGCTTGGTTTAAGTTATCACCTAGTGTCTATTTACTTTCCAAGTTTTTAAGAATTGCAAATTTGTAATAACTCCATTGCCCATAAACCATACTAATCCAGATTCCTTAGTCTATGAAATTGTCTCTCCAGGGTTCCAATTTACACCTAGGAAACTGAACTGAAACCCAGCTGGTTTCCTCCATTTTTGGCCAGGGCGTCCACATTACACACACTCAATATTTATATAGTCAAGCTATGGTCTAATAACAAGCACTGGTGCATATGCAGATTTAGAGCCGTCCTTCACGATGGATAAAGGTGGCCTAGCATCTCTCTTATCACTTGACATACCTATGCCCCAAATTATTCAGTTGCAAACTTTGCAGAGTGATGGAAAGGGAGGTTATTTTTTGCAGCTGCTTTGACATTGGGAAAATTTAAGATATAGAACACTCTATGCATTATGGGAAAATGCAACATTCAGAATTGATTGAGTACCAAAACGTATGAAAGAATTCATTAACCTTTGACTGCTGTGTGTTGAAATCAGCATTAAGTTGCTTAAACACATGTACCTCATGTCTCTTTGTGCACCCAGATCCACATCGCGTTGTAGCCTTGATATATAATGAAAAATGTGGAATTGTTTTCGTTATTTCAACAAATGTGATTAATATTTTGTTGCATCTCTCTTACAGGAAACAATAAATCTGGAAGGCGAACCAAGGAAAAGTTACCTTAGATGTCTGAAGTTCGGCAATACCAAATATGAGTTGGGTCTTCTAAAGGAATACAGCCTACACAATTATATAATATTAGCACAGATCGCAAAGTTGTGACAGAAACTATGTTTATGGTGCACTGTCATTGGATGACAGATATTAAAATCAGGACTAAATGTAAAATATAAAACCTGTATGTTTTCTAATTTTGTGGAACTTAGGGAATCTATTGGTGCAAGCCAGGCCTACCTTACCCTCACTGGCTATCCAGTAGAACATGCTGAACATGAAGTTTGTCAGATTTTTAGCATTATTCCCTAAAAACATGGTAATTTCCTCCAGTCTCCCTGCCAAGATTTTACCCTCATCTTTATTCTTCTGGGTTTCCTGAGCATGGGGTAACATTCATGTATGAGTTCAGCATGGCCACAAAGGAATGCAGTGCATTTTGAAAATCTGGAAAGTAACCTCAAACGAAATGCCAGGTTAGGCTTTCTGTCAGTTTAGGCCACCTGTCTTTTGTTCACAGATATAACCTATGGGCTGTATAGAAATCTGCCACAAACATATATTTTTATACCCACTCATCATGAGGTTTCTATTGCCGGTTTGCCAGGCTTCCCTTGCCATAACTGGCTTGCGGACAATGAGCTGAACAAGATGTTTATCAGATTTTCAGTCTTTTCCCAAAACATTGTTGTCTGTGTCAGACGTATGTGGGTTTTCCATGCGTTTAAGCAGGGATCCACACTCTAAACACTAGAGACTGTTTTTGATCGGGGATCCTATGGAAGATGTCTGCAGTATTGTGGCCCAGGGTCAGATGGACCACTCCTGGTTGAACCTACCAACCTAGACATCTCTGAAAACTAGAGACAAATGGGAGTCTAATGTTATGTGGCTTCGTAGAATTCCATCATGTTTTATTACCCTCAAACCCTTGCAAATATCAAAGTTTGTTAAAAAAACTAGAATTTAAATTGTCTGTGAGAGAAAAATCCAGTACTTCAGGCAAAGAGTAAAGATCCCACCATTCATTTTTTCAACACTTCTCCTGATAAAAATGGTACCACACGTGTTGGAGCGCCTGTTGCACAGGGCAAGAAAAGACCAAAACTGTGGCCGCATGGAGAGCACATTGATAATATATTAACTTCACAAGGTCACAAAATAGGCATGTTCCTGTCAGCTATGATAGATCAACCACACATGTGAGGTACTGTTTTTATTCGTAGATGTATTGGTACCCTGGGTTTTACTGTTACCAACAGTTTCCAGAAATTTTCATCATGTGCACATGAGAAACACTCTCTTTTAAACCAATGCTTGATTTATATCGGACATTCTGGGTAAGAAAAAGTGATAATATCCATTCAAGCTATACCACCTCTCAGGACTCCTCCAGGTGTCTGGTGTATTGAAATATCTGGTCTTGGTAGGTTTCCCTAAGTGCTAGATGTCTCCAGTCCTGGATCTGTGTGTCTGAGGAGCCGGATGATTTTTGGATTTTTTTTTTAAGGCTAAGAAAAGATCCAAAAAATGCATCTGGCTCCTTGCTTGTCTGTGTACCAGACATTGGGTGCTTTCTCTTAGGATAAGAAATAATCCAAACTGCATCTTACTTCATCCTGTGGTCATAGAACTAGGTGTCTGTGGCAAAATAACTGTTTGAAGATTTTTCTGAGGCTTAAACAATATCCAAACAGTGTCTGGGTCTTTGTTTGGACGGAGAACCATTGTGACTGCAGAGAGTTGTGTGAAATTGAGCAGGAAGTGGGAATTGGAAGTGAGGTATAGGAGCAATCTTATTCCATCCCATCCCCTTCCAATCCCCATCGTCTGTTTCAATTCTTCTGTTGGTTTGAGGATCTGGGATACTCTTCACTCCCTTTCTCCCCAATCCCCCCTCCCACCAGCAGAAAAAATATTTTGAGCTGGTAGGCATGGCTAAGAAGGAGCTGTAGACAATAATAGCTGCTCATAGTTCCTTCTATGGGCCCTCCATGAGGCTGATCTTTGAATGGACATGATCGGGGCTAGGTGGTCCCTTCAAGGTCCATGTGATATGTGTTGGATGTCACTAGTAACTTCACATACATAAATAACAAGGCAGCCCGATGTGAGCACGGAACTGCCTCATTCAGAAGTTTGCCAGTGCCCAGAAGGGATAGGGCACTGGTAACACCCTCCCACCAAACCTTGAATGGAGAGAAGCTTATCTCCCACCTGGGGACAAAAGAAAACAGCAGCCGAGTGCATTTAACCCCTTGGCTTCCTTGACCTATATGTTGATCAATATGGCAGCCACGGGGTCAAAGTATGTAAATATGTTTTTCATAGATTGCAGGTTTGTATTTCATAAGTTACAAATGTTTTCTTTAGTCAAGATTAAAATGTGTAAATTGAGTTTGTATATGTGTTGTAAAAATGGCTGCAATGGTGCTATAGTAATCAAGAACCATGCATGTGTATCAAATTGTAATACAAAGGCTGAGCTAGAAAAGGAAGCAACTCCTGTACCTTGCTTATTGAGCAATCTCCTATCAAACCTTTTAAAGTTGTTCAGTTGAATGGCCAATAAGATGTTAAATGCTGACATTAACCCTCTGGAATGGAGCACAGATCTTGCTGAGATAGCCAGGACTCCAGTGGGAAAGAGCTTTGGAAACAATGCAGATTGATATAAACAGTGTCCTTTTCCACAAGACAGTGAAGAGCTTCCCTGCTAGGGTGGTGTTGTTTGTCTATCCAAGTGGGTTTTGTGACCTTTGGAGGAAGATCAATAAATCGGTTGATAGACACACATAAATGAAAATGCACAAAGTTATTATTGATAAGATAAAGTATGAAAAATTGGGCTGTTTGTTGAGGGGGTGAAACCCTACTCAAGCAACAGCCACAATTCTTATCAGGGTGAATCGGTAAATTAACCTATGATTATCCCTATGGTAGCCTGGCACACGAGCAGTCAGACTTTACTTAGAGGTAATGTGTAAAATATTTATGCAGCACTTACACAGTAATAAAGTAAAAACCCAACACAATTAAAATCCCACACCTATCTATAACAATAGAGTAAAATGTAGTAAATTATTTGAGATCAAAACAACAAACATCCAATCAGTAGAGCTGGAGATGTGTAATTTTAAAGATTTAGTTAAAAGTAGTATCAAAAGGCGCAAAGCACAAACTGAGGGTATCTGGTCAGGCTGGACTGGGACAAAGTCACAAGTTCTAGTCGATTGCGATGTAGCGCTGGTTGGACACAGGGCCAAGTTTGGCCGACTGAGGATTGAACCTTATATCCTTGGTGCGCACTCGGCTTGGCGTTGTTTTGTAAAGCGTTGCGTTGTCCAGTGTTGGTTCCAATGAAGCTGTATGTCGAGGCTTTGCGTCGCTCTGGATCAGTTCTGATGAGCTCTGTGGTGAGGCTTTGCAAGGCTTCGTTCACTCTACATTGGTTCCCATGAAGCTTTCAACTGTAGGGCAAGACTTTGTAAGGCTTTGCGTCACTCTGCGTCGGTTCTAGTGAAGCTTGCAACTGTGCAGCAAGGCTTTGCAGGGCTTTGCAATATCTTTATGTTGTATATGGCGGAACTTTCAGTTAGGCCAGGAGGAGCTTTCTCTGATGCCATCCAAAGGTCCTGCACATGAGTGTTACCACTTGGGGATCAGGAACTCACTCTAGTGGAGGGCAGCAATGCTTAGACAGGTCCAGTTGCAGGACGATGCAGGTCCAGTGCAGCAGGTCAGCTGGACAGTTGAAGGGAGGCTTCTGGATTCTGTTGTGTCCAGTCTTCCTTCTCAACAAGCAGGGCCCACCTCAAGCAGCAGGGCTACCTTCTTCTGTAGTTTACATATTTCCAGGAGCGTACTCAAGAGTGGGACGGAGAGTCCAATATTTATATTTGGTGCCCTCTTTGAAGTGGGAGAAGCTTCTGGAGTTTTCCCCCTATAGAGATGTCTGGAATTTCCTGCCTTCCTGCCCTGGTCCCAGTCTGTCTGGAGGCACAATGGGTTAGTGTGCAGTCCTTTGTGTGTGAGCTGAGCCATTGCCTTTGAAGTGCAAGTGTGGTAGGTGACAGCTCGGATCCTTTATCAAGTCAGAGATGGTCCATCCTGCTAACACCTAGTCCCCCTTTGTTATACTGTCTGGGAGAAATACACAAAGCCCAACTGCCAACTACACCTAGTCACCGGACCCAGTAAACAGCTGCAGGCATCAAATGGTTAAGACAAGAAAATGACAACTTTCTAAAAGAGGCATTTTTAGTATACTGACTTAAAATCTAACTTTACTATTAAAAAGGATTTTACATTACAATTCCTCAGACACCAAACATGACTTTCCTACCTACTCCCAAATCAAAAGTTATCACTTAATAAATGTTATAAGGTAACCCAATGTTATCCTATGGGAGAGGTAGGCCGTGCAGTAGTGAAACATGAATGTAAGAGCTTTTCACTACCAGGACATGTAAAACATAAAGGTCCATGTCCAGCTTATCAAATACATTTCACCCTGCCCTATGGACTGTTTAGGGCCTACCCTAAGGGTGACTTATATATATATTGAAAAGTAAGGTTAAGACTGGTAAAAGGTTTATTTTGCCATACCAAAACAACAGTTTACAAGCTGCAAACACAGGCTGCAACGGCAGGCTTGAGACATGTTTAAAAAGGCTACTTAAGTGGGTGGCGCAATGAGTGCTGCTGGTCCACTAATAGCATTTAATTTACAGGCCCTGGGTATATGTAGTATCACTTCACTGGGGACTTACAAGTAAATTAAATGCGCCAATCAGTTGTAAGCCAATTGTACCATGTTTAGGGAGCAAGCACAAGCACGTTAGCACTGGTTAGCAGTAGTAAAGTGCACAGAGTCCTAAGGCCAACAAAGACAAATCCAGCAAAACAGAAGGAGTGAAGGTAAAAACGTTTGGGGATGACGCTGCAGAGAGGGCCAAGTGCAGCATCAAGATTTTGCTAATACCAAGTTTGCATGCTTGTTACTTTGGGTAGGACTGATGGAAGCTCACTACTTTCAAAGTCAAACAGGAGCAGCTGTTGGACCATTTGTCACAATTTCTATAATAGATGCATTGACACCCAATCTGTTCTGATGCATTTAAATTTAAATCTATAAAAAGCTCAAATATTTTGGATAATGTCAGCGCCAGGGTACAGGTTATCATATTCACAGTATCATCTGTATCTACATCTGCGCTCCATATGCTGCCTGTCTTCAACAAGGTTCAGCAAGTCTTTGCTCAAGTTTTGTTCCCAGGAACTGGAGGTGGGCCTTGCACTTATATTAGAAGAAGAAGACCTGGTTCTATAAAAGTCCCTTGGCTACTTCAGTCATGGTTGTCAATCTGTGGATGCTGCATCATTGGTGGAATTCAGCATATGTCATCACATGATTGCATTATGTTGGCATTCCACATCACTTCTGGTTCTGATCCTTCCACATTTGTGTTTCTCCCTTAGTATTTCTTTGTCTTCTGTTCTTCCCCAGAGTTCAAACTTGGCATTTCCCTTGGATTCCTGCTCCATTCTTCTACTGCTATTGGCCATCAGGGATTACTGCATTTGTTAAGGCAGACCTAAGCATAACATGAGACACAGCAACATACCGCTTAAATATTGTGACCAAAAGTATTTGTAACAAGGAGAGCCTGAGATTTATGAAGACGGTCATTGGGTTTGTCCTCTCCATCTGAGAAGTATCATTGTAGACTATGAGGGAGTCTTCATTGCTGTCAGTGATTACTATAAATTATCTTAAAAGGATTATGCAGGTTCACAACATTCAGGTATTTTGGGAAACCAACTAGGGAAAGGAGATATTGCATTTCCATACCTCTATGATAATGGTAACTTGTTTTCTTTAGGGAATCCTTGATGGAATCGAAACACGAGTGAAGAATTCCAACAGACGTGTGGACCAGTCTCCTTCTGTTTCCAATACCCTGTCCCCCCAAGATTCCTCTGGCAACTCATATATTTGGGTAGGTGTAGAGACTTTGGGGAGATGGAACTATTGTGTTTGCCCAAGTGAACACTGAGTTGAGACAGTTACACAATGGTATTTTAACAATACAGAAAAACAATTGAAATTAATTTAAAAACAGAGAACTTTGGGTTTATGTATGAAAAAAACATCACAGTTCTTTCCATGCCCCCATATCTAAGCATTTTTTAAGCACATGAAATCTTTCCACTGGAGTCTCCAAGAAGCTTTTGCTACAATTGGTTTTCATAAGCAAGAAACAAGAACACATTGAACAACTATGATTCTGGTTGTAGGTCAATTCTTTGCAGTTTATTGTGACCAGACCCTCTGAATTTCAAGGTACTCTCAAGTCTCTTGCAGCACAAAGGGACAGGTGTAAAGCTCTCCAATCATTCTTATTATAGAGTGTCAATTAGCCTGTCGCTCATTGCGGCCAATTGAAAATGCTGGGGTGGAGGTCTCCATGGAACAGCAGACAACCATACTAGCTTTAATATTCATAGGCTACAGAGAGTGTGATCAAGTTCCCTTAAAAGACATATTGAGTGCTATACTTTGAATCAGACATTGAGGAGGCTATGCAGTGGACCTTGGAATCGCTGTCTGCTCCTCCTGATGGCTCAGTATTGCACAGGTACAGTGTAAGCTGTGGAATACTGACAGCTTGTAGTTGCAAATGGTGATCACTTATCCTTAGTAGGTCCTAACATTTGCATGACTTTGCTGCAAGCACTGTCCAAAAGCACTTTCGCAAACCATTGTGAGTTTCTAGGGGATGGTAAGCAACCTCGCATGGCCATTGTGAAATATAGCCCCTTCCAAACCATTACTCAAATATCTTCACCTCCTACTTAACTTGGTTATTTTTATTTCCAAAGGCATTTGTCTAGGACAAAACTCTTGTGACACTCTTTCACAAAAAATGGAAATGCAGTATTTAAAAGGCTTTAATGTTCGGATCTGATTTTCATGTTATATTTGTGAAACCCCACCCACCCCATACTTTCCCCGTGATTGAAACTTGATTTTGTATTTTCATTCTCCTTCAAATTCTTTCTTAAAGAATTGGGTTTGGGCCCATTAGAAACCAAAGCGGATCATCAAACCGAAGTGGAAGCCTATCCAAGAACAATGTCCACTGTTGAAAGGACTGAGGAAGAGTTTCACTCCTAAGAGTTTTCTGATGGCTTGGCTACTATTTAAAGCAATGATTTGGCAATGGTTCATCAATCTAACCTATAACACACTTTGTTCACCACTGTGTTTATGTGATCACTAAACATAAAAAATTTGCAGAGTCCCAAAGTTCACTTTCAAGACCAGTCGAAGCTAGAGACTTAGCAGACTCTGCCCCAATGACGTTTTATATTGTTCCGGATTTGTCATTCACTTTAGGTAATCCTCATTTTATTTGCTCCATTCTTTTATCTGTCCTGAGGGGGTTTCCAGTTAAAGGGATTTGAAATTCAACCTCAGTACAATCATAACATTGATTCTATTGAGGGTTGCTTCTTTAAAAATAAGTTATTTATTTCTGCTAAGTGGGAACCAAGCATCAAAGAGATTTTGTGAATCTCAGCAGTGACTGAACATAAATAGCTTTTGACCACTGCAAATAGATTTTGCATGAGTATTGCCCTCGTAGACGAAGGATGGTTTTGTCTGAAAACAGAAGATTCATATTTTCATATCTTGATATAATTGAAGCATCATGGGCTTCTTCCTGCAGAACGTGATTCACCATTTCGAAATACAAGTTGCAAAAGCATTGGCAAAGCCAATAGATCTAGATTTTCTTTAAGTAAAAGTGCTTTTTTCCCCACGGATTGTAATTCTGTATGAGTGGTTGAGCAGATTGGTGAGTTCCTCAATGAATCAAAAGGTGAATGGATGAGTGAGTAACTATGTATGTTATGTTATGTTCTTTGAGTCTTGATATAGCGCACGACTCGTCCCTGGAGGGACATCTCCGTGCTTGAAAGGCAGGTACTGGGGTAGAGGAAGCATTAAAACAGCCAGGTTTTAAGGTGTTTTTTGAATTCAGGTAGACTTGGACACGCACGGTGGGACAGTGGAAGTTTGTTCCAGTGAAGCGTGCCACGATAGGAAAAGGCACTGCCTCCATGTTTAGCGGTGCGAATGTGCCGTGGACATACTATCATTTGATTGCTTGATTGCAGCTTCTTGTTTGGGACATAAGGAGTGAGTCTACTTTGGGCCAGAGCCTGACAATATGTATATAAATGACCAGGTGAGTGATTCAGCGCATGGATGAATGAATGTGAGGTGAGTGCAGAAACAGAAAGGAGAGAACAATAGCCTAATTGTAATAGAAAAATAGCAAAATGTAGAGTGCAAAGGAGCATAGAGAATGCTGTTATGTTGAAGGCCTGAACGGAATAAAACAGCTGGTTACAGGCCAGTCCATACACGACCACAGTAATCATCCTAGGTTTTTTGTAAACTTTCCTGTATAACTGTTGTTGTTTCTAAGCACTGTAAATATTGTTACTATTATCCAGTTAGGTGTTATGCAACAGAAATCTAATTGCTTGCTTCTTTTTGGAATAAGTGGATATAGTTTTTTCCCAACTATATGTCTCCACGGACCTTCTCATACATGAAGTGCTTCTACGCTGAGTTGTTTGTAAAGCATCTCAAAACCGCAATATTCTACACACACAGAATGAGACTGGGGTGAAATTTATGTCAGGTATATGCATGATTAAGCTGGCTTCTCTTTGCCATTTTCCAGCTGGCAATTCAGAGGATTTAAGATAAAGATTCTCCCACAACACCTCAACCAGTAAATGACTGTCAGACAGGTAAATATGACATTTCTCTAGGTGTTTTAATAGTGCAGACTAATAAAGTAGCTCTGACAGCAGCACCTTATTGATCATTATCATGGTTATGAAATTTAGCCCTACATTACTGAATAGCTCTGACAGTGTTGGGAGCATCTGTATTCATAAAGGACCCACACAGCTGCAAAATGGAGTACACAGAAGACAAGCCCACTGCAACCAGTTTACCGGGTGACTTGAATCTACATTTTTTGCACGTAAGTGGAGCATGCATTGCCCTGCCAAGTGGCACGCATCACTTGTTAGACTAACACATTTAAATAATATCTTCAAATTCCTGTATGTCTTTAACATTCTCCCGCAAATGCTTGGCACTTAACAGAGCTGAAATGAGCTGAGCAAATAAAGCTGAACGTTCGGTGCTGGCTGTAGTACTTGTAGGTGGCAGGCGAGGGTTACAACAACATTACCTCCTTCTCTGTCTTCCCTGTCATTCCTGATTGGAAAGGAGCAGCTACTTCATGTTTAGTACCTTTGGAATGTTGGTGATAAATCCTCTTTAATGGTAAAGCTGGATTTCACATTACCATTTTAGAAATGCCACTTTTTGAAAGTGGACATTTTGTCTGCTCTTAACTTTGCTCTGTGTCCCTGCAGCCTGTTTCCAATACACGTCTGGGCTGGCTGACAGCTACACTTTGTGCACTCTCTCTAGACAGTCACAAACACAGGAAGGGCTGGGTTTGACAGAGGACTCGTCTGCTTTTATCTGCATTCTGATAGCCTTCCTGGGCATGAAGGGGGAGAGGTAGCTCACATGTACATCTGAATAGGCTGTGTCCTTTCCTCACACAAAAGACTGATCACTCCCCACAGACAGGGCTGGGGTGAAAGGGATCCTTGAACACTTCAGAGAACTCCTTCGAAGTCAGCCCAGGGCTCCGGCCCTATCAAGTCAATACACTACTGGACCTGGAAAGAACTCTGCTGGATAAAGACTGGTGTGCTGTAAGGATTGCCATGTTGCTGTGACTGACTGTTCTGAGGAACTGCTTCTCTGCATTGCTGAGCTGTCCTGCTGCCTGCTGATTTCTGCCCTGCTGAGGACAAGGACTGGACTCATCTCATTGAACCCAGAGTGACTCCAAGGGCTTGCTGGCTTGCCTCTGGTTTTCTGAGGTTTCAGGGACACAAAAGTCTTTCTGCAGTCCTGCTGGTGCTGCTGGACATCTGTGAGCCCTACCCTTGCCTGAGGTGCCCCCTCCAGTCCTGGGCCTCAGAAGTGGCTTCTGCAGCTGATTTCTGCAAAAACTGATGCATTACCTCGACCTTGACTGCGTAAGAATTTCCACTGCATTGCCCTTCGACGCTGACACATAGGCTGCTGGACTACGAAGAATCCACAGCCTGCATGGCTCAACGACGATGCTCGGTGTGTCTCAATGATGACACATTGCATTCACTGCAACAGAACCCAAAAATGATGCAGGCCCCCTTTGCGTGGCTCGACGACGACGCAGTAGACTCTAGACATCGACAAAAGCTCTATGCAGGATATTTCTTTAGCTGGACATGTCTAGGTCCTGTAGCAGGCCTGCCGTCGATCGCGGTCGGCCTAAACTTTGACTTTACACCAGTCCCTCACGACCTCAAGCAACCTTTTGACCGCTTGTGACCTCTAAGCACTGTTTTCACATCTAATCTTTAAAAATTCATATCTAGACTTTTACTTATTTTTTTTATTTTGATCTCGTTTTAATCATATAAAAATTTTCTATTTTTCTAAACCTGTGTGCAGTGTTTTTGTGGTGTTTACATTATGTTACTGTACTTTAAGGGTTACACAAATACTTCACACATTGCCTCTTTAAGTTTAAGCCTGACTGCTCTGTGCAAAACTACCAGAGTGTGAGCACAGGTTAATGTAGGGTGTGTATCTGACTTGGACCTGTGGTGGTCCCTACTTGGGCAGGGTGTAAGCCTCTGCCAACTAGAGACTCCATTTCTACTTACCCTATGAGCAATGGCTCCTCCCACGAGAACAGTCGCCAAGCTTTAATTAACATGTTACCCACTGCTTCAACATGATCCCTCTCCCTTCACTGTCACATCAGACATAACAGTAAGCATACTGGCCTCATATTATTTTCCTTTTTGCTTCTGGAATGGTCACCAGGCACAGGTAAGTAGAGTTTCCCTGTTTTTGTTTTTATGTATTTGGGGAATTGGGCGCTTTTTTGAGCTCAGAACCTTTTTTAAAGTTTTTCCCTGTTAAGGTGATCTTCTGAACAGGTCCTCAATTTGTACTGAAAATTCCACCAGCTTTACATTTTTATGAAGATTTGGTTTTGCCTGTAATTTCTTCCTCTCCGGGTACAATTCAGGAGCAATTTTTTCACACTTTGGACATTAGAAGGTCATTGAGAGTTTGTTTGTTTAGAATTGCTTTATTCATGAAATTTGATTCTTAATTTGTCACTTCTGACTCAGCAGGCCAAGGGTTAAAATCCTCTAGTGCCACCTAGACTAAGTGGCTAAAATCGACTAGCATTACAGCATATGAAGCTCAAAGACAGGTGCTACTATGAGTTATCCAGGGGAAGTCAACAAGAGGTATTGGAACTTCAATGGGTGCTTCAATAGTAGAAATTTGTAATTTAGAATCCTTGTCATCTCATCATACGTTTATGAACCATTATAGGCTTTTAGTAGAGGGAAATGTATAATCTGCTTCTGGCACTTCAGTGTTAAGTTCAGTAAAAATCATTGATGACTTGAATCGTGATTGTTTCATTAAAATCTTGAATAAATTTGATGTATCATATTTCTTGCCTTTTCTATAAGAAGCCAATAGCCTGCTTGGATATAATCTCATAGGGTAGGGTGTGTGATGGGGAAGACAGGCGAGGAGGTAATGGCCGGTAACTTAAAGTTAATCTTCTTAATTCTGAGTTCTCTGCTTCCCTGTCACCGTCCAGTTTTTCTATCCCTCTAATCCCATGTGGGTTATGAGCTTCAGATGATGATTGCTTGGAATGACAGGATATGCTGTCAGTATGCTTCCTGTTTTATGTTGTGTGACAGAAAAGGGAGAGCAGCCATCTTGAAGGGATGGGAAATAAGGTAATTTAAGCTTGATGAATAAGCTGGTTGGAGGAGCCTTTGCTCAGAAGGTAAGAACTGTGATGGGGAAGCCTAGGACTCAGAATATTGAGGTTTACAGGTAAGTAACTGGCCATTTCACTTGTAAGCTCTCTTTGCACTTATCAACCTGCTTTAGAGACTCGGCTAGCTGTTCTCTCTTCTGTTGCACTGTTTTGTTAATTGTGCTTGTGGCCGACTTCGTCAGGTTTCTCAGAGTGCATCGTCTGACTTAGAGGAAACAAAGTATAACGGAGAGCAGGGTCGTATACTGCTCCCTATTGCAGAAATGTCACCTGGCCTGTGATCTTCCACCACTGAAGTATCTGTCAGGAAGTAATACTGTGAATTTCAGCCATATTAGCCTCAGAAGACAGAGTGCCTTGCAGTACCCAGAGTCCTCATCTCTTAGGGAGCTGAGGTCTGTGGCTTGACAAGGCTCACAATGAGTGTCAATTATAAAGCAAGCATAGCTGCTTTTCTACATATGAAAAGCAATGACAATCATTATTTCTACGCTCGAAGCAATCACATTTCCATCTCCGAGGCATTATCAGTCTAGAAAGCAAGCTGTTGTTAAATTGTTCCTGAGGCTCCTGTGTGTGAGTAGCAACAATCTGGTAGTTTTCAACTGCTTCCTTTCTGAAGCTATACTCTATTGTGACAAAAGGTGTGTTCAACTTAGCAATAGAAAGACTGTAACCCAGAATAAAGGGCTAAGTCCCATATAACAAGGTAACATATAAAGGAACCTCCATTTATTTGGCCAGGTTTAAAAAGACTTCCTGTAGTTCATTCAGTTTGATCATTTGTAAATGTAATATAAGAATATAATCATATAACAAAACACATCTTATTTTGAATATGACAATATCAAAACTGTAAAATGGTCTTTTTCTTTTTTTTTAAGTGTTCAGGCAGAGAAGAACATGACCGAGTATTAAGCTCTGACATCGGCAATCCTTAGGATAAGCCCACAAGTATACATAAGGTTAACAGAACTATAAAAAGGCTTGTCTAATACATTGCTACAGATGTCCAACATTGTATAACAACCAACTGGGCAGGGTCTCTCCCACAAGAAAATGACTGATAGTCTGGGGCCAAGGGACACCATGGCATCATAGACGTAGAAATGCCTCTATACAGTCTTTAGCCAGAGGCCAGGGCAGATAAGTAAGTCCATAGTGGATCCCAGAAGTCTTTTGACCTTGCGATTCTGGAAAGGTTGGCAACGTAACATACGGTCATGTCTTTAAGCCAGTCCTGGAAAAGGGGAACTCTCCGACCTCTCCACATTATGGCAACCTATCATTTACCGAGTAGCAATGCTTTGGAGGTGAGTTTGCTATACTGCCTTGGGACGTTTTCAACATAGGCAAGAAGAACAATGTCGGGGTGAGCTGGAAGTTATGTTCCATCATGTCGGCCGCAGCCACTATAACTTGTTTCCAAAATGCGGCAAGTCCTGGGCATGTCCATGCCAGGTGATGGAATTCTGCCCCCCCAAGCACCGGATTGATCCGGACTGACCAGTCGGGGCATCATGGGAAGCAGCCTGTTAGCTAGTATTTTGGCCAGGATTTTACTATCCACATTGATGAGGGAGAGGAGGCAATAAGAATCACACCTGTCTGGGGGTTTGTCTGACTTGAGGAGAATTATTACTATGGCTGCCCTCATAGTTAGTGGGAGTTTCCGAGCTCTATAGGACTCCTCGTAGACCTTCAGCAGCAGAGGAACTAGGTCCTCCATGAATTCCTTATAAAATTCAGCCATTTTAACCATTTCTAAGCTGTTTAATCACCGGTTTATCTCTTCTACATTTATAGGTTGACTTAAATTATTGCAGTCCTCAAGCCCCACCCACACCAGGGCCACCCTGTCCAGGTATTTACGGATGTCAGAAGGCTCCGCCTGTGTTCTTGAAGTATTCAGTTTTTATAGAAGGCAGCAAATGTGTCTATTATGGCAATGGGATCAGACTCTACATGCTCCCGTAATGTGTGTATGCGAGGTATATGAGTTGCGGCTAGGCTAGTTATAAGCAGAGCTGTTAGTGTGTGTCCTGGCCTGTCCCCCTTCCCATATCTCCGGGCTTGACTATATATATTTTTTTTTACAGAGTTTTATATAGCGCAAACGTGACCCGAATCGGGTATCAGAGCGCTTTACATAGCACCAGTTGCATTACATGAGGACCCACAAATTTATTCAAAAATGTCAGTTCTCTCAGCCTCCCCTTGAAATATAAGCAGTTTAGTGTGCATGGGAGCCAAAGTCGCCTTATCACGAGTGGAGTTGTAAATTTTTTTCTAGGTTTTGCAAGTCCCGTTCAAGTGTAGAAAGTCTTCTTCTAATCGATTTTAGGATACCATTTCCTTTTGCAATACAAATTATGTCATTGAGGGCTTCCCACTGGGTGGCACTGAGGAAGCTGTATCCCTATTCAACTTTATTTTGGCCCTAATGGTTTGTTGCATTTCCTTTGAATGCTGAATCCAGCAGGTTCTTGGGTTGGAGGCACCACATATATGTCTGACACCGTCTACTAACTATTTCCAGGTGAAGCACTACTATGAATTGGTCCGACAACATCCTAGGGAGGTGAATGATCTCTTCCATACAACCCAACACGTCCTTGGAGTCCGCCCAGAAGCCAATGCCGGAGGAAGAGTTGTGCAACAATGAATGGAATGTGTATTCCCATGCAGTCGGGTGTCTTAATCTCCAAAAGTCTACAAGGTCAAAGTGCTGCATAGCACCCAGGAACAAGTTCCGAGCTCTCGTCTGCCGTCTTTCACTATGGTCACAACAGTCAAACTCCATGTTAAGGATAAGTTGTGGTCAACCCCCAATATAATTGTGCATGGATCAGACTCCACACAACGTTTCAATATCACATGAAAGAATTCGGGCTGCCTGTATTTGTTCCATATGTGTTTACAAGGGTAACATGTGTGTAGTTGATCAATCCCTACAGAATAAGAAATCTACCCTCTAGGTCTGTTATTGTTTTGATGTGTTGAAAATGTACCGACTTTTTAAGAAGGATTGAAACTCCTCTGGAGTAGGAGGAGAAGTATCTGTGAGTTCCCCACTTGGAGGCCAGGTTAGTCACATGGCCAGAGGGGATATGTGTTTCCAGCAATAGTATAATGTCTACCTCATGTCTGGTCAAATAGGCAAGAACTTGCCTGCACTTATGGGGATTGTTAAGCCCTTGCACGTTCCAAGTGATTAATTTTAATATACGAGGGCTGTTGTCATGCCTACCAGTCATAGACATTGAGGGTCAATAATGTCTGTAGGATTAGGAGTCTTAAAGTCAAGTGCCAAGTAAACTGTATAATATGTATTACTGCCTGTTTTAGAACAACCCAACATTCCCAACCTCCACCCACACCAGGACCCAAATTCCTAGTGAAAACCAAAACTTTTAAACCTGTGTAACTAGATTTTTATAGCAAAGATACTCAATATATAACAGAACTGGTACCCACTATGGTGTAACGCCCGGGGCGGCCAGAGCAGTAGCTGATGGACCACTGTACTGAGTAATGAATGTGAACATGTAACATCAATACATCATGGCTTTAAAATATACTTTCCTGACTTGATAGTCGAACGTCAGGCCCCGGGTATTATCACATATTTCAGTCAATCAGATCTAGTCCAAAGAAACCAAAGGATTGTAATGCAGTACATATAAGCTGTGGGCTCTCCTGACTAGCTGAAATTAGATATTCCACTCGGTGAAAGCATCACTCAATCTCATCAAGGGAGGACAGAGAATTGGCTCCGTCCCTAGCCAACACAGCCTCACACGTTGGTACTTGCTTCTGGAGAAAAGTAAGGGTGCCCACAGGGTCAGAGAACACCAGAGCCTTGGCCTTCCAGGTGAACCAGAGGTGTGCTGGGTATAGCATGGCATAAGGTAGACTGAATTCTTGCAGTTTCTTCTTGGCATGGTGAAATCTCTTCCGGGCGAACTGATTGTGTAAAGTCTGGGAAAAATCAAATGCACCCGCATAGCGTATTTCTTTTGCCTCTCTCACCAATCTCAAGAGCTGATCTCTGTCCCTACAGTTCAAAACTTTAGCAATGATGGGCCTGGGTGGTGCACCCGGAACTGGGGGCCAAGGAGCTGTGGGCTTGTTCAGTGACAAATGTCTTGGAGAAGATGTCCACACCAAATCATGTCAACAGCAGTTTTTCAATGTCGTCTTTGGTGTGACCAATAGCAGTGGACTCCGGTATCCCAGTAATACGAACATTACTTCCCTTTTACCAAGCTTCCAGGTCCTCGTTTTTAAGCAGGATCCAAAGCAGTTCCTCCTGCATCTCGGTCACCCTTTTGGCTTGCAGAGTGTGATCGTCCTCCGCGTCAGAAATCTGTCGCTCTATTGCAGTAATGCAGGTGTGTTGCTTATTGAGACGATTCTTCATGTCATTTATTTTCTGAGTCAGAGAGTCAATTTTCAGGTCTATGGTAGAGAGGCTCGACTTCATCTCCAACAGTAGAGATTTAATGTCCTCGGTTGGGAGGGATCTACGCTCCATATTCACTTCTCAATCAGAAAGATGGGCAGCTTCAGATGCCGGAGACTTGTCACTTTGTCTGGTATCAAACATCAAGCATGACTGCCCGCTGTCTGTCTTGCCCATGGTTGGACAATGGGAAATATGTATGGGTCTTGATGCGTGAGGATGCAGGGGCTTATGCCTTTTCTGAGTACTGACTCTAAAGGGGGCAAGTTGTGTCCTGTTCAGCAGCTCACCTCAGTATGCTGCATACATCCACCCGATACACACCAAACCATTGCCTCAGCAGGCAATGTTTTCATCCACCCAGTAAGAAGAATCAGGGCCCTATGAGTAGCAGAATGCATGGAACTACCGGGGGTGGCCGGGTAGCACAGCCTGCCCACAATCAGTCGAACAACTGCTGTTGTTTAAAAGAGGTTATGTTGCCCAGTGAGTCATGTGGTGAATCACTCACATGTGAGGTGATTCTGTATGGATGGGCTGTATCCGGATCTCCAGCACCGCAACACCCCCAAGCAGGGCCGATTACCTCCTGGTCGCCATCAGCTGCCGTGATGTTCTCCTGGACGTCTGTCTTCTTGCAGTCAGCGTTTTTCAGGTAGGCTGCAAGTAGACCTCAGCGCTCTGTTGTCAGCAGCCTGCTACTGGCTGTCCCCGACCGCACCTCAGCTTCAGGCCAAACCCCTCCACAGCCCCCATAGGTGCTCCCAGCAGGACAGCAGTCAATCCGAGTGCTGCACAGCTCACAACCTCCCAATCAGGCTCGCGACTGCACCTGTGAGCCTGCAGCTTCAGCGCTCCTCCGGCTCAGATCTCCATGCGGGGGCACGTTGTGCCCCTACTTTTTAAATTTAATAGAATCCATTCCCCTACCTTTTTATTTTAAAAATGTGTCCCATGACGACAGAAATAGTCGAGGCCTATAGATAAAGCTCAGCCATTCGTGGCCATTCGGGAATGGGCTGTGTGGGCAGAAACGGAAAAGGACTCCGTCTTTTCCTTCTTGCCCAGAGAAGACAAGGACTGTCTCCACTTCTCCTGTTCTGCTGCTGACAGCTTCACCCCTCTCTTTCTTCCTCTTATTTCTCTCTGTCTGTCTCTTTCTCCCTCCTCACTTGCTGAAAACCATGACTTCAAGAAATGTCTCCTACCCTCTATTTCCTCTCCTTTCTTTTATTCGTTCCCCTGTGAAATGGATTAAAAAAAATAAAAAACACTATTGTTCGAAATGTCAACTTTGTCTGACCTTATTCTATTCCAAAGTGCAGCCTCATGACGGAGAGAAAAGAAAGGTTCAAAATACAAAACATAAATAATAACTAAATAAAGCAAGACAGAGTTGTCGGAGGGGTGTAGCTTGGTCAATAAGGCTGTGGGGGTGTGAGCTTCAGATTTTCTGACAATCAGGGTGACGTATAATGTTTAAATACATTATATGAAAAGCAGGGTGGATGAGAGGGGCCTAAGGGGGAGTAGAAAGGGAGAGGAATGCGGGTTGGTAGGAGTGCTAAGAGAGAAAACACAATATTATGTAAAGTAAACAATATTTTTGAGGACTTTCAGAACAGAGAGGGAGACAGTGTGTGCACGTTTTTGTCTGTGTGTATGTAAAAATCCCTGGTTAAATCAGACTGACCTCTCACAATACCCGACTGAAAGCACCTTTAGGCAACTATTTATCAGCAAATACATTTATTGGGGGGGTGTAATACTTCAAACCCCCCCCGCCACCCTGAGCTATGCCCCTGAGTGGTCGCAAAGTTGGCAAATTGGTTTTATTCATACCCAAACACATTAGCGCCACTTTAGAGAGTTTGCCAGTAAAATCCTACTTTCATTTTCTCATCTTTCTTTGAACAGCATTGTTTTCCCTGGGTGGTGAAGTGCACAATTTCTGGAGGTACTGCAAAACCTGGTTGATTCATGGAGTGGAAAACGTTTAGTGTGATCCTTATCAGCTGTTTTTCTTAGTTTAGCTTATATAATGTGTACCGCAGCACTGTGTTCTATGTTCAAGGATGTGGTCTTTTTAAACCATGCTGCTTACCTGCCTTTTGTAAGGATATAAGCAATGAACATTGAAACGGTTGCCTTCCGGTCCCTGTAGTCTTGTCCTTACATTTTCAGACAAAAACACTCATGGATTTCTGACCATGTTGTTCATGCTTGCATTTCACATGCTTTACTTAATCTTACATTCCCTATGAGTGTTTGATTTTTCCAGGATGTTGTTACTTTTTTTCAGGTAGCTTATTACTTGTGTAGCACGTAATTTGAATTGAGTCACATCCAGGTGTTTATGGTGGGGCACGATTGGGTTGTAGCTGAAGGCAGCGCAAGTTTCTCTCAGTGGGGCAATATGGTGTTCAGTGGGGGAGAGGATGTGGCACTATAGCTAGAACCTGCGAATTTCAAACTGGGGAAGCAGGTTCCGCCTTCATGACCAGTCCATCAGACCACTCTCATGAGGGAACAGTCCCATGCTAGACCTTAGAGGCCCTGGTGGCTTAGCACCAGCAGGTGGACCCTAGCAGTGCCAAGTGTGGGTTAACCTTACAAGCATGTCCACCACAACCCACATTGAAGTTCACCTCCAGTCTTGCGGGCAGGCCTACGAAGCAGCACACCCTGGAGCAACAGTGACTCTGTCACTGAGTTCACAGGACCCTTGAGGCCAGTCCGCCTCACCCATTGGTACCTCCATTGGCCGTGTTTCAGCAGTAGTAATGCAACTCACCAGACATCGGCAATGCAGGATTTGCATGCACACCAAACTAAGTTCGCAAACATTGCGGTCTCTCAGCTTCATGCACAAGCACTTTTAACATGTGATGCCTGCTTTGGGGCCACTGGAATTATGGAGGACAAAATTATGTGATAGTGTTGACTAAATTGTGCAGAAAAAAAGAGGCTGCAGCGCAATGCGGTACGTTTTCTGATACTTTAATATTTTGACATTTTTAAACAGACTAACAGTCTCTGAAAAGATTTTGCCTCATTAGTACCAGTGTAACATACAAATGCAGCAGTGAGAAAGGTGTCCAGTCAACCTTTGCAAAGGAGCCTCCACTTCACATCAACACAAGACACATTTCTTAGTAACTTTTGATCTGTTTGAGCTAGAAACTATTTTTAGTTAAAATCATCAGGTTATGCAGCAGATGATGTATTATGTAGCAAATGTGGCAGAGCCATAATTATGTGGAAAACATTTGCAAACTAGGATATTTTGCCATTCATGTTTGAATTGCTCTTGTGGAAAAAGGGAGAAGAGCTGATGACAGAAACTGCATGACAAATGGCTTGTGATTCCACTTTTAAGCTTATTTGGGACATTCTGTGACAGGAAACGTATCACACTTTGTGAATGTATTTTAATGTCAATAACTCATATTAAGCCTTAAATAAACATGTGTATCCAGTCGCGGCCGGCATGACTCGTGGGTGGGGGGCGGGTGGTCGCGCGGGGAGGGGGGTCGCGCAGGGAGGGGGGGTTAATTTAATAATAAAAAAAAATACCTTCCCGCCGGCCAGGTCCCGCATCGTCTCTGCTCCTCTCCTGCACTCCTGCCTCCGGCAGGAACAGGAAGCAGGCAATCAGGCTCCCAGTCCCACCCCTAAACCAATCACAACGCTGCAAGCAGCGGTGTGATTGGTCAGGACGCCGCCCAGCAAGGAGCTAATGGCCCGGCCATGTTCTCCATGTAGGCTGCATTGCAGCCTACATGGAGAAGGGCAGAGTGCGCACGACTGGTTTGGTCTGCCCCAGAGGGCCGACCAAACCAGTCAGGTGCACTCAGAAGTGAGCACAACACTCCTCCCCTGCCCAGCCCTGCTCGCAGAGCAGACCCGCCCGCCCTCAACCAAACACTTCTGCTTTCTCACAGTTCGAGAAGCAGAAACATAAAATGGTAGTTATTAACATTTTATGTTTCTGCTTCTCACACTGTGAGAAAGCAGTGGGACGATGCTCCTCCGCCCTAGTGAAGGAGCCGCCCCTGTGTGTATCCACTGGTTGAATTAACTAATGTAATAAGCGGTAACTGGTCAGTGAAATGCCAAACAAATACTAAAAATTGGGATGGTTTGCTCTTTCTGGTGACACCTCTGACTCCGCCCACTGACCCAATCCTGGGGTTATTCCCTTCCTCTGATTCTCCACCCACTGTTCCCCTACATTTTTCCCCCCACTCTGACCACTGCATGCGGGGCACGGCTTGAGATGTCTGTCTCCAGCTAGCTCACCCACCCAAGTGCCAAGGTCATTCCTCACACACCAAAGCAGGGATGTTCAGTGGATCAGAACGGTGTCATTTGTAGTTGATAGCAGCTGGTTGTGATGGATGTTTTCTGGAGGATTTGGGGTTCAGTCATCGGAGCTTACTTATTGTGCCTCCATCTTGTTGTGCCGCTAGGTCACGCTGCCATCAAAAGTTTGTTGCCCTGAATGAGTTTTTTTTTTTCAGGAACAGGATTGTAGCTTAACTATTACCACATTTGCATCACTATCTGCATGCCCTTGTCTCAATATATGAGTTTCTGTTTTATACTAATTGGATTTAATTTCAGTCACATGAATTTGGGGTGCTTCTAGTATGTTTCAGTTTTCATGCCAGTAAGGCAGCCCAGTAGTTTGCGGCTTTTTGCCCAGAACTGTCCATATCTGAAGGCCACAAGGTAAAATCCTGCAGGAATTACTCTGCCTTTCAACCGTCTGATGGTTGTGTCATTGTGAAATGCTTGCAAGGAATTTCATTTTGGGTCACTTTTATTGTGCTTTTAATTTGCAAGATTACAGTGGTTCTGGTAATAATAAATTGAAGGTTGCAGGATATACAATTTACAAAATCAAGCAAAATAACAATTTGCAATATTTGAAATTGATGTCTGTGTGTGTTTGTGTGAGTAATGGAGTGGATAGCGAAGTGGCAAGCCCAGGATATAGCGGGCTAGTCCCATGCCTTTTGTGACTGATATTTTCGGTCTGCCCTTGCGTTTTAGTGAAGAGCACTTAGAATTCTTTCAGGCCATTTTATTAATAAAAGATTGTAATTTCTGATATCTTATTTCATGGACAAAACTGCTTTGCTCTATTTGCTATAAAGTGCCACTTCAGTGGCACACATATGGTATTAAAATATCACACAAAATCACACTGAAACTTAGAAATGTAACCCATACGCTGTGAGAAAGTTGATTATTAGTTGGGGTGGATGGAAGCCCACTACAGGTAACAATGGCACTATTATTCTTAGGTCCAGTAAAGGTGTCAGTAATTTAAACCTGAGCTCACATGCTGTTAGCTATGATACCGAACAGACAGACCTAGCTACAAAAAAGGTGTACAGCATTAAGAAGTGCCAAAACAGTTAAAAAGTTGAAAATACAACACAATAAAAATTCCACTACAATCTATTAAAATAGAGAAAAAAAGGCAAAAGGGGGCATTATTCTACATAAGCAAACTGAAAACTAAGCAGGTATGCATGCACCATTTCTTCAATTTAGACAGTATGGGCAGGAAAGATGAAACAAAAGGTGGGCAAGAAAGGAGCAGGGGAGAAACAGAAGAGTAGCTAAAAGGCCCACGATGGCTGAAAAAGAGAGGACAGATGAGGCAGTGCAAGAGAAAGGTAGAGTAAAGGGAGCAAGAGAAGCAAAAAGTAATCATCTTTTTTCTAATCTTAAATGTGTTGCAGCTGCTGCCTTTGGTGGTGTGGGAGACAGGCATGAATGTTCAGCAGAGCAGGCACAAGAAAGACACAGAGGAGGAGCAAGAAAGAGACAGGTAAGGGAGTGCCTCCAAAAGGTATTGCAACGTTCTTTGTATGCTATTCTGTGGGCTGATACAACACATGTGAATGACAACACAACTGACCCAAAGCCTTTTTCTATATGTATTATAACTTTCAATATGATGTATTCCTTTTTGAGAAAACAACAGGCTGGCAAGACAGTAAGCTGTCTCTGGGCCAAGCACCATGATTTTTAAGGAGCGAATTGGCTGGTGAAACAGCTAAAGCTGTCTCTAGACCGACCTGACAAAACAGTCAGAAATATAAACCAGGGTCCTGACTAATGCCGTTAGAATTCATTAGAATTAATATTCTTTTCACCTAATCTCCAGTATGCTACTATGTGCATATTGCTTCAACACATCCATTTAGGCAAATATTTGCCTGTCCTTCTGTGCTCTCTTTAATTTTGAAAAGATGACTAAAATACTAGATATCATTAATATATACTATTTTTAATACGATGCCCATAAGGAGAATTGTGTAAAGGCTAAGCCTTTATTGAACATTACCAGTTTGAAGAACACCACATTGTGTTTCAGAAATTAATTTCCTTTCAGATGATCCCCCTAACCTCATCTGTATTCCCTCTTTGCTGACTCATTCACCTTGGACCACTGAAGAGGCACACAATGACCTAGCACCAATCCACAGCTCAGCATCCTTGAATTTCTCAATGAAGTCGTCTCTGTGCTCTCATTTCCTTCTGTCCTTTTTGCACATTCAACTTCCCACTCCCACCTTAGATACTGTATTTCATTGCGTCATTAAAGCCTGGCCTCTTTGCACATTCAATTTCCCACCCCCACCTTAGATACTGCATTTCATTGCATCATTAAAACCTCTGTCCTCTTTGCACACTCAACTCCCCACCCCAACCTTAGATACTGCCTTTCATTAGCTCATTAACGGCTAGGCAATTGAGCAAACCGTTTATGCAAATGAAGATTACCCAATAGCTAGTCATCTAAATGACTACCACAAAGCTCCTTGTGACTTACGTCTACAATGTCAAGAATACTCTTCTAACCTGCTATGCTGTAACCTTAACAAGCCTCTGGGCTATCAACTTTGCATCCACCTTTTCAATCAAAATCAGCATAACACAGCGCTCCCCTCTGCTCTACCGCTTACCACATCAACCACAAGAAGAGAGTAATACAATTACTGAATTTGCTAAAGTGAAAGCGAAAACTAGATAAGCTTACTTTGTTTCAAATCTTTTAAGCAAAAATATGTTATTAAAATGCTCTGAAAATCAGAGAAAATATTTGTGGCAGGTATTGAACACATTACTGAGTCACTAAATGGTCATAAGAGGATTTTTAATTAGATATGCGGAACTCCATATATACAATCTGCTCCTACCGCAGCTGTTCTTTTCACAGATTGCAATTTCTTAACATGTGGATCCACCAAACCACTAGTGTAACATAATCAAGGTTGCTAATAATGTACACTTTAAATTCTGTTGCTGTACAGACATGTAAAATTCAAGCCCCACCCAATTTGAAATTGTTACAATATAACTAATATTTCAGGAAACAATGTGTGTATTATTTGCTGTTTTACTGATGTGAGTTAATGTCTGAAGCGACACCTTCCTGTCATTGTCACACACCCATCAGGCATTGCTGTGTGATTGAGCTCAGGAGTCTGGTAGAGACAGTGACCATAGCAGCCAGATGGTTTGCTTACCCCGTGATCATAGCAATGTGGCTCTATCCAATTCTACTTATGGATTATAAAGAAAGGACTCTTTTTGCATGCCCCCCACCCCACAAAATGTTTGGACTGATACTGTTGTTTCTTTTACTCTAAAGTTTACCCTAAAGTACACTGTGCTCTGCAGTCCAGGTTCCAGTGCATGTGCTTTGACGCTTCACAGAGTGTGTGCAATTGTCTAATCCTTAAGCGACATAATTAACTTACCTATAAGTCCCTAGTTTATGGTACAAATTGTACAAAGGGCCGGTAAGTTAAATATCACTAGTGGACTGCAGCACTTATTGTGCCACCACTGCAGTGGCAAAGTGAAAACATGGCTGTAGGTCTACTTAATCGGGCAGCTTTTAAACTGCCAAGCTGACATGGCAAAATAAGATTGTTGCCAAGCCAAAAACCTTCCTTTTTAATATTTATGAGTCAACCCTAAGGCAGGCTTTACAAGCACACAGGGTGCCGAACATTAAAAAGGACATACTTCCATTTGGGACTACCAAATATAGTACTTCAAGGTATCAAATTATTTGTTACATTAAACCCAACTTACTGCTGAAGTAAGATTTAAGGTAACTTTTAATCTAAAGGTGATTTTATAAAGTCAGCACTTTCTTGCCCCAAAGCTCTAGTAGCTGTTTCTGATTCACTTAAACAGCTGTCACCCGAGACAGCCTGCTGCCCTCTTGCCAAGAGGTGTCTATGACTCCCAGGAAAGGGGAACAAAAGGCCTGTGGGTGGGAGGGGGTGTGACCTCCTCAAGTTAGGATGGCCAGAGGGCTATGGCCTCAGATGGGCAAGCTTCAAAGGGCCAGTTGCCGTCACAGCAAGTGTAAGTCACACCTTAGCTTTCCCTCTCCTTTGTGCAGGTAGACAGTCTGGCATCTCTTCCAGAGGGGTAAAATCAGTTGCAAAACTAGTTTCCCAGGAGGAGTTGTTGATTATACTGGGCACACCTCAGGGGTGTGCCCATAGGTCTGTTGAAGGGAAAGAAGGTTCTGACATCTTGGATTTGGGCTGAGAGATGCACTGTGAGATTGTTTAGTGTCAATCCCATAGGAAGTGATGTAAGAATGGGTGAGGCTACCCATGGGAATTTTTCCCCCATTGGTTAGGGAGTCTGCCCCACCCATAAACTCAAAATTGACATAGACGTGGCACCCCCTGCCCTGGCTACCAGTCTCAACTCTACTGGACTCAGAAAGAAGAGAAGAAGGACTGCACCTGCTGAACCTGTGGACCTCAGAAAGAAAGCCTGCTGAAGAAAGACTGCACCTGCTGAACTAAAACAGTACTTCAGAAAGAGAAGGTCTGCACCTGCTTCTGACTTTGTGGAGAGAGACCCCATGGGCTGGACCACTAAGGCCAAGGACCAGTAAATGGACTCTAAGGACTAGTTGGCTAGCCTCCTGTTAAGCTCCAGGGACAGAAAAGCTAACGAAGCCCTGCATCTGCAAAGTGCAAAGCTGACCAGTTGCTACTGAAGCTGTCATGAACTCTGCTGATGTGGCCCATGAGATCGCGTCCTAGCCCCCTAAGAGGCACCACCCATGTCCTGGATCCTTGGCTGGTGCTAGAGTGAATGAATTCTTTCTCTAAAAAGAACTGCAACTTGTGAGCCTAAAGCAAAAGATAGATGTTTTTTGACACAGAATTGGAGGCTCATACACTGACGCTTCCACAGAACCGCTGAAATTCATCTGTCCACTGCCCACTGACGTCACACCCAATGCTGGACTCAAGCTGCAGAGGACCCCGCCTATGAGCCCATCAATGAGAAAAAGAATCAGAAGAGTTTCTAAATGAGAAGGTAAAAGGTTGTCCGGGACCAACTTGGTCCATGCATCCGACCCATGCTCCATCGGGGTCAGCCTGAAACTTTGACTTTGGCCTGCACCCTCGAGTTAGAAGCTCATAGACTACCGCTACAAGTGTAAAGCAGTGATTTATAAATCTTTTAGTGAATTGCAATGATTCATGAAAACCTTGCAAAAAGCATAACTCTAGTACCCTTCATCAGATTTTTGTTGTTTGGTGCCTATTTAAAGAAAAAATATATATACTATGTTTATATATTGGAGTGGGAATTTCATTGTGTTGTGATTCTTGCTTATTGACTGTTTTGGTACTGGTAAATGCTGTACACCTGTGTTCCTTTGAGTTAGGCCTGACTGCTCTGTGCCACACCTATCCAGGGCTAACCTAAGGTTTGATTTAAAGAGGCCTAACTGGACCTGATGCAGAATAGTGACATTATTACTTGGTGAGGTCTAACAATCACCTCAAATAATAATCCACTTTATCAGAGGGATGCTCATTTTTCTTGTCCCAACTAAAGTGACAAAATCTGTAACTGCTGGTATCCCTGTCACTGCTTTGTGCCGGATCCCAGTTTGGAGAAAGTCTAACACCAAGGGTGTTGTGTGGGAGATGACCACTGGATCACTTGGGTGCTGAATCTCCCACGACCAACTTCAACCAGAGTCCATCCTCACTGATGATACTAAGAAGCGGAGTGGGTTGAAGGACGTTGAGTGAGACACGGATCTGGGCCTGGATAAAGCAGTGTAGGAAAAGCACAGCACACCACCTGTACTTCTTCGGTGCCCACGCTCCACTTAAAGGCCACTGACTAGAATAGAATATGAGATCTGCTAGGGTTATCGTCAAAGGAAGGAAAGATGTCTAGAAGTACAGTAAATTATCTAAAATACTAGCAGTTTTACCAATTGTATTTTCCCATGAGAAGTCATGTCCCAGTGAAAGACCAACATTTCCAGTGGGGGGGGGGAGGGGGAGGGGGGCGGGCTTGAGTTCAGTGTCATCATGCCAGTAAATTCATGGATTAGAGAAAAGACTACAAAGAGCATAACATGGGTGCCAGATGACAAACATACCCTTTAAATGCCACATAAAATGCGAAAGGAGAAGGACAGCATGAATTAATGAAGGGATAGAAGAACTTGTATCTATCTAAAGTGAAACTCATACTAAATCAATGCTTGATGTTTGGGATCAGCCTAGTATTGCAATTTACATCATTAGGAAGCCACTTAGGTCTCCTAAATTAGACCAAACAAGAGGGAAGCTGTAGTTTCTGAACATCTGAGAAAATTCAAAAGGGTGCCCTCTTAGAGGAACAGAATATCCCTATCACAAGCCGAACCCTCCCTGAGACAAGGAGTGAGAGCTTGCAGATTTATGGTGTTAGCCCATTTTGTAGAAAGAATGCATGCAGTGCAACCAACGGGGGTGGAGGCTACTTATACGGTTGTAAATGGATTATTGATCCGGTCTAAACGGTAGATTTTACACTCCCCTGGGTATTAGCATCTAAAGAATAAGGCCAAAATTGTCGGACAACCCTATAATACAGATCATGTTTTGGTCGCAGAACTCTTAACAAGTCAGAAAGTGGGTTTGTATAAGTGACTACCGTCCTCACATAACACAGCATCATCTTTCCCCCACATCCTTTTCTGGTATTTTGAAGAAGAGAAGGTAGAACCTTTACACAGGGGAACAGAGTGAAACAGACAGTATTTCCTTAAATAAACTGCAACAACTGGTTCACACAATTATAATCCCACAAGCAAAATTGCACAAATGTGGAAACCACACAACTCACTAAGGGGGATATTCACAAGAACGTGCTCTAAACATCCCCAGAAAAATTAAAGCAACTTCACAAATCGCAGTCTATCGCGGAAAAATAACCCTGTGTTACCGTGGAATTCACAACACGGCGGTACCATGTGATAGTCTCCCGAAAACGCGGACAATGTCCGCGATACAACACCCGCGACGGTGATAAAAACCCAAACCCCACCGCAAAAAAACACGCGATGGGCCAAACCGCGATGAGGAAATCAGCGATAAGCAGCGCCAGGCCTGCAATACACACACGTCAGGCGGGAAAATCACTACAAAAGGAGAAAAAACACACAAACACAAAATAACCAACACCGAAGCACCATGGAGGCATCCGGAGCAGGCGCAGAGGACGAGCGGAACCCCACAAGCACCCCGGATGACCAGCCTGGGACCTCGTGGACAGGGAAGGGCAAGGACAAGAAGAAGAGGAAGAGGCGGTTCAGTCCGCAGGAGAACAGGATCCTGGTCACGGAGGTGATGGAACACCATCAAGAACTGTTTGTCACCTCCAACGTGTCATTGGGCATCAAAAATGGAATATGGCGGTCCATCGTGGACAAGGTGTACATTGCCATGCTGTCTGAATGTGAACATGTACCATGCGGCTACATACATGTGGACACAATGTAACACAGCATCTCCCCTTCACATTGCAGATGCACCGTCAACACATCCTGCAGAGCAGTCCCAGCCACTCTTCACTGATGACGAGGAGGACACCCCCAGCATCGACACCGAAGCCCTCCAAGACATCATGGAACTCATCCGCCAATCACCTCCAGGATCAGGTCAGCCTAGCTGCATCAAGGAGACCCCACCCACTCCACAAACCACCCAGCAGGAGGCACCCACAACCCCGGCTGTCTCCCAGGACCCCCACGAACAACACATGGCCTTCCAACGCCGTGTGTTGGAGGGCCAGAGGGAGATGGCTGAGCAGGTGCGGGTGGGGTTCATCCTCATGGCTACCAAACCTGACGCCATCCATGGGTGTCTGAGTCCCATCAGGGACCACCTCCAGTCCCTAACGGACACCTACAGGCCGCTCCATGGTCTCCAACGAGCCCTGGCTGACATCGCTGGAGTCATGACTTGGAGACAAGAACACCTGTCCGCCCAGAGTGGCTCCAGCGATCTCAGCCATGAGCTGGCACACATGCGGAGGCTCATGGAGGACATGGTGCGGATGGAGGCGGAAAGGATGGCAGCCACCGCTGCACATCAGCAAAATGTAGCTGGGATCTACCATGCCCTGCAGATCCTCATCATGCCATTGCTGCCACAAGGCATGGCGCAGATGAATGCTGCTGCTCCTACAACATCCACAACTCCACCCCCTGGTGTGTCAGCGCCTCACAGTGCATCAGACATTCCCACTCCAGCCCCTGATGTGTCACTGCCACACAGTGCGGCGGACAATCCACCTCCGGCCCCTGATGTGTCAGTGGCACACAGTGCTGCAGCCGGAACTTCAACACCCACAGGGGAGGCAGAGCACACATCCGAGGCCGAGGACGTGGATGGAATTGAGTTCAGAAGGAGGCACTAGCATTCATTTCCGCCACCTGGCCTGTTGCTGCTTGGTGCCGCACATGGCCCCATGACCTTCCACTGACCCCCGATACACTCTGATGCACTCACCTTGGACCGCGACATGGACTGCCATATCCTGTGTGTTGACCAATGACACGGCGACCAGACTGCGGACTGTACTCTTCCTCTTCCGCTGTACTTGTCATTCCCCGATGGACTCTGGCTGGCCCTCCAAGGGCCCATATTGTGTAGTAGGGTTGGCATGGCCCTGTACTGCTCCAGCTGCAAAACTCCACTGGATGTGCATTAAACATTCTGAAACGCAGTGCTGTGTCATGTCGTTCATCATACAAGTGTGAATGTGTGGATGAATGTAGGGTCAGTGATTCCCCCTAACGTCAATGATGCTCATCTAGTGGGATTCCAGTCACAGTGTGCTACATTGCCGATTGCGTTCCGGGTGCCGTAGACAGTACAACAGGGACACATGCATTAGTCACTTCCTTGTCCGGACATGGACTGAACCACGCCCAGAGCCCCCGAGTCATTGTTGCAAGCCCTGCGCTGGTCCGGCGTACGCCAGGCCAGACCACTCCGCTTACGCTCCGAGGGGGGGGCCACATAGCTACATGTCGCAGGTTTACACGCTAGTGGTCTGCAGGTCACTGGTCTAGTTGTCAGCATGTCACGGCCACTCCCTGAGGGCAGGTTTGCACACACACCACACCCATCTGGCACAGGCGTCACAGGCCATGTGACCCCGCCAATATAAGGGGCCGGCAACGTCACATTTCCTACTGCCGGAGGTGACTGGGTGACGGACGTTCCACAGGGCTCAATCATGAAGGGCCCATGAGTTGTTGCGCACAGGGTTAGTGGCACCCGAAGCCATGCGGCCGTCACGGGCCTACCACCACGTGGCCCTGACTGGGGTTGCACAGGGTTAGTGGCACCCGAAGCCTTGCGGCCGTCACGGGCCTACCACCATGTGGTGCTGACTGGGGTTGCACAGGGTTAGTGGCACCGAAATTGCTGAGCGGGTATGCAGCCTGCGATGATGATGTGTGCACTGATGTGGTCTCTGCCATTGATGCCTCAGGACTCAGCGTTATGTGTGGGACCTGCTGGGCCGCGGTGCGGGTCCGCATGATGTGGAGCATGCCATGGTGGCGGGACTAGGGCCTGGAGCTTGCACGGGCACTTGGTGTGCCCACTGGTGGACACAACGTTGGCGGCAGGTGAGCAGTGGGGCCTGGGTGCCCAACGGCGGACAGCCAGCGCTGGCCGGCGGGAGGGGGTAGGGTGCGGCTGCATGTGTGCGTAGGGGCGGACAGGCGTTGTTGCCATGTGCAGTGAGATGGACTCTGCCATGATTGACTCTGGCCTCGATTACAGATTGCAGACCTGGTGGCTTGCAGTGTATACCGGGACGTGGTTGGAGACACACCGGTGGCAGCAGGTGAGCAGTGGTGCCTGGGTGCGCGGGGACGGCAGTGTCCCTCCCTCTCTCTCTCCCTTCCTTTCCTTCTCTCTCTCTCTCTCTCTCCCTTCCTTTCCTTCTCTCTCTCTCTTTCTCCCTTCCTTTCCTTCTCTCTTTCTCTCCCTCTCTTCCTTTCTCTCTCTCCTTCTCCCTCTCCCTTTCTTTCTCTCTCTTTTTCTCTCTCTGCCTTTCTTTCCTTCTCTCTTTCTCTGTGTCTCGCTCCTTTGATGTACGCATGACACACATTCTGATTTTGTGCTTTATTTTCCAGGCTGTGACATCAAGATTGTCCCGGACGGACCCGACAGGAGTCTTCCGCATTGGTGTTTTGTGTTGTGTTTCAATAAAGTTTTTGGTTGTTACTTCAATGATGAGTGACTGTTTCTCGTGCTTCTGACCACACATGTGTATTTGTTTTTGTCATTGTGCGACATCATGCGCTTTTTGTGGCTCTTGTGTCGTGCACGGTATGTGTTTGTCCGGGGGGGGTCCAGGGGGGGGCCTGGGAGTGGGGGCGGTGGGTGTTGTGGCCCTCTTGGGTCTCCGAGCTGCATGATCATTGTCTTCAAGGCATCTGTGGGTCTTCCGATGTGGCTCTGTGCTGGGCTCCCTTTCGTACTGCAGGTAGTCGTCCTGCTTAACACCAGCAGAAGGCAGGTGTTAAATCCCTGCTGCTACCGCGGCTTATCGCCTGTTTTTGGTTCGCATCGCAGATCTGGCAGTTCGTTGTGAAAGTGGTGTAGTGGTGTTTTCGTGTGTTTTTGCACGGGTACGCCTACTCTGCATCTCATTAGGGTTAGTTGGTGGAGTAAGACCTCCGACCCTCGGTCTAGGTCCACTCTCTCCCCACTGCTCCGCTGTGCCGTCTCTTGCCTCCAGACCCCGACCTCCTCCTTGGGAGGCTCGAGGCTGCTGCCCGCTCCTGCGCCTGCTGCCCGCTCCAACTGGGACCAGACTGCCTCCAACCACCGTAACCTTTCTCAGCCGTTTTTTTTCTTAATTTTTTCCCTGTTGTGCCACTGTTATTGTGCCCATCTGTGTCTTGCTCTAATTCCACCACTGTTTTTATTTTCTCGTGCCTGCCGGTTCCTTTTGCCTTCCGCCGCTGCTGCCCCTGCGGCCCCTCCCCCCCGGAATGCCCCCCCCGGAATGCCCCCCCCGGAATTTCCCCCAGAATTCCCACCCAGAATTCCCCTGCTCCCTCCTCCCAGCCTCTCCTCCCTCCCACCTCCCCTACTTAATGGCGGCCGCTGCGCGGTCGCGCAGCGGACGTGCACAGTGGGCGTGCCGCTGGTGCGCCGAAGGCACGCCAAAGGCAAGCCCGTCTGCACCCGTCCGTGACCTGACCGCGGCCAGCGCCAGGAACCCTGGACCTCCCACTACCCATCGCTACGACACCACCACCCTCCTCGCACTAAACCCTGGAAGACTTAGAGAATGCCAACAGGCCTCGCCGAACACGACCCACGGCCAGTTCTCCTGCCTCCACTGCCGCCAGACCCTCACAGCCACCCCGGCCTCCAACACCGCCGACGCCAGCACCGGCGACACCCTAAAATGCATCCTCCTCAACGTACGCTCCGTACACAAACACGCCATGGAAATCTGGAACCTACTCGACTCTCTTTCGCCTGACATCGCCTTCTTCACAGAGACCTGGACCAACGCATCCTCCGCCCCCGACATCAGCACCGCCATCCCAGACGGATACAAGATCCAGAGGAAAGACCGCCCCAACCACCCAGGAGGGGGCCTCGCCATCGCCCACAAGATCACCCTCCGCCTCACCACCTCCAGCGAAACCTTCCCCTCCGCCGAACACCTGCACTTCAAGATCCAGACCACCCCCAAAGCCACACTCCGAGGAACCCTCATCTACAGACCCCCCGGACCCCGAACACCCTTCGCCACCACCATCACCGACTTCATCGCACCCCACGCGATCGCCTCAACAAACTACATACTCATTGGAGACCTGACCTTCCACCTCGACAACCCCAGCGACTCCAACTCCACTATCCTTCGTGACAACCTCACCAGCATCGGACTTAAACAACTCGTCAACACACCGACCCACAGAGCAGGACACACCCTCAACCCCATCTTCGCGGCAGGAAACAGCGTCCATTTCAGCCACACAACGCAACCGCCATGGACCGACCACCAATGCGTACACTTCGCCATCAACAAACCCAAAGCACCCAAACCAGCCCCACGCCCACCACGAAGGAACTGGAGCAAGGTTACCGACGAGCAACTTAACTCCACCCTCACCCGAGACAACCACACATGGGCACCCGACGCAAACAGCGCAAACGACGCAGCCAGAGAACTCCACACCTGGATCTCCAACTGCGCAGATGAGCTCGCCCCGCTACGCAACCCCGACAGACAACGCCCCAGGAAAGTCGCCTGGTTCACAACCGCTCTCCAAGAAGCCAGACGCACCTGCAGACGCCTGGAGAAGAACTGGAGAAACACCAAGACAACCGAAAACCCCACCACCTACAAGGACGACATGACGGACTACCATAACCAGATCAGAGCCACCAAAAGGAACTTCATCCACAACAAAATCCTGGTCAACTCCACCAACTCCAAGGAACTTTTCAGTGTCATTCAAGAATTCACCAACCCACGCAGCGAAGCCACAGACATCACCCCTTCCCAAGACCTCTGCGACAAGCTTGGAACCTATTTCCACCTCAAGATCAAAAACCTCTACGACAACTTAATCGACCATCCACCAGGCCCCCCGCCCCCCAGAAACACCAGCCAGCCCACCATCTCCAACTGGACACCGATCACGGCCGAAGACACCGCCTCGACCATGAAAAGCATCCACTCGGGGGCCCCCACAGACCCCTGCCCCCCTCACATCTACCACAGAGCCGTGGCCACCATCGCACCCAAACTACAACGCACCATCAACACCACCTTCAAAACAGGCACCTTCCCAGACGACTGGAAGGGCGCAGAAGTCAGACCCCTGCTCAAGAAGCCCACAGCTGACCCCACCGACCTCAAGAACTATCGGCCCATCTCGCTCCTCCCCTTTGCAGCCAAAGTTGCAGAGAAAACAGTCAACAGGAAACTGACACGATTCATTGAAGAGAACGCCGTCCTCGACCCATCCCAATCCGGATTCCGAAGCAACCACAGCACAGAGACCGCCCTACTCGCCGCCACAGATGACATCCGCACCCTCCTGGACCAAGGCCACTCCGCAGCCCTCATCCTACTCGACCTATCAGCGGCCTTCGACACCGTCTCCCATCGCTCACTAGTCGTCAGACTACACGACGCAGGCATACAAGGAACAGCCCTGGACTGGATCCGATCATTCCTCACCGGAAGAAGCCAAAGGATCAGACTCCCACCCTTCCTCTCTGACCCCACGAAAATCACCTGCGGAGTCCCACAGGGTTCATCACTGAGCCCCACCCTCTTCAACATTTACATGGCCCCCCTTGCAGCCATCGTCCGACAACACGACCTCAACATCGTATCCTACGCCGACGACACCCAGCTCATCCTCTCCCTCAGCAAAGACCCCACCACTGCCAAACTCAACTTCCAGAAAGGAATGCAAGACGTCGCAGTCTGGATGACCTACAGCTGCCTGAAGCTCAACACCGAGAAGACAGAAGTCCTCGTCCTCGGTACCACCCCTTCTGCATGGGACAGCACCTGCTGGCCGACCGCCCTCGGAAGCCCACCTACCCCCTCAGACCACGCCAAGAACCTCGGCATCGTACTCGACTCATCACTCTCCATGAACCGACAGGTCGACGCCGTCACCTCCAGCTGCTTCAACACCCTCCGCATCCTCCGCAAGACCTTCAAGTGGATCCCCCCTGAGTCAAGGAAGACAGTCACCCATGCACTCATCACCAGCAGACTGGACTATCGAAATGCACTCTACGCCAGCATCAACAAGTACCTACTCCGCAAACTCCAGACAGTACAAAACACCGCCGCCAGACTCGTCCTCGGCATCCCCTGACACGAACACATCAGCCAACACCTACGAAGTCTCCACTGGCTCCCCGTGGAGAAAAGAGTCACTTTCAAAATCCTCACTCACGCCTACAAATGCCTACACAACAACGGACCCAAATACCTCAACGACAGAATCAACTTCCACGTACCCAAAAGAAACCTCCGATCTTCCAACCTCGCACTGGCCGAAACCCCGCGCATCCACAGAGCCAGAGCAGGCGGAAGATCCTTCTCTCACATTGCAGCCAAGACCTGGAACGAGCTACCGGCAGACATCAGACGCGCCCCCTCCCTGAACACCTTCAGGAAGACCCTCAAGACCTGGCTCTCCGGCTAAACAGATCTGCGGACCCCCCCCTCAGCGCCTTGAGACCCTCACGGGTGAGTAGCGCGCTTACAATTCCCTGATTGATTGATTGGTGTCACCCGTGGAGATAACTTTTGCGGCAGTTATCGCGGAAATACTGGCGATGTCTGCAGTTTGCACCCGCTTGTGAATGGGGCGTTATATCTATCTCCACTTTTGATGCGTTAAGGTGGCGATAACTCGGCGATAAGTCCTTGTGAATATGCCCCTAAGTTGCAAAGTTTGTGATCTTCATAAAATTTCATTTGCAGGTGAACTTTTCCACAAACAAAAAAACAAGAAGTTTTTCACACGTAAACGTTTTTTGTCAAAAAGTAAAAAAGGTACTTTCCTCAAAATCAAAATGTTCTCTGTTGCATAATGTCACAAAAAAGAAGCAGTTGCCATGAATGTGGCCCTTTTAATTTATTACAGCATGGCACAGGTTGGACTCAAACTTTTTAAACTCTTCAGGCAAATGCAGCAAGACAAAGTAACGATATCTGCACCCCATATGAGTAGCCAGAAAGTGCAACTTACATCAATTGAAAGTGCTGTAACTTGAACCTCGTTTTGTCAAGGTAAATGCTTTATATGCTGACAATGATGTTGTGGAAGCTTTATAAGTTGATGTCAGAAAGCCACAGCAAAAACATAAGAAACATGGTATTAAAATAGGATCGGAATGATAGTGGTGAGCAGAAGGGCAGTCTAATAACACCATGTTCTTATTCAGGTGAGAATGACAGAAACCCACGGAGGAGTGAGTGCTGCAAGAAATTTGTTTGTCACTAAAGGAAGGGACGACTTTAAAGTTGGTGGCGTCTGGTGCGACAATATTTGTTGGCACGCCCACAGCAAACTTTTTTTATGTTGAATGTATGTCTTTGCATAGTGTGTAGATATGTGTGCATGCATGGTTGATGTATTTGGCATGTGTTTGAGTGTGTGTGTGATTGTGACCGTGTGTACATGAATGTGTTTGGTGTAATGATACTAAGGCACTAGGGGGCATATTATCAAGGGCTGGCGATATAATTATCGCCGCTTTAGCGTCCGTTTTGGCGTAAAGCGGCGATAATTATATCGCAATATCATCAAGGACACGCTAGCGCGTGTTTCCTTGATGTAGAGCTCGTTTTTCACAGCCTCGCCTTGCATCGCTAATGAGATGCAAAGAAGACGTGGCTGTGAAAACAACACATGTTAATATCGCGAAGGCAGCTTCGCGATATTAACAAGGAGGTGCAGCGATAAAAATAATCGCGCTTACCTCAGCTTTAACTCAGGAATTTAACGTCTGTTAAATTCCTGACTTAAGCATACTTTTCATGGGAGATGGATTCTGCTGATACGACCACAGGGTCGTATCAGCAAGGTTATCCCCGTTTTGCAGGGAACATCGCTGGAAAACTAGCGATGTTCCCTGCAAACGGCGATAACCTCGCTATCTCTGGAATTCTTATCGCCCTGGAGTAACGCGTTGTTAATAACGCGCTACCAGGGCGATAAATTCCAGAGATAGACGGCGATAATTATCCTAGCGCTAAGCGCGCTTTGCGATAATTATCGCCGTCCCTTGCTGATATGCCCCTTGGAGAGTGACACATCCAATGACCGCAGGGCACGGTGTGTATGATCTGGATCATGAGATGAGAGGTAAATTGGATACGACTTTGTGTTTTTCAATTGGCTCTCATCTTTTGTGTCTTCATGTGGCTTTTGCCTGCTCCCTCCCATAGTACTTGTGCCTGGATGTGGTGTTATGGCCAGAGATGTTGACTTCGGAAATGAGGAAACAGATTCGAGTCTCAGTGTCAGCTCAACATTCTGTGATTCTGGGCACATCACTTAATCACCCAGTGCCTGTAAGCAATAAATGCGTCCTTCTGTAATGTAACTGGTTCTTATGTGAAGTGCTCCAGTACCTTCGGGTCGAGTTCGCACTATATAAAAACTGCAGAAAAATGCACTAAGAGGTAAGAACAAAGCCTTACTATAAGGAAAGATAAAAGATACCCATTTACTGGCTGATTTGTACAAAGTGAATCCTGGATAAATTGCAGCTTCCCTGCTTGAATTGTGTGATCCTAGGCAAAAATATTATTTCACTAAAGCTCATTTTTTCATTATTGTGTATGAGAGCACTTTCAAATATGCGAGATTAGAATACCAGATGTACAAAAAACCCGCTCTGTGTGATTGAATAGGATATAATGTTGCTCTATAGTATCCGGGCCACAAACTGGGCTTCCATGACAATTGTCTTGCCTCCTAGTTCACTAATGGTTCATGTTTAAAAACTATCACTTTTAATAAGGACTTATAAGTGGAATGCTATAATGTGATGTATTAATGTCAAAGCTTCTACATGTTATTGAATTTTGAAGAGATTTTATCGTATTTTACGCGGTTTGTTGTATGAGTTACATAGAAAACATTTTCGGGGATCGGCTCGTGCACAGGTTCCAAGATCCGCGCCAGACCCTTGGCTTGTATCTGGGTCGGTTCTCTCTGTTAATTTGTTGGGTTGCCCACCTCTAAAATTCTGCAATACGCTGTGAAGAAAACTGTGAAATAAAGCACCATCACAAGGCTAGATGTGGTCTGGTGTCATAGAATTTAAGTCTACTTTTATTTAACATCCAGTATAAGTTAAAGACAGGGAAGGGTGGCATCTCATGCAGAATTATGTCCTTAGGAAGGAATGGACTTAAAGGACTGCGAGCTCAAGTTACAGGGGCACTCCATAGTTGGAAGAGGGCTTCAGCCCAGCACTGAGTCTGCTCAAAGGAGAGGATCACTTGCAGTCCTAGCAACCAGAGCTCGGAGTGCAGAGGTGCCCTGATCACAAGATTGTCATGAATGGATTTGGGAATGGATGAGTGCCATAAATGTAGGGGCACAGTGAGAGCATTGGGGATGTAAGTGCAGCGCTGTTGACAGCGCGTGGATCCCATAAGTGGAGAAGTGTTCTGAATACAAGTGTTCAGTGAGTGCTTTAAGGGCAGTCTTGTTAGTGTGGTTTAAAAGCATCTTTCGCCTTCTGCGATACACTCCCCAAGCTCTGGTTCGATTAGAATTTGGGTTATTCCGCGAATCCCCGGCAACAATGGCCACACTTATTAAATTGTGTTGGAAAATGAGAGCTGCTCCACCTGATTCACTGGCTGCCTTGTGCTGGTCAGAAATGAAGAACCAGTGCACATATAAAAATGACTGGCCAATGGTGCTTCAGCAAGCACTAACCACCCTTAATCTGTCTAAAGCCTGGGGCATAAACCTCAGTTTTACTGCATTAAAAAAAATTGTCAACAAAGCAGCCAAATTAAAAGCCTGGACAATCAACAAAGCTGAGATGGCTCGCAAAAAACACGGATGGTTGGTTCTGCAAACCTACACAGATTGGGGCCCACAACCCTACCTCACAAGTCACATATCTCCATCAATACAATACTTTCTGCTCCTAATCCGCCTGGGAGCCTTCCCATCAAAAGATTAGGTTACAGCCCGGAAACATGCTTAGTTGGACCCCAAATGTCATTTATGCGGATACTTTGAGAAGAGTGTGCTACACTTCTTGTGCATCTGCCCCGCCGTCAGTCAGCTGAGATAGAAACTGCTATGGCCAGCCTTCCGGGCCCTCCAGATAAGATCCTGCCGCCCCGCTGTGATGACAGTCAGTCACTCCAGCTCTCCTGTAGGGCAACAAAGTTTATATTACTAATTGACAGCCTGTTATCAGCACAGCAGGGGCACAGTGCGGGGACCGCGAGTGGTAGTTCAGCTTATGGCATGTAACCTTACACACCTGCTATAGCATCTTGCTCAGAAACACTTGCACTGCATCTTAGTAACTGTCGGGATTCTTTGTCCCTTCAGGGTTTAACCTTTTTTTAAAAATATATTTTTATTTTTCTATCTTTAAAAAAAAAAAAAAAAAACTGTATCAATTGAACTTATGTTTTATCTACCACACCATATACAGATTTTAATTTTGTATCGGACTGTTTCTTTCGTAATGATTTTAATTAATCTGCAAATAAAGATTTACTTAGTTGTCTGTGGGAGGGGGGTCATGTGGGTGAAAAGGTGATGTCATTTCATGGGTACTGTGAATCCATGGACTTTGCAAGATCGCAATTGCTGTGAATGCTGGGTGTGTTTTGTGGAGTGTTCTAAACAGGCAAGGGTGCTGTCATCAAAGATTTACATTGCAGTCCTCTGTGTCCTCTTCTGAGAATTTTTTTTATTTTCAGAGAATGTCTCAGGAACAGTGTCCAGGGTAGAGGCAGACAGAACCCGCTGCAGACTGCGCCTTCCCCGGCTTCGCACACTGTGCCCCCTACTACCGCTGTACTACTGACCTCTGCCATACAGTATTCAGGACTTGCTGCCAATGGGCTTGGAGAACAGAGCAGGGGTGAGAAGGGATAGGGCCAGGCCTACTGTCACTCACTAAAGACGGGGTGAAGAGAGCAAAGAATACCCTTTGAACTGCCCTACCATTTACCAACCACCATCCCTATGGCTGCCCGATTCTCCCTGTCTCTCCCCTCCCTCCCCCAGCCCCCTCCCTCCCACTCTGTTACAGCCAGCCAGAGCTGCGGACTTTGAACCTTGGGATCCGGGTTCGAGACTCAGTTTCGCAAATCACTTAATCTCCCTGTGTCTAAACAAAATGAGTATTCTGTGCCTAAAAAAAATGAACATGACCTTATGTACTGTAACCAGGCCCGGTTCTAGAGGGTGGGCCAGGCCCACCCAAGAAATACCCTGGCCCACCCTAGGCCATTATGAATTGAAAAACGAGCGTTTTGTATCCTAATGTTTCACAGTGGCGTAAAGACCCATTGGGGTCTGCCTCATTGTTTATTTAATTATTAACACCATTGACATGTGCTAGTTTCAGGCCTGGGGACAGGTGTGAAATCAGCAGGGATACATGCTGCTATGATGTGCAAATAAACAGCAGACATCCTGAACACTTTCACTCACTAACACTAAAGAGGCTGCAGGCTTCCATCACAAGGTACTTAGGAGTTGCAAAAAGTGATATGACAGAAACGCTTTGCAAATGATTTCCTTTTCCCCAAACAATTAGTGAAAATATGTTTATAATTAATATATAGATTTACTCAGGGTTTGTTTTATTTTCTTCCTGCTGTGAGGCCATTACTAACTTGCAGCATTACATAAAAAATATATTAATGGAAAAAGTTTAAAAAGGAAATGTTTTATCTTTTCATTGGCTAAATGAAAAAACATTCTACGCATCATTACAATAAATCTCACCACATTAATTTGTATGTTGATTGTTACAAGTGATAGAATGATTCCTTGTGCAGGGACCAATGGGAAGGGCCACTGGAATTATGCAATTGTGCAGACGTGGCATTTTTCGCATAGCTATGGATTCGCCGCATTTGCCACATAATCTATTACATTCTGCATAATCTGCAGATTTTTAAAAAAGTTGTTTTTAGCTCAAACAGTTCAAAAGTTACTAAAAGCGCAGTGGCATGTGGTGGCGCGGAGTGGAAGGTTCTTTCCTAAGGTTGACTGGTCACCTTCTGGTTGCTTATTGCTATATTTAGGTGTTAAACTGGTACCAATGAGGTGCAATCTATGTCTACTGTCAGCAGGCGTAAAAATATCAAAATAATGAACCAATACCATCACAAAATGTGCGGCATTATGCTGCACAGTTTGCCTTTTCCTGCTGCATAATTTAGTCAACACTGCCGCATAATTTGACCTTTCCCCGCCGCTTAGTTCTAGTGGCCCTGCCAATAGGTGACCAGCAGGGCACTTTTTTGATTGTCAGCAGGGTCATTTTAGGATTTTATTCTAATGAGACATAAAATGGGTGTCTTGTGGTCGACTGATAGGAACACTTGTGGCAGAGTATGAGGTAGCAGATTCCACAAAAAAACCAAATCGTTATATATTTATTTATTTTAAGATTAAAAAAAAGCTTTCAATAGATCTTAAAGTTCAAGCTGCTACATCACATAAGGAAAAAAAGAACTTACGGAACATATTCTAACCAATACTAAAACATAGTTGAGGTGCCTTTTAAAAAGAAAAAGCATTATAACACTATAATAATACACCAGTTATTTATAACAACACAGCAATTTGTATTGTTTAATATTAATTAATATTTAGAATTAATTAAGCATTTTTATAGCACTGTTATTTTTTTTAAGCACCTTATCTGATGTATTTCAGTACATTTGCGATATGTTTTATGGTTCATAGTGTGCACCCATTGTACCCTTAACTCATGTTGAAATCTTTGTATTTAAATGAGTGGCTAAACAGAGCTACGTAGCGCACAGTATAGTATTGTCTAGTCTGAGCATATCTGCCTTCTATGTTTGTTTAGTATAAGGCTTCTTTTATGGTCAGTTCACTTGGTACACACTAAGCACAATTTACACAATTGTATGCCAAATACAATTTACAAAACACCCAAACAACTAAATATTAAGGGGTGATTTCATTGCCAGACGCATCACCACTAGAGCTAAGACTGCCAGAGGCTGGAATGGCCAAAACATATAAAGCTGTAAAGCGGCCCTGCATAGCAGCAGAAAGGTTTCTGGTGCTGCCCATGATAAGGAGCATGCTTCAGTCTGAACGTTCTGCATCTGCATTTTAAAGTTCTGACAAGCAAAGACCCTCCCCTTTCCCAAAGCCAGAAGGGCCTCAGAGAAAGCTAAGTCTGTAGCTCTTTGAGTGGTGGGTATTGTCTTAAAAATGTCAAAAGAGGACAGATGCCAACACCTAAAATATTAAATCTCTGAAATACTTACCGAAACCCATTCATTTTCATGGCCCACCCATGCTTCTTTATGGCCCACCCAGAGAAAAAATCCTAGATCCGGGCCTAACTGTAACTGGTACTAATGAGAAGTGCTCCAATACCTTCGGATCGTGTTTGCATATAAAAACAAGCAAACACACAAGGCTCACACGACAAGCACAGTGCTTTCCTTTCACAGATGATGAAGCAGACTCTGAAGCTCCCCCGGTTTAAAGGTGGAAGACAAGAATCCTGTATTTCGGACTGAGTCCTGCATCTCGGACTCGAACCCTACCACCATCAGTGCAAGAGATGCAGGGAAAGTGCCTCAGTGTTTAGGGTCCGTGTGCTGGTCCGTGCCCTGGCTTGATATGTCGCTGTCTCTCATCTGGAGTTCTGTTGCAGGAACCGTCGGTCCATACTCCATCTGCGAGCACGCGAATCCCGTCGTTCATCATTTATTTCCACAACAACTGCAGCAGTGGAAATGAAAAGTGGACGACAGCGCTCATTTTGGTCATAGCTCAAGTAGCACCCCCTGAGCTTGGTGTCCAGTGTAATGACACCGGTCGCACCGCCCTATGGTGAACAGGGTCACATCAGCCTGTTATGACTAAATGCAACTGATGAAGAAGAAGACTCCTCGGCCTGGCCAATGCTTTGTGTTGCTAAGCACCAAATGAGCTCCCACACAGACCATTAAATAACTCCCCATGATGTAGAAAGCATCCATGGCAGTACAAACACATTGCATTGTTTCCAGAGACTAATAGACTATATTAATGGCTACAAGTGCAGTACGAGCAATTTATGGCAGTAAACAATGCTAGGGCTTCAAAGCCAAGCAACATAACAGCAGTAAACAGCCCTGGGATCCCAGTATCTGGTAGACAAAGTGCCAAAACACCCAAATGCATTTTAATACACATTCTTAGAATGGCCCCTTTCCTTGTTTGCAATTCTTTTTTCTTGGTAAGAACAATGAACATATTGCAATCTGCACAATCTGCAAAAATTCAAGACCTTTCATAAAATGGACTTTTGGCCCACTTAAACATTGAATCGCCCAGGCGTAAGTAAGGAGTGTGCTGTGGTCTCAATAATGGACTATCTTTCATTAGGCTTTTAATCTATTAGATAGTATTTAACTCTCTACCTCTCCTACTCTCCTAAGTGTCTGGCTGCTGTTGGGACCTTTACATTCCAGCCAGTGGCCTTATAACCACACGACACCCCCTACAAGCATGTGAAGTGGTAATTTTAAGTTTTGTCGATGTCATATCAAAAATCAGCAAGTTAATGTTTATCATGCGCTGGGTGATGCCTGTGATATGTTAGTGAAGATGAATTTGAGCAAGTCACAGATTCTGATGAAACAATTCGACCTGCCTCTTACCTTACACGCGTTCTTGTTATGAGGCACTAGAGTCGACTTCTGGACACTGACCAAGCTTTTACTCCACAGAAGAGGAAAGTTTCATGCAGCTGCTTCGTTTTCACTTCAAGCTTGTGAAACAGTTTCTGACTTTCCCTCCTATCCTCACAGAGCATTCAGCCTTATGCTGTTCTTCTTAGCTCTTCTTCAGTTTAAGGGTAACTAGTGATGCCACTGAGGTGAGGTGAGGGTAATACGCTGACACACAAAAACCCTGATTTATGGGAGGATGGGGTAAATCATGACAGAAGGGAACCATCCAGCAAAGGGCAGGTAGCAGGAGAGTGGTTTAGAGTGAGATTAATTCTTGCAAGCACGCAGAAGAACATAAAAAAATTCTTATTAGGTATGTTCATTAGATGCTCTTTAATCCACTTCTTCCATCCAAAACCACTAGCCGACATGTTTCATCAGGCATCGTCGCCTAGACTTCCTCAGGGCTTGAAAAAGTCTGGTAGGCAAATTGCCAGCACAATGGGTAATTTATCTCATTTGTCCTCCATATAAATCTCATCGGTCCAGGAATATATGTGAGATGTGCTGACCGAAATAATTAGCCGGGATGGCTCAGTATGTCAATCAAATTCTTCAACTGCTCACTGTATGATAACTGAAGCTGTGTGTACTTCCAGTGTCCCTTATTGCTTGGTTGATAAGTCCATTATAGGCCGAAAGTATAAAGGCTATAGAGAGGGCCCAAAGGCAGCAAGATATAATTAAGAAAAAAGTGACCATGTTACTGTATCTTGGGTCTGCCAAGTATCTAGAGGGATTAGAGATGGCTAATTGTCAAAATGTCTATTTAAGAAATTGGATTATTATTTAGGGTGGGCAACTGCCCACTTCATAAATAATTGCAACACTTGTTTGGATGAAGCCTTAAATTTACTTATTTAACCAGAGCTCAACCCTCTGGTAGCTATGGCATAGAGCAAACAGGCTTAATGTAGTGCAATATGCAAAGTATTTGTGCAGTACCAAAAAAGAATAAAGTCAATATGCAAAATAATACAAATCCCAAACCGAATTAGAAAAATAGAGTTCTATTTAACAAACAAATGACCCCAAAATGACAAAAACAATGAGAGGATCTGGAGATATGAGTTTTTAAAGACTGAAGGGAAAGTAGTGTCAAAAAAACCACTAAACACCAATGATAGTCTCTGTTTGCGATTGCTAGGTTCAACTTGAGGGTGACTGTGATGGAACGTGGGTCAGATACACCAGCCAGATTCATCCTGGCCAAAGATTGTACCTTCTGACTTAGGGCCTGATTTAGATCTTGGCGGATCTGGTCCTGCTGTCACTTTTCTGTTGGTTTCTCTGCCCGCCTAGTAGGCAGTTTGCCCACTCAATTTAGATGATGGCAGTTCTATGACCAACAGTTCATCCGAGTGCCGCCGTATCCACCAGTATTTTCCTCTCACGCCACCGGCACCATAGGCAAAAGTGGCTGTCAGAGGGAGCTCGGCTAATATTTCCGCCAGGCCAATCATGTTGTGCCTTCCCACCGATGTAACTGTGGCGTGTAAACCTCTGCACCTGAGTTGGCAGTTTCGAAGGGCTATAAAGCAGAAATGTACCTTTTTTTCTTTTTACACTTCCATTTCCATCATGAACCAAATCGTTCAAGTCCTTCCTGTGCTGTTGCTACTTGGCCAAGAAGCAAATCAACCTAGATTCGCCGTAATCGAAGGAAAGCTTCTTTTTTACTTGTTTCCTTTTGAATTGTCTGTTTAAATTAGCTCTGGACTCGCACATTTTTAAATCTCTTACAAACAATACTTTTTCTAATGTTTAATGCATATGTGTGCAATGTCATTTAAGAAATTTTAAAAAGCACACCTGAATTAATTTGTAATATTATTTTCAAATTTGGTGCAAGCTGCCTTCATGATAATGGACACCTACACAAAAATTGACATTATTCAAAATTCATAATGTGTTCATACAGGTGTATTTAATTGTTTTTCATAAACTATCAAATTATATCAAACTATATACATATGCATTGCACACATTTTGAATAATTAAAATGTAATTTATTTTAGTAATTGCATTAGACAAGGTAAAGCATTTTTTGTACAAATAAATGTAAAATTCATGCTAGTTCTAAACTTAAATCATATTATCTACTTAGGGGCACATGCATCAAGCATTTTACCGGTCGCAAATGGGCCGATTCTCAGAATCGGCCCGTTTGCGACTGGAAAAATGTCTTTTCCGATGCATGTACCTTTTTGCATTCGCAATATAGTTAATCACAATTTTTTGCGATTACCTAAATTGCGAACGCATTTAGGGAATCGCAATTTGCAATTCCCTATTTGAGATGCATGTAGCATTTCCTAAATGCGTCTGTGCATTTAGGAAACGCTAATTACCATCAACTTCAAGTTGATGGCTGTTGGAAAGTGGGTTATTGGTAGGGGCAAACGTAGGTCTGCCACTAGTAATAAGACCACAAATACTTGATAGGACCCAGCATAGGTCTTAGAAATATAATCCTATGCTCAACCCTTGGTAGCTTGGCTGCGAGCAGGCAGGCTTAACTTCAAAGACAGGTATGTAAAGCATTTAAAAACACCAATTCAGTAAATAACTAAGACACAACTCATAATAAAAATCCAACACCAATTTATAAAAATAGGAAATATTTTTATCTTTAAAATGACAGCAAAACGACAAAAATCCAATGTAGGGAACCGGAGATATGAATTTTCAAAGTTTAAATAAAATATAGCACTTAGACGCATATAGCACCATATTGGGACATAGGCTCGCGATAGACCGGGCCAAAGTCAAAGTTTCAGGCCGACCGCGATGGAGCCCTGAGCGGCTACCACCCTCGGAAGGTACCGGTTAAAGTTTTTACCTTCACACTTAGAAACTTTTCTGGAGCTTTTTCTCGCGAGGCCCCTCGAAGCTCCCAGCCAGTCCGGATCCGGTGAGGGTTCACCGGCTTGACTTGTGACAAGGTCCCGGTAAACTTCCCTGGAGCGGACTTAGAAAATTTCTCAAGATCGCTTCAGCGGGGCAATCCAGAAATCCAGGCCGACACGCGAGTGAAGACAGGCGGCTTGGCTCTCGCGGTTGCTCCCGGTCGGCTTTTCTACGAGCAGACTTAGAAGCTTTTCTGGAGCTTTTTCTCGCGGGGTCTGTCGATGCTCCTCATGTAGCCGGAACTGGTGAGGGTTCGCCGGCTTCAGATTTTCTCTAGTCCCGGTCAATCTCTGGAAGTCGATGCGATGGAGCTTTTAGCGGGACGAACCTGGTGGGCTTGGCCGGCTCGCGGTTGAAGGCAGGCGGCTTGGCTGACCAGGATGAGTCGGTCCCCCTATGGAGCTTTTTTTTCAAAGTTCCTCCAAAGTTCCCCAAACTTCTTGAACTTCTTCCTGAAGTTCCTCAAAGGGTCCCAAAGAGTCTCAAACTTACTCCAAGGGTCTGGAAGCTCCAAGATGGTCCTTGAAAGTTGAGGACTTCAATTCCCACAATGCACTGGACGTCACCCTTACAAATCCACTGGTAGCTCCCCAGGTTGATGATTCTTGGTGGTGAGGGTCCAGATGAGCTCTGTTAACCTGTAGCTTGCAGGGAGTCCACTCTTGGCTTCTTTTACTCAGCACAGTTAGTCCACAAAGCTGTAGTTTCAGGTGGTGCAGTCTCCAGAGGTCAGGCTTTAGAAGTCTTTGCACAGCAGAACTTTTCAGCAGGGCCAGTCTTGCTTTCTTCAGTTTCAAGCAGCAGATATGAGGGGCTGGGCCTCTCTCAGATACTTATTCCACAGTCTCTGGGTCATCCAGGAGGTCAAGCTTCACCAATAGGATTAGGGTAACTTCCCACTTGAGTGACTCCTTCCTGCAGAGTGTGGCATTATTCTATCCCAGAGTGCAACAAAGCTTCCAAATCCATAATGGCTGATTTTCCAGCAAGGAGGTAAGAGCTGGCTAAACACTCCCACTGAGTTGGTTAATTAACCTAGCCTCTCCTCCCTACATCTGCACATATCTTCCTTAATCCTGCCATCTGGCTGAGGTGGGGGTTCAAAGTTGTAAATGACACTGCTCTGGGCTCTGCCCCTTTGAAGCTCATTGTTTACGACCCCTCCCCCTGGCCTGGCATTCTTGCAGAACAGCTCACTGCCCTCCCAGTCCATCTGGCTGGCCCCAGGGGATCTTTATCGCCTCTTCAGGCAGGCTGGCTAATCCCCTTAACACTGACCAATCAGGGCAGAGCACTGGAAGGCTGGATTTGGAACTAAAACTAAGAAAGTGTTATAACTTCTTGTCTGTTCACTTTGGGAAAAATTCAATAACATCATATTGTAGGATTTATCAATACCATTCTAGTGAGTCTTTGAATGGAATCTTTATCCCTCTCCTATCAGAAGTTATTGTTTAACCCCTTCCCTGCTCATGACGAGCTCAGCTCGTCATGCTGCGCGGGCGGGCTGTGCGCATGACGAGCTGAGCTCATCACAACCACGCCTGCGATCGGAATGTCCAGCACCTGGGCGGAATTCCAATCGCAGCGAAGGCGTTAATAACTTTCCCCCATGTTAACCTATGGGGCATGGGGTTTGCAATGGGAAAAATGACATGGGCCATTTTTCCAGCACCAGGACTTACAAAAACTTATTTTATAAGTACTTGGCTTATTTTCACAGGACCCCCACCCCATAGGTCACCTAGGGGAGACCCTAGGGGTGCTGAATCTGTAAAAATATTGCAGATCCTCCATGCCCAGTGCCCCCAGCATCAAAGTCGAATTTGGGCAGCACTTTACACAAGGGGAGAGTGAAATGTGAATTTCACTTAACCCAGGGCATATATAAACTCATTTTATAAGGGTCTACCTTATAGATACCTGACCCCCACCCCTGGGATACCTAGCGGAGACCCTGGGGGTCATTATTATGCCAAAACATTTTAGGTTGACCAGTTTTAATTGCCCCAAACCCCAAAGTCGAGTTTGGCCACAATTTACATGTTTAAGAGCAATCCTGGCGCACAGAGCTGCTTTTAAACTGACCACAGGCTTCAGCAGTGCACACATGCAAGTGCAAAAAGGCTGCTGGCCTCTAAACTGCCATGCCCCAGGATACTGGGGACTTCTAGGTAGTTTCAATCCCCTGCCCTATTATATACTAGGGGCTTATGGGGTAGGTCATGCCAATTACAGGGGTACCCACCATCCCATAGTGTACCCTAGTGTATGTTGGGTGTCTTAACTGTATTCTAATGTGTTCCTTTCAGCTTGGCACTGGCCCTGGGCCTAGTTAGACAGAGCCCAGGGTCAGTCAGAGTCAGTTACCACCAGTTCCAGTCAGCAAAAAGTTGGGGGTGCCCAGGGCACAGGATGACTTTACAACATAGCCCCCCCAAACGAAAGGTGAGGGGTTACTAACCTACACCCTGGTAGTCCTCCTCAGCTAAGTGGAAAAACCTGGAAAGTCCATCTGCATTTGCATGGGCAACCCCAGGTCTGTGTTCCACTGTAAAGTCCATTCCCTGTAGGGAAATGGACCACCTTAACAGCTTGGGATTCTCCCTCTCATCTGCATGAGCCATCTGAGAGGCCTGTGGTCAGTTTGAACACGAAAGTGAGTCCCAAACAAATATGGTCTCAACTTTTTCAGTGACCACACCACAGCAAAAGCCTCTCTCTCAATGGCACTCCATCTCTGCTCTCTGGGAAGAAGCCTCCTGCTAATAAAGGCAACTGGCTGATCAAGGCCCCCTTCATTTAGCTGTGACAACACTGCCCCAATCCCTTGCTCTGAAGCATCTGTCTGAACTACAAATTCTTTTGTGTAGTCAGGGGCCAGTAACACTGGTGCTGAACACATAGCAGCTTTCAGAGTGCCAAAAGCCTTCTGACACTCTGGGGTCCAAATCACCTTCTTGGGCCTCTTTTTAGAAGTCAGTTCTGTTAGGGGCCCCACAATGGTCCCATAATTTTGAACAAACCTTCTATAGTACCCTGTCAGTCCAAGGAATGCCCTGACCTGAGTCTGGGTAACAGCCAGGTGCTGTCCAATCCAAAATAGTTTGGATTTTAGCTTGGAGAGGCTGTACATGGCCCCCACCTACCAGTTGGCCCAGGTACACCACAGAACTCTGCCCTATTTGGCACTTGCTTGCCTTAATAGTCAGGCCTGCCTGCCTGCTGCATGGCCTGAAGCACTTCCCTTAGGTGGCTTAAGTGATCCCCCCAAGTAGAACTGTATACAGCTATATCATCCAGGTAAGCTGCACTGAACTGTTCCAACCCAGACAAGACCCTGTTCACCAACCTTTGGAAGGTGGCAGGTGCATTCTTTAATCCAAAGGGCATTACCTTGAACTGATAATGTCCCTCTGGTGTGGAGAATGCTGACCTCTCCTTGGCCCCATCAGTGAGGGCAATCTGCCAGTAACCTGAAGTCAAATCAAAAGTACTCAGATATTTAGCAGCCCCTAACCTATCAATGAGCTCATCAGCTCTAGGTATAGGGTGAGCATCAGTCTTTGTGACTGGATTCAATCCTCTGTAGTCCACACAGAACCTTAACTCCTTGGGTCCCCCCTGAGGATTAGGTTTGGGTACCAGCACCACTGGACTGGCCCATGGACTCTCAGACGGTTCAATTACCCCCAATTCCAGCATCTTAGCGACCTCAGCTTTAATGCTGGCTCTGACATGGTCAGACAACATGTACAGTTTATTTTTGACAGGTAGGCTGTCACCAGTGTCAATGTGGTGCACACACCACTCAGTGATGCCTGGGGTCAAAGAGAACAGGCCAGCAAACTGCTCCAGTACTTGCTTACAGTCTCTGTGCTGCTGGTCTGTCAACTTGGGAGAGAGTATCACCCCCTCCACTGACCCATCTTGCACATTAGTGGAGAGGAGGTCGGGCACAGGCTCAGTTTCCTCCTCCACACCCTCATCAGTGACCAGTAACATGGTCATGTCTGCCCTGTCATGGTGGGGTTTCAATCTATTCACATGCAGGACCCTATGAGGGTTCCTGGGGCTGCCAAGGTCAACCAAATAGGTAACCTCCCCCTTCTTTTCTAAGATTGGATAGGGCCCACTCCACTTGTCATGGAGGGCCCGGGGAGCTACAGGCTCCAACACCCACACCAATTGTCCTGGAGTATACTCAGGCATGGTAGCCTTTTGATCATACCAGTGCTTCATGAGCTCCTGGCTGGCCTCCAGTTTCCTCTTTGCCTTGTACATGTACTCTGCCATTCTAGATCTCAGGCCTAGCACATAATCAAGCACATTGTCCTTTGCTTCTTTAAGAGGCTTCTCTAAAGACTCTCTTAGCAGGCTCAATGGCCCTCTCACAGGGTGTCCAAACACCAACTCAAAGGGACTGAAACCAACCCCTTTCTGTGGCACCTCCCTGTAGGCAAACAGTAAGCATGGGAGGAGAACATCCCATCTCCTCCTGAGTTTCTCTGACAACCCATTTATCATGCCCTTCAGGGTTTTGTTGAATCTCTCAACAAGACCATTTGCTTGTGGGTGATAGGGGTGGTGAACTTGTAGTTAACACCACACTCATCCCACATAGAAGTCAGATAGCTGGACAGGAAGTTCGTGCCCCTATCTGACACCACCTCTTTCGGAAAACCAACTCTGGTGAACACACCAAGAAGTGCTCTAGCCACTGCAGGAGCATCAATGGTTCTCAGAGGGATTGCTTCAGGGTATCTAGTGGCATGATCAACTACCACTAAGATATACCTATTCCCTGATGCAGTAGGTGGGTCTAGGGGACCAACAATGTCCATCCCCACCCTCTCAAAAGGAACCCCAACCACTGGCAATGGTATAAGGGGAGCCTTTGTCTTGCCCCCTGCCTTGCCACTGGCCTGACAGGTGACACAGGAGCTGCAAAACTCCTTTACCTTTTCAGACATATGGGGCCAGTAGAAATGGTTCACCAACCGGTTCCATGTCTTTGTCTGTCCCAAATGTCCTGCCAAGGGGATATCATGACCCAAAGTCAGGATGAACTCTCTGTACTTCTGGGGCACCACCAACCTCCTGGTGGCCCCCTCCTTGAGGTTTCTGGCCTCAGTATAAAGCAGTCCATCTTCCCAGTAGATTCTATGAAACCCACTGTCATCCCCTTCCTCTTGCTTAGAGGCAATCCGCCTCAAGCTCTCAAGGGTGGGACAGTCACGCTGTCCCCCACTGAACTCCTCTCTGGAGGGTCCACCTGCTCCTGTCAGTTCTGCCAAATCTGACAGCTCTGGCAGGGATGGAGTCCCTCCCTCAGAGGCCAGATCCTCCCCATCAGGGTTAGATTCTGCCTGCACCTCTGGAGTTCCCTGGGCTGGCTCACCAGGCCCAGTACCCTTGTCCATGGATGCTTGGCCCTTTGTTCCAGGGTCCAAGTGTCCAGCCCCTCCCTTCTGGCTAGTCTGTGACCTAGTCACAGCACATACCCACTCAGGGAGCTCAAATATTTTCATATGGAGTCCTCTCTCCACCTCTGACCACGCAGAGGCTTCAAGGTCATTGCCCAGTAAACACTGGACTGGGAGCACCTTTGACACAGCTACCTTCATAGGGCCTGTCACACCTCCCCATTCCAAATCCACCACAGCCATGGGATGGATTTTGGTAATGCTGTCTGCATAAGTCACCTGGTGTAACTCACCAGGTATCACGCTCTCTGGAGGCACCAGCTCAGCCAGGACCATAGTTACACTAGCCCCAGTGTCTCTGATAGCCTCAACCTCAGTCCCATTCACTTTAGGTCTCTGCCTGTACTTATCCATGTTTGGAGGTAAGGCATCAAGGGTTGCAATATTCACCCCACCCAGGGACACTAAGGTTGCTGCCACTACTGGAATACCCCCTTCTGGTGTACCACTCTCCACCCCTACACTCCCTGTGGATGGCCCCTTAGGGGGGAGCTTCTTAGCGCAGACAGCATCTCCCTGCTTGTGCCCTGGCTGGTTACAGTCAAAGCAATTACCCACCTTTGAGGGATCAAAGAACCTACCAGGCTTTCCCTGATACCCCCTCCCTTTGAATTTGGGTGGCTCGGGGCCCCCCCTCCTTGTGCAGGTTTTTGTGGGTCTTTAGAGGACTCTTTCTGATTTTGACCTTCTTTCCCTTGGGCTTTCCCCTGGGGAGGGACCTGTCCTCCTTTCTTCTGGTCACCCCCTGGTGCTGTATGGAAACCCGGGTTCTCACCCACTCATCAGCTGCTTCCCCCAGCTCTCTGGGGTCTGTCAGCTTAGAGTCCACTAGATACTGGCGTAACTTCTCTTCTGCACAATGAGTCAAAATGTGTTCTTTCAAAAACAAATTATACAATCCCTCATAAGTGCTCACTTTGTTACCACAAATCCAGCCTTCTAGTGCCTTCACTGAAACATCCACAAAGTCTATCCAAGACTTGGAACTCAATTTCTGGGTGTTCCTAAACTTCACCCTGTACTGCTCTGGAGTCAGACCAAACCTCTTGACTAAGCAGGCTTTCATCTGCTGGTATGATTCTGCATCCTCTCCCTTCAGGGTCAGGAGCATATCCCTCCCAGCTACTTGAATCAACTCCCACAGGAGTGCACCCCAATACCTAGAGTGGACCCTACTCATCTTAAGGGCCCTCTCAAAAGCTGCAAGCCATTTGTCAATGTCATCCCCCTCAGTGTACTTGGGCACAATACCCTTGGGAAGTTTGTGATCAGGACCACCCCTGGGCATTTCAAAATCTTCATCGTTGTCGCTGCCACCATTTCTTCTCAACTCCTCCCTCTTCCATGTTCTCTTAGCTAGTTCCAATTTCTCCTTTTCTAGGGCAATCAACTCTAATTGCGCCTTAAGCTGTCTCTCTGCAAGGGACAGTGATGGTACCTGAGTAAGGGACCCTTCCCCACTCCCACCATCAGGATTCTGTTGGCTTACACTAGTTATAATGGAAGAGGCATCATCCTCCTCTCCTGGGATGATGTTGGGGGGGACACCCTCTACCCCCCCTTGATTCTCCTCAGCTGCCTGGTCATGGGCTTGTATAAACTGAAACAACCCTGCCTTCCTATACCTCTTGGAAGCAGGCAGCCCCCTAAGCCTACACTGTTCCCTAAGCTCAGCCAACTTAAACTGGGACAGCTTAGCCAGGTCCAACCACATGGTTCCCTAGTTTTGGGTCACAACACTAGGAACAATAGACTTAGAACAATTTGGAAAAATCAAAACAATGGATTAAAACAGTTTAGTCCAAATTCCAAAAATCAAACTCAAACGTTTTGTTCTAAGGCAATTTAGAGGATTTTTATAATCTTAATTCATTCACTGAAAGGTGTACTTTTTAAACCCAAGTCCACATCCACACCGCTGAGCACCAAATGTTGGAAAGTGGGTTATTGGTAGGGGCAAACGTAGGTCTGCCACTAGTAATAAGACCACAAACACTTGATAGGACCCAGCATAGGTCTTAGAAATATAATCCTATGCTCAACCCTTGGTAGCTTGGCTGCGAGCAGGCATGCTTAACTTCAAAGACAGGTATGTAAAGCATTTAAAAACACCAATTCAGTAAATAACTAAGACACAACTCATAATAAAAATCCAACACCAATTTATAAAAATAGGAAATATTTTTATCTTTAAAATGACACCAAAACGACAAAAATCCAATGTAGGGAACCGGAGATATGAATTTTCAAAGATTAAATAAAATATAGCACTTAGACGCATATAGCACCATATTGGGACATAGGCTCGCGATAGACTGGGCCAAAGTCAAAGTTTCAGGCCGACCGCGATGGAGCCCTGAGCGGCTACCACCCTAGGAAGGTACCGGTTAAAGTTTTTACCTTCACACTTAGAAACTTTTCTGGAGCTTTTTCTCGCGAGGCCCCTCGAAGCTCCCAGCCAGTCCGGATCTGGTGAGGGTTCGCCGGCTTGACTTGTGACAAGGTCCCGGTAAACTTCCCTGGAGCGGACTTAGAAAATTTCTCAAGATCGCTTCAGCGGGGCAATCCAGAAATCCAGGCCGACACGCGAGTGAAGACAGGCGGCTTGGCTCTCGCGGTTGCTCCCGGTCGGCTTTTCTACGAGCAGACTTAGAAGCTTTTCTGGAGCTTTTTCTCGCGGGGTCTCTCGATGCTCCTCATGTAGCCGGAACCGGTGAGGGTTCGCCGGCTTCAGATTTTCTCTAGTCCCGGTCAATCTCTGGAAGTCAATGCGATGGAGCTTTTAGCGGGACGAACCTGGTGGGCTTGGCCGGCTCGCGGTTGAAGGCAGGCGGCTTGGCTGACCAGGATGAGTCGGTCCCCCTATGGAGCTTTTTTTCAAAGTTCCTCCAAAGTTCCCCAAACTTCTTGAACTTCTTCCTGAAGTTCCTCAAAGGGTCCCAAAGTGTCTCAAACTTACTCCAAGGGTCTGGAAGCTCCAAGATGGTCCTTGAAAGTTGAGGACTTCAATTCCCACAATGCACTGGACGTCACCCTTACAAATCCACTGGTAGCTCCCCAGGTTGATGATTCTTGGTGGTGAGGGTCCAGATGAGCTCTGTTAACCTGTAGCTTGCAGGGAGTCCACTCTTGGCTTCTTTTACTCAGCACAGTTAGTCCACAAAGCTGTAGTTTCAGGTGGTGCAGTCTCCAGAGGTCAGGCCTTAGAAGTCTTTGCACAGCAGAACTTTTCAGCAGGGCCAGTCTTGCTTTCTTCAGTTTCAAGCAGCAGATATGAGGGGCTGGGCCTCTCTCAGATACTTATTCCACAGTCTCTGGGTCATCCAGGAGGTCAAGCTTCACCAATAGGAGTAGGGTAACTTCCCACTTAAGTGACTCCTTCCTGCAGAGTGTGGCATTATTCTATCCCAGAGTGCAACAAAGCTTCCAAATCCATAATGGCTGATTTTCCAGCAAGGAGGTAAGAGCTGGCTAAACACTCCCACTGAGTTGGTTAATTAACCTAGCCTCTCCTCCCTACATCTGCACATATCTTCCTTAATCCTGCCATCTGGCTGAGGTGGGGGTTCAAAGTTGTAAATGACACTGCTCTGGGCTCTGCCCCTTTGAAGCTCATTGTTTACGACCCCTCCCCCTGGCCTGGCATTCTTGCAGAACAGCTCACTGCCCTCCCAGTCCATCTGGCTGGCCCCAGGGGATCTTTATCGCCTCTTCAGGCAGGCTGGCTAATCCCCTTAACTCTGACCAATCAGGGCAGAGCACTGGAAGGCTGGATTTGGAACTAAAACTAAGAAAGTGTTATAACGTCTTGTCTGTTCACTTTGGGAAAAATTCAATAACATCATATTGTAGGATTTATCAATACCATTCTAGTGAGTCTTTGAATGGAATCTTTATCCCTCTCCTATCAGAAGTTATTGTTTAATAACCTTCCCCCATGTTAACCTATGGGGCATGGGGTTTGCAATGGGAAAAATGACATGGGCCATTTTCCAGCACCAGGACTTACAAAAACATATTTTATAAGTACTTGGCTTATTTTCACACGACCCCCCCCCCCCATAGGTCACCTAGGGGAGACCCTAGGGGTGCTGAATCTGTAAAAATATTGCAGATCCTCCATGCCCAGTGCCCCCAGCATCAAAGTCGAATTTGGGCAGCACTTTACACAAGGGGAGAGTGAAATGTGAATTTCACTTAACCCAGGGCATATATAAACTCATTTTATAAGGGTCTACCTTATAGATACCTGACCCCCCACCCCTGGGATACCTAGGGGAGACCCTGGGGGTCATTATTATGCCAAAACATTTTAGGTTGACCAGTTTTAATTGCCCCAAACCCCAAAGTCGAGTTTGGCCACAATTTACATGTTTAAGAGCAATCCTGGCGCACAGAGCTGCTTTTAAACTGACCACAGGCTTCAGCAGTGCACACATGCAAGTGAAAAAGGCTGCTGGCCTCTAAACTGCCATGCCCCAGGATACTGGGGACTTCTAGGTAGTTTCAATCCCCTGCCCTATTATATACTAGGGGCTTATGGGGTAGGTCATGCCAATTACAGGGGTACCCACCATCCCATAGTGTACCCTAGTGTATGTTGGGTGTCTTAACTGTATTCTAATGTGTTCCTTTCAGCTTGGCACTGGCCCTGGGCCTAGTTAGACAGAGACCAGGGTCAGTCAGAGTCAGTTACCACCAGTTCCAGTCAGCAAAAAGTTGGGGGGTGCCCAGGGCACAGGATGACTTTACAACATAGCCCCCCCAACGAAAGGTGAGGGGTTACTAACCTACACCCTTGTAGTCCTCCTCAGCTAAGTGGAAAAACCTGGAAAGTCCATCTGCATTTGCATGGGCAACCCCAGGTCTGTGTTCCACTGTAAAGTCCATTCCCTGTAGGGAAATGGACCACCTTAACAGCTTGGGATTCTCCCTCTCATCTGCATGAGCCATCTGAGAGGCCTGTGGTCAGTTTGAACACGAAAGTGAGTCCCAAACAAATATGGTCTCAACTTTTTCAGTGACCACACCACAGCAAAAGCCTCTCTCTCAATGGCACTCCATCTCTGCTCTCTGGGAAGAAGCCTCCTGCTAATAAAGGCAACTGGCTGATCAAGGCCCCCTTCATTTAGCTGTGACAACACTGCCCCAATCCCTTGCTCTGAAGCATCTGTCTGAACTACAAATTCTTTTGTGTAGTCAGGGGCCAGTAACACTGGTGCTGAACACATAGCAGCTTTCAGAGTGCCAAAAGCCTTCTCACACTCTGGGGTCCAAATCACCTTCTTGGGCCTCTTTTTAGAAGTCAGTTCTGTTAGGGGCCCCACAATGGTCCCATAATTTGGAACAAACCTTCTATAGTACCCTGTCAGTCCAAGGAATGCCCTGACCTGAGTCTGGGTAACAGCCAGGTGCTGTCCAATCCAAAATAGTTTGGATTTTAGCTTGGAGAGGCTGTACATGGCCCCCACCTACCAGGTGGCCCAGGTACACCACAGAACTCTGCCCTATTTGGCACTTGCTTGCCTTAATAGTCAGGCCTGCCTGCTGCATGGCCTGAAGCACTTCCCTTAGGTGGCTTAAGTGATCCCCCCAGGTAGAACTGTATACAGCTATATCATCCAGGTAAGCTGCACTGAACTGTTCCAACCCGGACAAGACCCTGTTCAGCAACCTTTGGAAGGTGGCAGGTGCATTCTTTAATCCAAAGGGCATTACCTTGAACTGATAATGTCCCTCTGGTGTGGAGAATGCTGACCTCTCCTTGGCCCCATCAGTGAGGGCAATCTGCCAGTAACCTGAAGTCAAATCAAAAGTACTCAGATACTTAGCAGCCCCTAACCTATCAATGAGCTCATCAGCTCTAAGTATAGGGTGAGCGTCAGTCTTTGTGACTGCATTCAATCCTCTGTAGTCCACACAGAACCTTAACTCCTTGGGTCCCCCCTGAGGATTAGGTTTGGGTACCAGCACCACTGGACTGGCCCATGGACTCTAAGACGGTTCAATTACCCCCAATTCCAGCATCTTAGCGACCTCAGCTTTAATGCTGGCTCTGACATGGTCAGACAACCTGTACAGTTTATTTTTGACAGGTAGGCTGTTACCAGTGTCAATGTGGTGCACACACCACTCAGTGATGCCTGGGGTCAAAGAGAACAGGCCAGCAAACTGCTCCAGTACTTGCTTACAGTCTCTGTGCTGCTGGTCTGTCAACTTGGGAGAGAGTATCACCCCCTCCACTGACCCATCTTGCACATTAGTGGAGAGGAGGTCGGGCACAGGCTCAGTTTCCTCCTCCACACCCTCATCAGTGACCAGTAACATGGTCATGTCTGCCCTGTCATGGTGGGGTTTCAATCTATTCACATGCAGGACCCTATGAGGGTTCCTGGGGCTGCCAAGGTCAACCAAATAGGTAACCTCCCCCTTCTTTTCTAAGATTGGATAGGGCCCACTCCACTTGTCATGGAGGGCCCTGGGAGCTACAGGCTCCAACACCCACACCAATTGTCCTGGAGTATACTCAGGCATGGTAGCCTTTTGATCATACCAGTGCTTCATGAGCTCCTGGTTGGCCTCCAGTTTCCTGTTTGCCTTGTACATGTACTCTGCCATTCTAGATCTCAGGCCTAGCACATAATCAAGCACATTGTCCTTTGCTTCTTTAAGAGGCTTCTCTAAAGACTCTCTTAGCAGGCTCAATGGCCCTCTCACAGGGTGTCCAAACACCAACTCAAAGGGACTGAAACCAACCCCTTTCTGTGGCACCTCCCTGTAGGCAAACAGTAAGCATGGGAGGAGAACATCCCATCTCCTCCTGAGTTTCTCTGACAACCCATTTATCATGCCCTTCAGGGTTTTGTTGAATCTCTCAACAAGACCATTTGCTTGTGGGTGATAGGGGGTGGTGAACTTGTAGTTAACACCACACTCATCCCACATAGAAGTCAGATAGCTGGACAGGAAGTTCGTGCCCCTATCTGACACCACCTCTTTCGGAAAACCAACTCTGGTGAACACACCAAGAAGTGCTCTAGCCACTGCAGGAGCATCAATGGTTCTCAGAGGGATTGCTTCAGGGTATCTAGTGGCATGGTCAACTACCACTAAGATATACCTATTCCCTGATGCAGTAGGTGGGTCTAGGGGACCAACAATGTCCATCCCCACCCTCTCAAAAGGAACCCCAACCACTGGCAATGGTATAAGGGGAGCCTTTGTCTTGCCCCCTGCCTTGCCACTGGCCTGACAGGTGACACAGGAGTTGCAAAACTCCTTTACCTTTTCAGACATATGGGGCCAGTAGAAATGGTTCACCAACCGGTTCCATGTCTTTGTCTGTCCCAAATGTCCTGCCAAGGGGATATCATGACCCAAAGTCAGGATGAACTCTCTGTACTTCTGGGGCACCACCAACCTCCTGGTGGCCCCCTCCTTGAGGTTTCTGGCCTCAGTATAAAGCAGTCCATCTTCCCAGTAGATTCTATGAAACCCACTGTCATCCCCTTCCTCTTGCTTAGAGGCAATCCGCCTCAAGCTCTCAAGGGTGGGACAGTCACGCTGTCCCCCACTGAACTCCTCTCTGGAGGGTCCACCTGCTCCTGTCAGTTCTGCCAAATCTGACAGCTCTGGCAGGGATGGAGTCCCTCCCTCAGAGGCCAGATCCTCCCCATCAGGGTTAGATTCTGCCTGCACCTCTGGAGTTCCCTGGGCTGGCTCACCAGGCCCAGTACCCTTGTCCATGGATGCTTGGCCCTTTGTTCCAGGGTCCAAGTGTCCAGCCCCTCCCTTCTGGCTAGTCTGTGACCTAGTCACAGCACATACCCACTCAGGGAGCTCAAATATTTTCATATGGAGTCCTCTCTCCACCTCTGACCACGCAGAGGCTTCAAGGTCATTGCCCAGTAAACACTGGACTGGGAGCACCTTTGAAACAGCTACCTTCATAGGGCCTGTCACACCTCCCCATTCCAAATCCACCACAGCCATGGGATGGATTTTGGTAGTGCTGTCTGCATAAGTCACCTGGTGTAACTCACCAGGTATCACCCTCTCTGGAGGCACCAGCTCAGCCAGGACCATAGTTACACTAGCCCCAGTGTCTCTGATAGCCTCAACCTCAGTCCCATTCACTTTAGGTCTCTGCCTGTACTTATCCATGTTTGGAGGTAAGGCATCAAGGGTTGCAATATTCACCCCACCCAGGGACACTAAGGTTGCTGCCACTACTGGAATACCCCCTTCTGGTGTACCACTCTCCACCCCTACACTCACACTGGCAATCCCTGTGGATGGCCCCTTAGGGGGGAGCTTCTTAGCGCAGACAGCATCTCCCTGCTTGTGCCCTGGCTGGTTACAGTCAAAGCACTTACCCACCTTTGAGGGATCAAAGAACCTACCAGGCTTTCCCTGATACCCCCTCCCTTTGAATTTGGGTTGGCTCGGGGCTCCCCCTCCTTGTGCAGGTTTTTGAGGGTCTTTAGAGGACTCTTTCTGATTTTGACCTTCTTTCCCTTGGGCTTTCCCTGGGGAGGGACCTGTCCTCCTTTCTTCTGGTCACCCCCCTGGTGCTGTATGGAAACCCGGGTTCTCACCCACTCATCAGCTGCTTCCCCCAGCTCTCTGGGGTCTGTCAGCTTAGAGTCCACTAGATACTGGCGTAACTTCTCTTCTGCACAATGAGTCAAAATGTGTTCTTTCAAAAACAAATTATACAATCCCTCATAAGTGCTCACTTTGTTACCACAAATCCAGCCTTCCCTGAAACATCCACAAAGTCTATCCAAGACTTGGAACTCAATTTCTGGGTGTTCCTAAACTTCACCCTGTACTGCTCTGGAGTCAGACCAAACCTCTTGACTAAGCAGGCTTTCATCTGCTGGTATGATTCTGCATCCTCTCCCTTCAGGGTCAGGAGCATATCCCTCCCAGCTACTGGAATCAACTCCCACAGGAGTGCACCCCAATACCTAGAGTGGACCCTACTCATCTTAAGGGCCCTCTCAAAAGCTGCAAGCCATTTGTCAATGTCATCCCCCTCAGTGTACTTGGGCACAATACCCTTGGGAAGTTTGTGATCAGGACCACCCCTGGGCATTTCAAAATCTTCATCGTTGTCGCTGCCACCATTTCTTCTCAACTCCTCCCTCTTCCATGTTCTCTTAGCTAGTTCCAATTTCTCCTTTTCTAGGGCAATCAACTCTAATTGCGCCTTAAGCTGTCTCTCTGCAAGGGACAGTGATGGTACCTGAGTAAGGGACCCTTCCCCACTCCCACCATCAGGATTCTGTTGGCTTACACTAGTTATAATGGAAGAGGCATCATCCTCCTCTCCTGGGATGATGTTGGGGGGGACACCCTCTACCCCCCCTTGATTCTCCTCAGCTGCCTGTTCATGGGCTTGTATAAACTGAAACAACCCTGCCTTCCTATACCTCTTGGAAGCAGGCAGCCCCCTAAGCCTACACTGTTCCCTAAGCTCAGCCAACTTAAACTGGGACAGCTTAGCCAGGTCCAACTCCATGGTTCCCTAGTTTTGGGTCACAACACTAGGAACAATAGACTTAGAACAATTTGGAAAAATCAAAACAATGGATTAAAACAGTTTAGTCCAAATTCCAAAAATCAAACTCAAACGTTTTGTTCTAAGGCAATTTAGAGGATTTTTATAATCTTAATTCATTCACTGAAAGGTGTACTTTTTAAACACAAGTCCACATCCACAACGCTGAGCACCAAATGTTGGAAAGTGGGTTATTGGTAGGGGCAAACGTAGGTCTGCCACTAGTAATAAGACCACAAACACTTGATAGGACCCAGCATAGGTCTTAGAAATATAATCCTATGCTCAACCCTTGGTAGCTTGGCTGCGAGCAGGCATGCTTAACTTCAAAGACAGGTATGTAAAGCATTTAAAAACACCAATTCAGTAAATAACTAAGACACAACTCATAATAAAAATCCAACACCAATTCATAAAAATAGGAAATATTTTTATCTTTAAAATGACACCAAAACGACAAAAATCCAATGTAGGGAACCGGAGATATGAATTTTCAAAGTTTAAATAAAATATAGCACTTAGAAGCATATAGCACCATATTGGGACATAGGCTCGCGATAGACCGGGCCAAAGTCAAAGTTTCAGGCCGACCGCGATGGAGCCCTGAGCGGCTACCACCCTCGGAAGGTACCGGTTAAAGTTTTTACCTTCACACTTAGAAACTTTTCTGGAGCTTTTTCTCGCGAGGCCCCTCGAAGCTCCCAGCCAGTCCGGATCCGGTGAGGGTTCGCCGGCTTGACTTGTGACAAGGTCCCGGTAAACTTCCCTGGAGCGGACTTAGAAAATTTCACAAGATCGCTTAAGCGGGGCAATCCAGAAATCCAGGCCGACACGCGAGTGAAGACAGGCGGCTTGGCTCTCGCGGTTGCTCCCGGTCGGCTTTTCTACGAGCGGACTTAGAAGCTTTTCTGGAGCTTTTTCTCGCGGGGTCTCTCGATGCTCCTCATGTAGCCGGAACCGGTGAGGGTTCGCCGGCTTCAGATTTTCTCTAGTCCCGGTCAATCTCTGGAAGTCGATGCGATGGAGCTTTTAGCGGGACGAACCTGGTGGGCTTGGCCGGCTTGCGGTTGAAGGCAGGCGGCTTGGCTGACCAGGATGAGTCGGTCCCCCTATGGAGCTTTTTTTCAAAGTTCCTCCAAAGTTCCCCAAACTTCTTGAACTTTTTCCTGAAATTCCTCAAAGGGTCCCAAAGTGTCTCAAACTTACTCCAAGGGTCTGGAAGCTCCAAGATGGTCCTTGAAAGTTGAGGACTTCAATTCCCACAATGCACTGGACGTCACCCTTACAAATCCACTGGTAGCTCCCCAGGTTGATGATTCTTGGTGGTGAGGGTCCAGATGAGCTCTGTTAACCTGTAGCTTGCAGGGAGTCCACTCTTAGCTTCTTTTACTCAGCACAGTTAGTCCACAAAGCTGTAGTTTCAGGTGGTGCAGTCTCCAGAGGTCAGGCCTTAGAAGTCTTTGCACAGCAGAACTTTTCAGCAGGGCCAGTCTTGCTTTCTTCAGTTTCAAGCAGCAGATCTGAGGGGCTGGGCCTCTCTCAGATACTTATTCCACAGTCTCTGGGTCATCCAGGAGGTCAAGCTTCACCAATAGGAGTAGGGTAACTTCCCACTTGAGTGACTCCTTCCTGCAGAGTGTGGCATTATTCTATCCCAGAGTGCAACAAAGCTTCCAAATCCATAATGGCTGATTTTCCAGCAAGGAGGTAAGAGCTGGCTAAACACTCCCACTGAGTTGGCTAATTAACCTAGCCTCTCCTACCTACATCTTCACATATCTTCCTTAATCCTGCCATCTGGCTGAGGTGGGGGTTCAAAGTTGTAAATGACACTGCTCTGGGCTCTGCCCCTTTGAAGCTCATTGTTTACGACCCCTCCGCCTGGCCTGGCATTCTTGCAGAACAGCTCACTGCCCTCCCAGTGCATCTGGCTGTCCCCAGGGGATCTTTATCACCTCTTCAGGCAGGCTGGCTAATCCCCTTAACTCTGACCAATCAGGGCAGAGCACTGGAAGGCTGGATTTGGAACTAAAACTAAGAAAGTGTTATAACTTCTTGTCTGTTCACTTTGGGAAAAATTCAATAACATCATATTGTAGGATTTATCAATACCATTCTAGTGAGTCTTTGAATGGAATCTTTATCCCTCTCCTATCAGAAGTTATTGTTTAATAACTTTCCCCCATGTTAACCTATGGGGCATGGGGTTTGCAATGGGAAAAATGACATGGGCCATTTTCCAGCACCAGGACTTACAAAAACATATTTTATAAGTACTTGGCTTATTTTCACACGACCCCCCCCCATAGGTCACCTAGGGGAGACCCTAGGGGTGCTGAATCTGTAAAAATATTGCAGATCCTCCATGCCCAGTGCCCCCACCATCAAAGTCGAATTTGGGCAGCACTTTACACAAGGGGGAGAGTGAAATGTGAATTTCACTTAACCCAGGGCATATATAAACTCATTTTATAAGGGTCTACCTTATAGATACCTGACCCCCCACCCCTGGGATACCTAGGGGAGACCCTGGGGGTCATTATTATTCCAAAACATTTTAGGTTGACCAGTTTTAAGTGCCCCAAAACCCAAAGTCGAGTTTGGTCACAATTTACATGTTTAAGAGCAATCCTGGCGCACAGAGCTGCTTTTAAACTGACCACAGGCTTCAGCAATGCACACATGCAAGTGCAAAAAGGCTGCTGGCCTCTAAACTGCCATGCCCCAGGATACTGGGGACTTCTAGGTAGTTTCAATCCCCTGCCCTATTATATACTAGGGGCTTATGGGGTAGGTCATGCCAATTACAGGGGTACCCCACCATCCCATAGTGTACCCTAGTGTATGTTGGGTGTCTTAACTGTATTCTAATGTGTTCCTTTCAGCTTGGCACTGGCCCTGGGCCTAGTTAGACAGAGCCCAGGGTCAGTCAGAGTCAGTTACCACCAGTTCCAGTCAGCAAAAAGTTGGGGGGTGCCCAGGGCACAGGATGACTTTACAACAATGGCAATTTGTGCATGCATTGAAAAATGCACAAAAAATGCACAAAAAATGCATTTTCAATGCGCTATGTAGCGCACACATGCCCTTAGGGCATATGTGGGCTACACATGTGCATACTTACCTTTTTTGGGCGGTGCCTCAGGGGGGCCTTAGGCCACCAGGCACCCTTGGATTTGCATTCGCAAATTGCGATTACCAATTTGGTAATTGCAAATTACGAATGCATTCCCATTCATTCCTATGAGCCTGTAGGCCCATAGGAATGAATGGGAATGCATTCTCTAATAGCGATTCGCAATTTGCGTATCGCTATTAGGGAATGTTAAGGATTCGCAAGATTATTTGCGAATCCTTCATGCAAAGGCATTTGCGATTACCAAATAGCGAATTCTTAAAATTCGCTATTTGTTAATCGCAAATGATTCCCTTTTTGCATGTGCCCCTAAGTTATGTAAAATTTCCCCTTGTCTAGTGCATTTTCTGTATTTTATTACATTTTAATTTCCTATTTTGTTTAAGGTATAATGCATAGGTGTTTATTTTTTTACTTATTAGGTTAAAATAAACACACATGCATTAACACTTAGATAAAAAAAAAATACTTCAATTGAATTTTTGGTGTAAGTGTCCATTCTCATGATGAATGCTTGCACCAACATTTTAATGCCATTACACTGTTTTATCATTAATGTTTGGTCTGCACAAATATATCATTTTAAAAAACTTTTGTATTTTCTGTCATAAATGTAAGTAAGAATATGTATTTCACATTTTCATCGTTAACATCTTTAATAACCAATTGCATTGTAAATGAATAATAATGTTAGGATGAAAATATTTTTATTCATAAATGAGATACTTCTCTCATAAAGTTTTATTTAAATAAAAAGACAAAAGGGGAACAAAAGGGTTTCACAGTAAAACAGGCTGTGGCTTTGTTGCCCATAACTTGCCTCCTAAACAGTCTCCAAAGGGTAGCTCCTCATGAAGGACCATCTATTGGGCACAGAGAAGGCACCACAAGACTTTTTCTTGAGAGGGGTGGGTTTAGGTTTGGTAGGGGTTCAAGGACAGATAAGATAAGAATTCGGAAGGAGGAGTAAGGGTAGGAGAGGTGGTAGAGGATTGACATTTGGAGGTAGAGGGATCTGGAGTGAGTGACGTGGTTGTGTCTGTATGTTTAGCAGTTTCATATGTGTCTGGTGTTTGTTGTGCATGTTTGGATGTGTGTTTTTTGGCTGGTGTTTGATATTCTGGTGAGTGTGTGCGTTTGCTTTTGGTTAGTGTTGTTTTGTGTGTAGGTGTGCTTTTGTGTGAGTGTGTTGGTTTCTTTTGATGAGTGTATTGTTGTGGTGGTTGGTGTGGCTGTGGTGGTTGTGGGTGTGGTGGTGGTTGTGGTGTGTATGTGGTGGTTCTGGGTGTGTTGGTGGTTTTGGTGGTATTTGTGGGTGTTGTGCTTTTGGTGCCTGTGTGTGTAGTTTCAATAGTGTATGTATGTTGTTTGTGTGTTTCTTTGTGTGTTTGTGTTTATGTGTGTGTATTTGTGCTGCTTGTGTGTGTTGGGGTGGGTGCCAGCAAAGAAGTGAGTGTGGTTGGGATTGAGGTGGGAGTTTGGATTGGGGTTGAGTAAGGGACCTGACTTGAGGCAGATGGTTGGGCTGGTTGGGAGGCTGAGTTGAGTGAGGAGGCAGCTATTTTGGCAAGCAATCTCTGCATGCCAGACATTGAACTGTGAATGGCATTCAGAAATGCAAGCATTTGTTGCATTTGGCAGGTAAAGCCCTGGATGCCATTCCCTATTGGAGTCTGGCCTACAGAGATGCTGCGTAAGAGGCCAATAGCCTCCTCACTCAGCAAAGCTGAGGTGACAGAGGCAGGGGGTGAGGTGCCTGTGGCAAAGGAGATACCAGCCCTTTTCGGGGGTCGGGTTTGGCCAACTGGGAGGAGCAGAGGGAGGGTGGAGATGTGTCGCTGGGTGGTGGACAAGGATGATGTTGGTACATTTTAGGTAGGGTCCACCACCACTAAGGATTGGTCACTTGTGGAGGCCTCTGAAGAAGATGACGAGCTGGTGGCCTCCGTTCCAGTCCCCTGACCCTCCATGTCACTGTGTCTATCGATGTCAGATGTTTCACCACCCAAAACATAGTGGCCAGCTGCTTCCCCGCCTTCTTGGCCAATTGTCTCCTTCACCTGCTCTTGAAGATGCAGTAAACACATATACAATAGTTTTATTGTATCTGTGCAAATATAACTGATCATGAAGTTTTATCTCAAAACATCTTTAAAATGTTAATATTTCACCTGCTTCAAAGCTTTCAAACTTTTGTTTATTTTTTATCTTTATCTCCAGCATGTAGGGAACATCTTCAGGAACCATCTGGCCACAGTTTAGTAATTTTCTAATTTTGCTCTTATCTTATTTTTCATCAGTTTTCTTAAACCTTTACAATTCTCTCCAGGAACAGTTTTACACCTCTGAATGGTACTGATTTGTTGTTTCAAAAAGTAAACTTATGTCACAAAAATTAAGATAAAACAAAAACCCCTTTGTACATTGTGTGTACAAGGCAGAAAAAGCTGATTTAATTGTTATTTAAAAAATAAAATTATGACTCAATGTGTGTTAACGTTTGCTGTAATGTTGCACCAATATTTGTAGAAACTAAAAGCCTGTTTCTTTTGTTTGGGCATTTCACAATGGAAAAACATATTTCAAGTAACTTAAGTATTTTTGAAATGTAAAAATCAATTTTCTAGATTCAGTACTTAAGTTGCTAATTAATGTTTCACGCCCTATGTATTTACTTATGCTGTTGAAGATATCCATAAATAATTTTTATGGGCAGTTTCAAATTACGTCTACAGCATACATAAATACATAGGGCTTGATACATTTTTAATCTACTGTTGTACAGATATAGCATTTTTAAAATGTTACTTCAAAATATCTTAATTTATTTTTAGTTACTTTTACCATTGTGAAAATAAATGAACAAAATATTATGGCTTTCAGTTTAGTCAAAAATAGGTACAATATTACAGTAAATTGTAAATACATTGATTCATATATATTTTTAAATTAAGAACCAAAATGCAATTTACAATTTTGAGGATGGGCAACTCCAACATTATTGTGATGGAACATTCCATCTGCAAAAGACCCTTTAAGTAATATATTTATGTTCATTATTGAGTTATCATCTAGATATAACAAAGGACATAAAAATAATGTTTTGGGCTATATGTTACTCTGTCACCAATGTGTTCATATTCCTGTCTGTTTTTAAAAAAATGTATGCCTCTCAAAATCATTTCTCAATAAACAGATTGGCTTACATGCACGCTTGTGAATGAGTAAGACATTATGCATATGTGTCATTTTTAACATAAATTAAATGTTATTTTTTATTGAAAACATAGTTGCAATATGTTTTTAATCAAAAATGTAGCAATTTAATCTTATGTTTTTAGTAATTTTGGCTCACATGTTTACTAATGTTTGTTTATAATACTGACTCATACATCCACTGTTTCATTAGTGCATTTAAGCTATGTCACTTGTAATAGGGGAACGTAACATCCTTCACAATTGTGACAGAGCATCACACCTGACACAAGTAAAAATGCTGGACTGTTTGGTACAACTGTCCCTCATAAAATCAAACAAACTCACGTTTCATTTTTTTAGGCAGGCATGTGTCTGCTCAAAACAGCACTTTGAAAGTGATCAGAAATATATTGATATCATTTTCCAACAATTTATATAAAAAACACATCATGATACACCTTGTGCAAAACTTACACCTTCAAGAACTCTTCTTGTGCGTTGGTCATGTGTCAACATTTATGGTGATTCCAAAATATGTTGCTCTAACCAAACTAGTTATTTAAAATAAAAAACACTAAAAAAACGTACCCCCTTCATGCTGCTGTCTTGCTCCTAACTGCCCATCAAGCTGGGGATAGGCCACCGCAAATATGCAGGCCATTAGGAGGGGTCAAGTTGCAGCGCACACGCTTCGAACATTGGGAGGACTGGCCGAGATGGGCTTCTGCTGACTTTGTGGTCCATCGTCGTAGGTCCTCCCATCTCTTTCTGCAATGGATGCTGCACCGCTTGTAGACCCCCAGGGTCCGCACCTTCTTGGCAATGGCCTTCCATATCTCCTTCTTATGGGAGTTGACCTCGATGGATACAAAAAATGAGAAAAGAAAATTATGACTTATTGTTTGTTTGTATTGATGTAACACAACTGTGAGAAATCAATCATAAGCATTTTTAAAAAGTTAAAACAGCATAGTTTTTGTTTTCTTTACATAAAAAAATAAAATTTTGGAGTAACCTGTTGAGTAACCTTATCCCTTGTTATGTCCTTGTTTTACTAATCCAGGCCAATGAAGTCATTTAGGCTGAGTTATTTGTGGGATTATAAAAATTACAAAATGCTATGTTTTAGGTATGTGTATATGTGAGGAGAAATTAGAAACACTATATTTAGAAAACCGACGGCGGTAAATTCCATTCTACACACCAGTAGTTCACATCCCACCCCATTGGTAAAAAGCATCCCTTTTGGTGAATTCTATAGAGTAAGAAGAGCATGTAGTACATTGGAAGAATATGATAAAGTAGAGAAAGGGATGAGGGAACGCTTTATACAGAGGGGATATTCTCAGCCCATATTAAAAGCAGATTCAAGGAAAGCAAAGAGATTAAACAGGGAGTGTTCTCTGTTTAACCATTCAAAGACAGCAAGAAAGAGAGAACAGCCTAAAAAAGAAAAAGCACACAGATTCATCACTATATATAATAAAGAACATAAAAAGTTCACCAGATCTTGTGTAAACACTGGCACTTAGTGAAGGAGGATCTGAATATGGGCCTGATAATGACAAAACAACCTCAGACTACTTACAGAAAATCAAGATCTCTGAGAGAGTATTTGGTTAGAAGTGAATTCACAGCAGAAACGCTCACTATGACAAGGATCAGACCAAAGGAAGGTTTCAGAAAATGCTCGAAATGTAAAGCTTGCAAAAATGGTGAGAACATAACTACCTTAACAACTACCTTCAATAAGACTATCAAAGTGAAGGGAAATTTAACATGTAGATCAAACTTTGCTGTGTACATTTTGAAATGCCCCTGCAAACAATTATATGTAGGGAGCACTACGTTACCCGTACACAAACGAATTCTGCAGCATATAAGAGGAATAGTGAACAATGATTGTAGTTAACCAATAGCTAGACACTTTAAGAAATACCATCATAGCAATCCCACAACATTAAGATATAGTTGCATTGCATAAATACCAAAGTAGAAAAGAGGAGGGGACAGAGAAAAGGAGCTGAGGAAACAAGAAACATTCTTCATCTTGGAATTAGATAGTAAAAAGCCAAATGGCTTTAACACTGATGAGGAATTATATACTTGTTTATATTGAAAGCAACGCCATGTAAGAAACACTCCTTTGAGAAAGCAGTATGAATGACTTTTTATTTTTTACACAAAATTAGAGGGTTATTAATGTTTACTAGCAAAACTTATTAGAAAAATTGCATTTAATTATTTTTTCAGTTTTTACATTTTTAAATCTTGGAATTATTATTAACATACACTGTAAGAGGCACTGGCCAAGAAACAAGGATAAAAAATATCATGCTTTTTAAATGTTCTTCTAATTATTAAGGTAGGCTTTAAAAGGGGAAGTATACTGAAAAAGAAGTATTTTTATTAGTAAAGTGTTTATAAGGAAATCATTTATTAAGAAAAACGTTCATGGAGTCGAAAAAATGAAATAATAAATGAAAAGAGAGTAAGAAAGATACATGAACGAATAAGCCACATTGTATTGTAGAATGCATGTATTTGCATGTTACAAGATGGCGCAGACTTGTTCTGCCACAGTGTATGATATTGTTATACATTTTTCCTTCTTTTGTTTTTATTGCTGAAAAAGAAACACATATAATGAATTGTAAGAATGGAGCTCGTCATCATGAACAAGGCTGCATTTGGCAGCTGAAACGTGTAGATGATTTTGTCGTTTCCAGAGTAAAATTTGGTGAATTTCACAGGAGTGCCGACATCGTTCTTGAGGCAGAACGTATGAGCAGTATATATATATATGCCACACTGTGCATGGTTGGAAAGAGGGGATGCATGGGTACCCCCACAGGCCCCAACCGGAGGCGTCCGGGTGAAGGGGACCTACTACGGGCCCTCAAAGTCGGTTTCCGACAGCTGATCCTTGTCGGACTTGCCAAGTCGGAACGGCTGTCGGAATCCGACATTGTAATCGGTCGGTCAGAAACGTGGCCCGTAGAGCTCTACAATTCGGCTCTGACTGACTCGGACTCTCCGAATGCCGGTCGGAACCGATACGGAATGACCAACCGACTGTCTTGTATCATAATTGGTCCGTCGGAAATGTTTCCGAGTCGGTCGGAAACTTAGCATCGGACATGGTTTCGGTCAAACCAAATGCCATTTGTAGCCTTTCCGACCAACATCCTAATGAGGCCCTAAGTGTTAAACAAACATATATACTAAGGTAAGCAGCTGTGGGAGTGACTGTATGAGTGAGTGAGTGGGTGTGTCAGTGGTGTATAGAAGAGTGAGTAGGGATGTGAGAGACTGTATACATGAGTGAGTAGGTGTGTGAGTTTTGCATGGGTGAGTGAATAGGTGTGTCAGTGGGTGTATGAGTAAGTGAGTGGCTGTGTGAGTAGGTGTATGGATGAGTGAGTGGGTGTTTAAGTGGCTATAATGGTGAATGAAGGGAATGAATGAGTGGCTGTATGGCTGAGTGTGCGGGTGCGTTACTGGCTGTAAATGGTGAATGAGAGGGTGCATGAATGGCTGAATGGGTGACTGAACAGGTACATAAGTGTCTGTATGGGTGAGTGACAGGGTCCTTGAGTGACTGTATGGGTGCATTAATGGGTGTGTAAGTGGGTATATGAGTGAGTGAGTGGGTTTTGTGAGTGGCTGTATTGATGAGTGAATGGGTGTGTGAGTGGCCGTATCTGTGAGTAAGTGAATGTTAGAGAGGTTGTAGGAGAGACTATGTGCTTGTGTCAGTGACTGTATAGGTTAGTAAGTACATGTGTTAGTATATGTATGAGTAAGTGAGTGGGTGTGTGAGTAACTATATGAGTGAGTGAGTGGCTGTGTGAGTGACTGTATAGAAGAGTGAGTAGGTGTGTGAGTTGTGTATGAGTGACTAATTCAGTCTGTGAGTGGTCGTATGAGTTTATTAGTGGGTGTGTAAGTATTTATGACTGGATCTGTGAGCTACTGTATTGGTCAACGAGTAGGTGCATGAGTAGCTGTATATGTGAGTTAATGGTTGCGTTAGTGGTTGTATGAGAGAGTTAATGTATGAGTGGCTCCATGGATCAGTGAGTAGGTGTGTGGGTGTTTGTATGGCACTGTGAATGGGTATGTCAGTGGTTGTGTGGGAGTGGTTGTATGAGATGATGTATAGGGGGTGTAAGTGGGTGTGTGAATGATTCTGTAGATCATGTAATCAGTGATGTCATTTGAGATGTCATCAGTGATATCATTTGAGATGTCATCAGTGATGTCACTGACCATGTCACAAGTGATGTAATATGTGAGGTCATAAGCAGTTTCTTGCGGGGGTGTAACTGCTGAATTTCTCTGGCTTTGTACGAGTGAAAGGTTAGCCCACATATAACGTCCCTGTAACCTTTGATTTTTTCAGTGAATTTCTACGGTTTCTTTAATGGTATTTCTTAACTATAATGTCCCTGTCACCTTTGTTTTTTTCAGCGAATTTCTAAGGTTTTTTAATTTTTAATTTTCTCAGTATAAGGTTTTTTTACAATTTTTTTAAAAGTATTTTGTGATTTTCTTAATTTTGTTGTACTATTTCAGTAGTAGTTGTAGTAGTAGAAGAATCATTCAATATTTTTAAAGTTGTTTTTTTACAACTGTGTTTTTTTCCAAATACTTCTATTGTTTATGGCTTAAGTGTAAAAATATAAGATATCATTTCATAGTTATTTTTCTTATAAATTTACACCTTATATTTTATAAAACAGTTTTTTGAAACAAAAACTATTGGTAATTTTTTTGTTATTGGAAATATGTTAATGTCTTTTTATTTGTTTAGTTTCACGGTTCTCTGCAGTGCCCATGAGACACGCCAATCAGCCAGAACTCTATGGGTTTTTGCTCCAATCAAGTGATCGCAACGGAACCGGTGAGCCGCAACCATGGATTCGCCAAAAATTTATAAAATTACATTATTTTTATATACAACAATATTTCTGATTTAGTCAATAGGATAGACATATTACAGGTGCACAATGTACGACAATATATTTATTGAACTCGAATTGCTTTTTTACGGCACCGTGAATCTGCAGATCGGCACCTTGGATTCACTCAGAAACCCAGCAAAATCTCCTCATTTGATTGGACACAAAGGGACCACACCTTTTTATCCCATTGAACCTCACCCAAAACTTCAAACTTTATGAGGAAAGGGAGAAAGGAGGACATAACTTGGATATTCTGCTGTTTTCACTGTTGCAACAGTCAACAACTATTTACAATGGCTGCAGCATCAACTCCTGCTCCTGCAGAAGATCCTGTTCTGTGGGAAACGAGGAGGATGAAGAACATGCAGCGCCACAGAGGAAGGAAAGTGACTTCAGGCAATACTTCAGTATACCATCAGGTGAAAGGAAAGTTCCTGCTAAAATTGTCAAATGCAACATCTGTGGAAAAGAACTTTCTCGAGGAACAGCAAAAAAGTACAGTCACAGCACCTCTTTCTTGTGGAAGCATATTAAGACAATCCATGAGAAAACATATGCTGCATGAGAAGGAAGCTGCTACCCATCCTTCTGTTTCATCTGCGACTGTTGCGGCACCATCCACCTCAGCAACCATAACTGTGGCAGCTGTTGCTCCCAATTTGGCACACATGGCAACCTGTTGTTTAGAGTGTCATATTCCTGTTGGACTGAATATAACTTCTGTTGCTAAGTATTTACACGCTTTTAATACTCATCCTTGCTAACTTTTTTTTGTTATTACCATGCAGATTTGATGCCTCTATTTTTGACCTTCATATAATGTCCGTTGACATGGAACTGGTTTTTGAATGGTTCAGTACCAAGTTTTTGTTGGGTACATCAATACTTTAAAAAAATAATAATAATAAAAAGAGTTTAAAAAAAAGGTTCTGTTAGAGCCTAACCAAATAATCAAAGGGCAACTGTGGTTTTCGTTTCATTCATTTATTGTATATATGATGTATAAGTGTGCGTGTATGGGTGTAGTATATGTATCCGTTAGTGTTGGGGTGTGTTTCTGTGTGCTTGAGTAAGTGTCTCAATAACTCAGTGAGTCCATTAGTGTGTTAAAGGGAGTGTCAATGTATATATTAGTCACTCCTAGGAGTGACTAATATATACACTGACACTCCCTTTAACACACTTATACACTCACTGAGATACTGAGACACTCAGGGTGTGTAGAAGTAAGTGTGTGAGTATGTAAGTAAATATATTAGTGAATCCATGGGTGTGTCAGTGTATGTAGTATTTAGACCTAGAGTGTGGCATGGTGCGCATAAGTAACTGTTTGCATGTGTTTAGTGAATGGATTTGTGTGTCCATGAGTATGTCAGGTCATGTATCAATTAGTCCTAGAGCGTCTCAGGGTGTTTATGAGTGAGTCGGTCATTTTGTCAGATAATGCATCACTGTGTCCATGGATATTTTAGAGTATGTATCAGTGAGAGCTAGGGTGTATCAGAGTGTATAGAATTGAGTGAGTCAGTATGTTAGTTAATACATCAGTGTGTCAATGGGTGTGTCAGTGTCTGCATTAGTGAGTTTTAGAGTGTGTCACTGAGTGTATGACTGAGTGAGTGAATGCCAGTTAATCCATCAGTGTGTCCATGGATTTGTCAGTATATCTATTAGTGAGACCTAGGGTGTGTCAGTGTGTGCATGAGTGAGTGAGTGATAATGTCAGTTACTGCTTCAGTGTGTTCATGGGTATGTCAGTGTATGTATTAAGGAGTTGCAAGTTGTGTCAGGGTGTGTAGAAGTAAGTGTGTGAGAGTGGTACCACGTAGCGCTCCTGCCATGCTCTGTGGTTGAGCTCCTTTCCCGAAGAGGAGTCAGCAAGATGGCTTGCGGATAGTAGCGCGCACTCCGTTGTCCTAAAGAAAAAGTTTATCGCATTTCACCCGGAGACGAGCTGTAAGCAGCTGAAACAGCAAATGGAGGGGGAATGCAATGTTCCAAATGGCTGGTGAGATGCTGCGTGATTTATATTTACAATGCAAGGCAGCCTCCAACCGAAGAACTGATTATGCCTGATACTCGCTCCAGCCAGCTTGCTTAACCAGTGCTTCTTTACATATTGCTTCGCACCTAACAGCGTTAAATTCCCCCCGATAGTGCAAGCGAGAGGAGACAGTGAGGCGAGGCCATAAGTTACAAGCAATTCCTCATTCGAAGTTGGCAATACCTGTGCTGCTGCGCTCAGAGGAGAGTGTTTGATGCTGATTTAAGTGTGATTGTGCTTCTTTGAGAAGAGAACTAGGGAGACAACTAGGCACTGTTAAGAAAACTACAGTCTACAGTACAGTGAAAAGCCCTGTCTGAGATTTAAAGGGCAAGGTATAGCAGGAGGCATAGTCCGGCCTCATTTCCAGGAATTTGAGTGAAGGAAGGGTTGAAGAAGCCTGATCTGGGACTCTAGGTCCCAACTCAGGTGGAGGGATAGTGGCGAGGTCGCGGAATCGGTCTGTGTAGCACAGATGCGGCCTTCTCGTATCAACTCTGGCATCCTCTCGTAGACTCTATCTTTTTTCTGTGCATGGCCTGGAATTTTTTTGGTGCTCTAATGAACTCATCTCAAGAGACCCCTAAATGAAAACCCATACTTTTGACAAGAACTCAAAGGGGGATAAGGGGCGCAACCAGCTGACGAAAGAGCAGAGCAGCAAAATATGATAGCTGGAGGCAATGCAGCAGGCTTCCACCCAGGACAGGTTCTGGTATGAACTATCGCAAGGACCAGGCGATAGAATGGAGTTCACTTCAAGCTCGGAAGTCAATCAATCAATCAATAGTGCTATATTCTGCTTTTGTAAAAAAAAACATAAAAGTCAGGGTTACAACAATACAAGAAACTCCCATCAATTAATATCATCAGTCGACGATTTCTATTCATTCTCATAAAACACATGCTAAAATGAACATATAAAACACAGGTAACACAAGTTTAAAAAAAAAGCAAAGTGATCTTACATTCAAGCCTACTCTACTCATAGAGCTTAGTCACAGCTAGACCTAAGCCGAACTGCAGCCTTTAAAAAACTAAGAACATACCATAACATGGACCCTGAAAGCATAGCTAAAAAGGTAAAAGCAGGATGCACTTGATTAAAATGAGCTTTTTTTAAAATTGGAATTAGATAAGTCTTCCTCGGCACCTCATAATTGCTACAGAACATTAAGAAATGAATCATATCCTGAGGGGACTTGCCGTCACAACCACATGGCAGCAGGATCTTGCCTTTACTGCACCCTCGTGGGTGAGCAAGGAGGAGATGGAATAGGTCAAATCGAAACCTTGACAATAAAAAATGGTCGTACGAGTTGGGAAGCCCTAGGAGGTACGGGTCCATAGATTGTGCGGTTTTCATAATGATATATTTGCGTACACTGGGCTTCATTAGCTCACACTCTTCCCTGTCCACCACCCGTTGTCTAAGAAAAAACACCTTGGCCCAAAGTAGGTCCCTTCTTTTGATTGAATCTGGGTTGCTAAAAAGATCCGCCCTTCCAATAGTCCTAAAACCATAGGTCACCTGTGCTAAACACTTGGCTCTATAAATCTGCAAAATTGCACCTATTGGTTTTTTGCCCAACCGCGAGGCAAAGTTAAAAATTGCAGCGTTGGACCATAAAAATTCCCCTTGCCTTTTGCCTTTCAAAGGGCCCCAATTTAATTTGGTTTCCAGCGTGACCCCCAGGTAAGAGAAGGCACTAGTCTTGGGAACTAGGGTAGACCCAACCTTAAAATTAAAAGACTTCTTTTGAACTCGGCCCCACCTGCATCACATATGACTTGGAATTGTTGACCAACAGGTCCCGGTCTTCCATAAACTTCATGAAGGAGTTAAGTAAAATTTGCAAACCCCTCGCGGTCCGGGCCATTAGGACAGCATCGTCCGCATAAAATAATACCGGCAAACCACGCTGTCCCACCTGGTGAAAATCTACCTGTGTGTCAAGTAATACCTTCTCCAAGTTATTAATATATGAATTAAATAAAAATAAGGCCAGTATACAACCCTGTCGGATCCTTCTCTGGATTGGGAACTGTCGGGTGACCTTACAGTCGTTTGTGTAGCGTACCTCCGCTTTAGTATACCTATGAAGCTCGCGTAAGAAGAGGAAGATGTTTTTGTCCACATCCATGCACATTAAGGTCTCCCATAGCTTGTTTCTGTTCACAAGATGAAAGGCAGAAGACAAGTCCATGAAGGCCAGGTATATGCTACCGGGTCGGGCGATGGTATATTTGTTGACAATCATATACAAGTTCAAACATTGTCGACCTCTCTGGACAGAAACCATATTGAAAGTCAGCTAGAATGTTATTATCATCTGCCTATGTAGACAACCTATGCAACAGGATACGTCCCACCACTTTGACAGATGGGTCCAATAGGGATATGGGCCTATAGCAAAAGGTACTATCCATATTTCCTTTTTTTTAAACTGGGACAATAGTGGATATGGCCCAGGTATTAGGCGAGTCCTCTCTTATTGCCACTTTAATAATGGTAGTGAGGATTGGCAGCCACAGCTGAGAGTTGAAAATATAATGGTCCGGGGGGATACCACCAGGTCCTGGGTCCTTGTTTCTAGATAACCCTGCAATACCCTTACTGACTTCGTCGACTGTGATAGCAAGGGCCGACTTCCCTTCACCACCGCCGATAGTTATACTAGCATCTGGTAGGCTTCTAAACAGTTCCTCAAAATGACCAACCCATTCCTCTTCTGTGATATGTGCGTCAAGAGCCTGTACGTTTTCTCCTGACAGAAAAGGACTGTTGACAATGTTCCAAAACTGGTTACTATTTTTCAAGTTGCAGGCCTCAATGAGCTTACTCCATGCCTCCTCCCTTAGCTCGGCCTTGCAAGCAAGGATTGTCAGTTAACACCTTCAAGCGACAATGTAAATCCAAGGAGACATAAATTACCAGCCCACCCTTGGATCTTCCCGCCTGTGAAGGAGTGGCTGGTACAAAGAAGGTCTTGAAACCCTCTAGGAAGAAACTATTCCTATTGGTCCATGTCTCCTGAAGGCAAATCACGTTAAATCCTTTTATAATAGTGATCCATACGGGGTCAGTAAACTTGCTTGCTAATCCGGCTACGTTCCATGAAATGAATTTGCAGGCCTTGCCATCCCCTGGACCTGTAGGGAGAGCCCCTGTTTTCATTTGGTGGAAGGATGATGTCTCTATTGGTTCTATACAAGTGAGTCAATCACAGGAGTCCAACATTTCCAAAGGTGTAAAAAGGTTGTGATGGGGTATGTCTTGTGTTACCATCTAGCGATCTGGCTGGGGACGAATGGGATAAACAAATGGGATAAACCCGGAGCCTCCATGAGTCCCCCATTGGGTGTCATCACACTGCTAACAGGTCTGTAAATATGCCCCAGAGGAAGAGCCACAATAGACAAGACAATCTCACATGAGTTGTACTGTGACACTGCATACAAGATTCTCTCTACCAGGTGGGGTCTGTTAAAGTTGATAATTACACCGTCTCCTGCCAAGTTTTTCATAGACCTCTCGACCCAGGAAACTCTGTGCACCATATTTATGAATCTCTCCAACCTTAGACCAAGGGAGGTGTTACAATTCAGCCAATGCAGAACCTTGTTCTTAAGCTGGCACCCATGGGGAGCACCGGGACATTCCCGAGTACTACTACATATGGTGAAGATTCAGGTGGAAGATGTAGAGTTGGTGGCCTCTGTCTTCCCCATGGGGTCTGCTGCTTGGGCCTCTGTGATGACCCCCCTCTCGATGTCTCTCCCATTGTGGATTTAGCTGGACCAGGGCAGGCTATGGGGCACTGGGGTTTCGGTGCCACCACTTCACCCAATGAGTTCACCACCCGGGAGTTTGAATCCACAAGGGGCCGGAGAGGAAGATTGGCACTACCTTGCACAAGTATTAAGGGTGGCATATGCCCACTTGGTCCTTGCTCACCGGTTATGTCACTCGCTGACCAGGGACCGGCTAAAGCCCCCCCGAGCTACTTTGAGGGTCAGTGTCCCCAACGGCCTATGTTGGCAATTCCTCGTAAGCTCCAGCTCCATTGCGGCTAAACGTTGCCTAATAGGGTCTAGTTTGTGGTCTATACTTATCAGCAAGGAACCCATCCAGCCATCCATCATCGCCACCAAATCGTTGTTGGTCAGCGGTTGCAGTTTGCTGGCACATTATCCTGAACCCTCTGCCCTTGGACGTTTCGATTTGGCCCCTGTCAACGAGCCTTTCCTTTTTACTCCCAGTCCTGCACCTTTCCTCAATCCCCCTAACTTGACATTACCCACCAGGCCCTTATTTAGTGTAGTTGGACCAGTAGACTCAGGCCTGTCGTCGATGGCTAAACCTACGTCTAAGCCTTGACCTCCTCTGCCCCCGAACACGGGGATCTTGCTCGTGTAGATGAGGGTCCTTGGTCCAGCTGGGTATCCTGGGCAGGCTGTAATAAGCTACCCACGATATAAATAATGGGCTGGAAACATGGCGGAGTCTGGGGGAACGAGAGAGCCGGCAGGCCACCAGCTCAATTTTGTTGTCTATAATCCCAGCTGCTCTTAATAAAAAGGAGTCCATCGTAGAAGCTGCTGGCCCTGGTGTACTGATGTCAGGCCTTTACATTTCCCCATGGTTTCCAAGCAGGGGTAATTACTAGCTAAACGGACTAGCCGGCAGGCTGTGCTGAGAAGGATTAAACTCTTACCACAGTCAGACCTAGCGCCACTAGCTGGAATTCAAGATGCCAAATAAAACTCCTCTTACCTTCCCGTACTTAATGATGGTGGTGACTGTGGCGTGGGAGGCAACCAGTGCTTTTCAGCGTGTGCGTCGCGGGCGTGCTGCCTGGCTCCCCCTCCTCCTTGAAAGCGTCCTTCTCTGGGACACGAGTCCCTTTGGTGCAGGTAATTAGCAAATCCAGCAAATGCAGGCAGAAAAGCGTCCCACGCTGCGGGAGGCAACCAGCACTTTTCAGCGCGTGTGGTGCGGGCGTGCTGCCTGGCTCACCCTTCAAAGCGACGTTCTCTGGGAAACCGAGTCCTTTGGTGCAGGTAATCAGCAAATCCAGCAAATGCAGGCAGAAAAGCGTCCCGCGCCGCCGGAGGCAACCATCGCTTTTCAGCGCGTGCGGCGGGGGCGTGCTGCCTGGCTCCCCCTCCTCCTTGAAAGCGACATTCTCTGGGACACCGAGGCCCTTTGGTGCAGGTAATCAGCAAATGCTGCAAATGCAGGCAGAGATGCGTCCCCAAGCTCGGAAGTCACTTCTCTCTCCGTTCCAGCCACAAACGACCTCCCAGTAGCCCGGGCGAATACTCCGCTAACAGGTAAAGAAAAACAGGCATGCATGCTATTCATACTTGGGAACCTTAAGGGGGGCCAAAAAGAGAGCAGGTCGGTCCTACTTGTAACAAAAACGGATCTACAGGACAAAACTGAAACAGCCACAGTATTGGATAAGGAATTTTTGATGGCTGGGAGCTCGAACCAACTTGAAAGTTTTCCTGTTTTGACACCTAATTCCTCCCAGCCTCCCTCCATCAAGATAATGCTAAACCAGATTCTCAGCAAACTTCGTGAAATGAAGCTGTCCCAATAAAATGCTAAGTGGAAAACTAATGAGCAGCTCGGGCAGATTAATGATAACATCCAAAAACGACCCTCTCGCATGACACAGGTGGAACTGAAAGTATCTATCTTGGAGGATACCTGTAGCAAACAGGTAGGAACCTGCTCAAGATTGTAGACGGAGCTGGAAGACTAAAGCGTGATGATGTTGAAAATAAAGCTCGGCGGAGAAATCTGAGGTTCGTAGATATACCCGATGATCGGGAAGCTGGTCAAACAGTGACAACGTTTATATCAGACCTAATCTACAAATATGTGCTTCCAGAAAAGTCAGCAGAATGGGGCGATCTAACCATCGCCCTGGCATATCGGGTTCCGGCAACTTGATCCACAAATGCTAAATACCCCCGAACAATTTTGGTCAACTTTGGCGATGTCCGGATTAAGGAACAGATCCTGTCACAGGCAAATAAAAATAAATCCATTTCTGCCTTAGACAAATTCTCCTTCGGATCGACTTGGACATGTTGACCTTAGCAGCTCGACGGCATCGAGAATTTGTTGGATTGATCGATTATTTCAAACCCTTTGGTGCTATAGCTGGAATTATGCAGCAATCCAAACTGAAACAACTTTTTAAGGGTCGGTCCTACAATTTCATTCAGTTGGCCGGGCAAAATAGTTTCTTCATTCAGTCAGACAGGAGGGGGGGGCACAGAGGCAGTAATCCAGGGAGTTGAGTTTTTGAAAATGTTAATTCCAGGAAATAACCTGTTAAAGCCATATTTTGCGAGTGTTTAAAAAAAAAGTCATAGAGAGCAGTATCAAGTGCTGGGTGGAAGGGAATGATTATTGTGGTGCACCGGCCATCCTGCTGCTCCTCACGGGAAAGGGTTCAGCGTGCCATACCAAGGTACTCACACAGGGTAATGTGGGGGTGAGATGGGCAAAAGGATCGAGTAGGGGGGATGATGTTTAGGTTGGGAGGGAGCCCGTGAAGGGGAGGGTGCCAAGTGTGGTAGGAAGAGGGATCGGGGGCACAGGGGCCAGAGGGGGTGAAAAGTAAAAAAATCTCAGGTTGAAACAAAAGGAAGCAGTTACATTTTTTGAGCCACAGGTTTGCATTTATTACGAGGTCTAGACAGAGACTATTTGCCTTAAGGCGGGTTAGGTGGCGAGGTCTCAAAAAATGGCAGCCAAGGGGAACAAGCGATCTTGTAAATCCCAATGACGGATAGACAATTTGTTAGGATAGCTTCATGTAATCTTAATGGGGCCAACAATCTAATTAAGCTCAAATCTATGCTTCAGAGGCTCATGTCTGCTCAAGCCCAAATAATTTTGCTTCAGGAAACGCACCTTAAGCTACAATCCACTCCACCTGGAATGCCAAGCTTCATCTCTCAAGCCTTCTTTGCATCTGCTGGAGCAGCAGCCAGGGGGGTAGCGGTCTTCACATGCCACTGCCTAGGGCAAATCCTTCAGGTTACCAGGGATCCTAGGGCAAGGTGGATAGTAGTAAGCATGAAAATTAAAAGCCAGGTCCTCCAGATAGTCAGCATCTACAGCCCAATAGAAGATGGTACAACTGCCCTCCAAGAATTAGAGAACATGCTCCGTTTACTTCCTGGCCTCATTATGATAGGGGGTGATTTTAATATCTTTCAGGATGCAAAATTAGTCTCTTCTCATAAGAATAAAGCCCAAAATAAAGCTAGAGCTAACCGGTTTTTGGCCGTAATGGGTCGAGATTTTGTGTTAGTCAACCCCTGGAGAGTCCAGCATGTCAGTTAATGCATCAGTGTGTTCATGTTATGTTGTAGAGGTTTATAACGCGCACAGCTACTCAAAGAGTGTCCCGGCGCGAGCCCGAAGTGGAAATAGCGAAAGGAAAGACAAAACAGCTTATGAAAGGAAAGAGGCTTAATTAAAAAGGAAAATTTTAAGTCTCTTTCTAGAAATTTTGGGATCCTGAAGACTGCGTAAGTCAAACGGGAGTTGGTTCCAGGCCGCCGCTGCCGTGTAGGCCAGGGAGCTGCCACCTGTCCTTTTAAGGCAGAATCTGGGGGTGCACACCCTCAGCATTGTGGAAGAGCGCAGTTGCCTGGTAGGGGCATAGAACTGAAAGCGTTTCCTTAAGTACTCCGGACCGAGCCCATAAAGAGCAACATGTGCCATTACCAGGGACTTGAATTTAACCCATACTTTCACAGGTAGCTAATGCAGGTTACGAAGGTGCTGCCTAACTGATCCTCTTAGGGAGGGTGAGAAGGGTTCTGGCCGCGGCATTTTGGACGACCTGCAGTTTATCTAGTAGATAGGAGGGCAGACCAGCATACAAAGCATTGGCATAGTCAATACGAGAGGTGATGAGTGCTCGAGTGACCGTTTCCCTTGCAGATAGAGGGAGTAAAGGCAGGAACTTTTCTAGTGATTCAGTATGCCAAAGCACATTCCTGTCAGTTTGTTTATCTGAGTACTAAAGCTCATCTTTCCATCGAACCAGATCACTAAGTTCTTAACAGGTTGCTCCCGTGGTGTAGGCCGGGGAGACTCATCTGGCCAGAAGGCGTGCCAATACTGAGGAGGGAAGGTACCGAAGAATAAAATCTCGGTTTTATCCTCATTGCATTTAAGCTGGGCAGCAGTGAGCCAATCAAACACTGCTGTACGACAGGTTTTAACATGGGAAGAGGACTTCTCATGTTTTTTCCAGGTGAAAAGGAGCTGAGTGGCATCAGCATAAGCAATGACTTTAGTGCCCAAGTCTTCTGCCATCCAGATGAGGGGTGACATATAGATGTTGAACAGCAGGGGGCTCAGGACAGACCCCTGGGGAACCCCGGTCAGTAAATTCGGAGTATTAGACGCAAAGGGGGGGATCCAGACTTGCTGAGTTCTATCCTCAAGGAAGGATTTTGGCCACTTCCATGCAGAACCTGTTATGCCAAGCTCCTGAAGACGAGCGAGGAGCAGGGCGTGTGGCACTGTGTCAAATGCTGCCGACAAGTCCTAAAGGACCAGTGCCGCCCTGCCCCCAGCATCTAATGTTTCACGTATGGACTCCACAATTTCCACCAATGCCGATTCAGTACTGTATGAGGCTCTAAAACCAGATTGAGATGGGTGCAGAAGGTCATGTTGTTCCACAAAAGCGGACAACTGTTTGTTGACCAATTTCTCACAAACCTTAGCCACAGCAGGTAGGAGAGAAATAGGGCGATAACTTGCAGGAAGATTGGAATCCAGTGATGATTTCTTTAGTAGGGGGATAATCATTGCTTGCTTCCAAGGAGAAGGGACTGTAGCTGATACTAGGGAGGCATTTATCAGTGAGCTCATGCATGGATTAATCGCAACCGATGCACCAGTCACCATTTTGGCAGGACACGGGTTGTTGAGAGAACTGGATTTAAGGGTGGTAAGGGCAGCCAGTGAATCCGCCACTGAGATGGGTTCAAAGGTAGTAAGTTTGACATGGGTGGAAGGAAGTGCCAGACATGGCTGTGTCAGTGTATGTATTAGTGAGTCCCAGAGTGTGTCAGTGTGTGTATAAGTGAGTGGGTGAGTGAATGCATTAGTGTTTGTAAGGGTATTTTATAACAATTATATACAGAAACATCTCCAAAAATTGAATCAGTTGATCTATTATAAAAGAGAGAAAACAGAAATACATGTTATTAAGACACATTGAAAAGTTTCACAGTAAAGTTCAAATTAAATGTTAATATGCAAGCAGCACACAACTGTAACATTGTAAAACACATATATTTATTTAAACATATCATTTTCTGTTTTTTACTGTTCTCAGCTTTTGTATTTGCACATCATACACAATGTACTGTAGAAATAATCATCTTTGAACAGTTGGGAACAAACAATCATATACTATGTAGAAATAAAAAACAGAACAGCAAAGTATTAGAGGTGGGCAGTGAACTCCACTCTGCCGGCGGAGTTTGTGAAGATTTGCCCACTCAGCAAAAACTCTGCCTCCCACCTCTGCGTAGAGGACTTTATCTGTGCCAGCCCACCCCTTGCTCTTTTCCCCTTTATTCCAGTTCTCCAACCTTTTTAGATTTGCACCTAGAACCCCCAGCTTACCCCTTGCCTCTTTCGAAGCAACTGATTTCTAAAGCTACCCTCCCCCAGCACATGATAACTCCTCTCATTTGCCTTCGTAGACTGTCCTTCAACCCTTACTTACTTAATATGTCTCTCTAGTATACAAGAGCCCTTTGATGTGCTTGCTGACGTGTATTCACGTCTTTCCAAATTATTTTATATTTACAAAGATAACTTGATTACCGCTGTTTTCTTTTGAAAAACTATTTTAAAAATATGTATTTGGCTGTGCACTGTAATTCTGGTGGGGTGAATTTGGCGACGTTTGATTAAATATGGGCATGTTATCAGAGTATAAGAAAGCATGGCATAAATTGTGAAACAGTTGCCTACATTCATAGCGTGCACCGCGACACGTAGACCGCTGGGCACGTGCAGCAGTGAAATACTATTCCTCTGCTCATAATGCCTTTAACTACTAGTGAAAGTGGGTGGTATCAGTCAGTGTTCCCACGTTTCATCTTTGTGATGAGGTGGGAGAGGCAAAACGATCTGCAAGGGTAGCTGCATGCAGTGCTGGTAGCTGGTGAACTGTCAGGGGTGTGTAATGAGGGCAACGTCCCTCCATCATCATCTATGAACCCCTCTCACCCGTACAGTATTGGTGACAGGAAAAATAAATCTCACCTTTCTTTGCCGAGGTAACGGGTCATCTCAGCCCTGTCCCCTGGTTTTTCACTAATGTGCACAAGTGCCGTGCAATCCCTGTCAGTGCCGCAGGTGAGACAGCAAGTCTGTGACAAGAGCAGCCTGTGCGTTACCACAGGAGCAGCATGCTTTAAGTAGCAGCTATGCACAGTGTTTATTGGCACATTCAGGATCTGCTTTCACTTCTCTTCCGTTCTTTGTCAATAGTGTCTGCGAATGGATCGAACCTCCCTGTGCACTACTGATCTGCGGGTTCACAACTCTCCATATTGTAGTGGGTTGCACTTTGACCAACACCATAATTATGCCTAGGGCAGGTCGCACAATACTGACAAACTGCTCTACTGCGTTCATTTCCTGTTTAAATATGCTTCTCTTTCGATCTAGTCTCTTCTCGGGAGAATTTGCCAGCAGTGAAAACATGCTCCTCGTCTACCCCTATCGCCGTGTGATGCGTTGTACTGACGGGGCCTGGGAAAGCTCGGCAGAAAGCGCCCGTTCAACACATGTACTGGTGCTGCCGAAACTCTCCTCACCGTAGCTGAGCACATGAGGGAAGAGGACGACAGCAATGAAACGAGCCAAGGATATTAGTGATGACGAGCTGGAGCAGAGCTGAGTCAGACTATTGGCAAGGGCAAGGGCAACTTTGCCATAGCAAATACGGCTGCAGGCCAGAGGAAAGATTAGTTTGAGATCGGTGAGGTGGGTGACTGTCTTGAAGATGGCATCTGTAAGGCACAGTACAGTGCTCTTTATGCTATTATGTTTTTTTACGACACGCTTAAAATAATAGTTACTGCACTTGCGCCAACTCACTTAGTCACCGGAAGCGCCAGCTCACCCGGGCAGTCATATTAGGATGGTGGGAAACTGGAAGTCTACTCATAATAGTGGTGAGGCAGAGCAGAGCTCTGCGGAATTTCACTGAGTTTTTTTGCAGCTCCAAGGAATTCCACATAGTGCAACTCTGCGAGCTCTGCCCACCCCTACACAGTATTACAGTACAAATAAGTCATACCATGCATCGCACTCACTACAAACACTTAATAAGTCATTCTAGCTAAAAGAACTGAACTAATATAAATGAATATATCCCCCCCAAAAAATGATATGATACTGAAATGCTTTATTACTCGAAATAGAAGTAACGCATGTTAATTTCAGACTCCATTTTGAAGATATCACCCCTGCTATGCCGAATTATATCTTACACACTGATCATCCATAAAAACAAACATCGTATAGAACACTTAAAATGCTATCTTCCTTAAAACTTTAGTTAAAGATAGAGAGATACGAGTTTGGAAGTTTGAACAGTAGTTTTTGTTTGAAAGTGAGCTTGCTGTCGTTGCATTCCGTCCATACAGTTGAATTTTTTAAAAACACAGTATAGTGTCCTGAAGTTATACAAAGTCCTTAATGAAAGATAATAGCCAGTGTTGTGTACGTTCTTTCAGAAATTAGAATTTGTCCTGCTTAGAAGTTTGTAATTTCAGTTTCTATTTTTGGATCCACCAACTATGCATCGTTGTAGCATCAATATAATGTATTTTACACTTCTCTGTATCTGCAAGGTAGACATACAATCTGATCTACAATTTGAGCAGGTAATATTTTGGTTTGCATTTTCAATCAGCCTGTCAAAAGATATAGTTTTACAGTCCTGTAATGTCAAGTAGATAAATCTTTCCAAATTGATTTGAGTAGTAGTTGCAAAGGAGCAATCTTCACATTCATGGTTCCATGTGTAACTCAGACCAAATAATTCATCATTAATAACTTTTTCTTCTTCCAAACATCCAAGAATCACCATAGTAAATTATTGAGCATCTTGTTGACTGTTGAGAGAAAATAGTACAGATCCAATGTGTATGTCTACCACATCTCGAATCCCTGAAGCAGAATGTACTACAGTCCTATCACTTTATAAATGCTCCAGCAAAGTACACAGATGAGAGCAGATTCTGTTGTCTCCTTTATGTTGAATTACTGTTTTCCAGCTGAAAACCAACAAAATCACACTCAATTTTTTCATTTTAACACCTTCTTCTTTATCTTTTTCCTGCTCCTTTTGAGGAACATCCATTGACTGCTTACTAAGTTTCTGCTTAGGACAGATTCCGAAGCAGATTCCTTTGTTTCTCATAAATAGGATGCTGTCCTCAGTGAGGAGCATATACACTTCTTAACCAGTTGTATTCTGTAACAAAACTAGTATCAGCACTAACTTTCTTTGCATCAAAATCAACCAAAAACAAACCGGACAATGTTCTAACTCACAACAATGCTACATATGTCATACCATCCTTAAATACAGTACTTCCAATATTAATAAAATCTGCATCTACACTTAAGCATTGTGATTTATGGATAGTTACAGCATTCACTAGAGAGACTGGGAACTGCTGGTGCCGCACATATAAATCTTTCACTAGCAAAAAATGTACATCGCATCGAACAATCTGTTTGATGCCATTAATCTGATTAAATTTTAGTATCCAACCTCATTCCTACTTGGAAAATAATAAAATCAATAACTTTACCCATCACACCATTTACTAATCCTTACTCAACATTTAAATTACGCTGCAAAATTACTCTACAGTTTATACTCACAACTAAACACTTCTATAATCCAGCAGTCTTAGATGCATATTTCTATAATGAATCCAGATTTCCTTGAAGTTTTTATTTAGCACTATTGTTACTCACTGGTGTTCTATTTTATCGATAGCTGTAACTTCCAAAATGTTTTTATTCTCCTGTTTCAGCAATTCTTCATTACAATTGGTGCACTTTTGAAGTGTAGGCATTAAACACACTATTGATTTTCCTTCTTCAATCAAATTGAACATTAGCTGTGCTGCTGTTTCCTTAGATGTAAATAGTTTTTTGATAAGTCAAGTTTCTAAGGTACTCCTAACTTCCTTTGTCAGAAGTCCAACTCTAATATCCTTCAGAATATTATCATATATCTCATCAGATGATTGACACATATTCTGCAGAAGTTCCTTGTATCTGAAATTCTGCCAAATGTTTACATTTCAAATTCTCCCTAATGAATTACGAGTTTGTTCATATAGAGGTGTCTTGAAAACAGGCTCTCCATTCACAGGGGTTATTTGCAGTAAGTCACCAAACGCAATTAAATGCTTTCCTCCGAAAAGAAGATCATACTCAGTTCTTAAAATCTGTTGCATTCTTTAGATAACAAAGGCAAGCATTACATTTGAAACCATGCTTACCTCATTGATGATTAAAAGCTTGATTTGCTTCAAAACTCTTCCTACCTCATGACATGCTTCATAAGATAACTTCTGGTATTCCAGTTTATTGTTATGTTCTACAGGCAGCATGAATAGTCGGTGTAGAGTAATTCCTTTAATATTGCGTGCAGCTAATCCAGTTGGTGATGTTACTACACACAACAAATTTGATTGTGTTGTCCTCTGTAAGTAAGCGGTCAGAACTTGCCCAACTCCAGATACCAAGCCAAATGTAAAAAATTTAGGCTTTCTATTTGACTCCAATTTTACTTTTGAGAGCCAAGTTTCCTGTGTAGGGGGAAAATGTTTTGGCACTCTTAAAATTCTGGCCAAAATTCTGGATCTTCTGCCTATATCGGCGAGGAAAACTGTTTTCCAAGCTCTTGGCATGTCCCAACTGGACTACAAATAACATACTTTACATTGGAGCCTTTCAGGACAGATTGGATAGACTTCAGAGAGTGCAGAATGCGGCAGCACGCCTTCTGCTGAAAACTCCTGAGGCGGGCACCAGTAAGCTCTCCCCTGGACAATCTTCACTGATTGCCTTTGAGGAAAAGAATCTCCTTTAAGGCTATGTGCTTTTGCCACAGGATCCGTAATGGCAAATGCCCTTGTTATCTTTTGCCACTCATCAAACACTATCAACCCAGTAGACAACTCAGATCATCAGACATAGCGCTGGCAACAGTGTCCGTCATAAAAAGATAAAAAGGTGGCTCTTCCTTTGGCTTTCGGGCATCTAAACTGTGGAACACTCTACCTCTCCAGCTGAGACAAGAATACATTGAGAAAATATTTATGAAGAAACTTAAAACTTGGCTGTTTAGGCTTTAACCTCATCTGTTTCTTTTTTAACCTTACCTTGCTAGTCAGGATCTGGTTTTCCTTTCTCCTCATATCACCCCTATGGTGGTTAGGGCAATCCTAACATGGGGATGCTCCGTTCGGAGCAGCTGTGCATTTTTAAAAATTATAACGTAACATATAAATCTCCATCTGTTCATTGTTGAGTTTTGCAACTAACTACTTTAGATGTATAGTTTCCTGTCTAACTTGTTCCATTGCACTTTCCACCTCATTCATAGCTATTGCAGCTTCATTTTCAATAATAGGTGGTCCAAGAGGATCTTGACTGAGTGGTGCAGAACTTTGACTGCTTTGTGAACTGTCCCTAGCTACCTCTGCAGCATTTGTTTCTTCTTGCTGAATATGATCAGTTAACATTTGCATATAATTTTGGAAGGCTAAATACTCAATACTGTATTTCACAGCATTAAATGAATCTTCAAAGCACTAATAGCCTCCAAGTAATTACGATTCAGCACGCCAAGGCTTGAACAGTTGAAGAAGTGCCAAATTGAAAAAGTCTGGTTTCTCTGAAGGTTGCCTACTATGTTTTCTGTGGTTAATTAAGTTTCCTTTTGCATGTCTCACTACACTTATGCTTAATAATACTTTATTCAGTCAGATATTTGACCATAAAATCTCAGAGAAGAAGCAGTTTATATACGACAGAGTATAAAAACATAACACATACTATCAAATATCATATCTCACTAAACAACCATCACATCCAAGTACTGCAAATTTGCCTTTTTCTATGTTTTCCATTACATTCCTTTGGTAGCTGTAGTGTTGAAGATCTTCATATAAGCACATATTTTCTAGATTTACACTTCCTTTTGGGTAGTATGTATCCAACATGTTGGATTTTACAATGTTAGTACTTTGCGTTTCGAACTATGCTAGATACTGAATTTCTGCAAAAGACTTTAACACTCTATTTCGCATGCTTGCTAGGCCTAGACTTACCCAAACAAATCCCCTAGACTTCGAGAATAAACTGGCAGAGCTCTACCTGTCACAATATTCATAAGAACCCATATCCCTATGGGATAACATTTTTAAACTAAAGCTGTACAACCTTTTTGTTAAACTCTTTTCTGCAGATATCTCCTAACACATCTCTTTCATTTCAGACTTCTCTGATTTTGTAATGTACAAAGTCACCTAACAAGCAACAGCAATGGAGTTGTCTTCAACAAATTGAATGTCCATATTTGCATTCCACATTTTAAGAAGTACAGCATTATGATCATTAATGAACTTGGAAGCCTCTGTTCTTCTTAGATTGCACATATATTTCAATGTTTTCCGTGTTACTCTAGGTCTCACTGCAGACAAGAAGCTGTTGACTCTTCCTTGTGGAATAGCCAGTTGTGGAAAGCCAAAATGACATCTTGTGTAAAATCTTCCTTTGCTTCTGTATTTTCATCAACAGCACTTTCCACATCCATGTGTTTGGAAATGCACAACTTTTTCTCTGAGGTCTTTGCCAGTAGTATCTTTTGGAATGGCGCATGTCACATACTGTTGTATGAAAGACAGCACAGAGTCATTATTGTCTGTTCCAAATTTTGGAGCATCTTTTATCCATAACAGCATGTGAATATGAGGAGCACCTCTTGCTTGGTACTCTGTATGCCAGAAGAAATATGTTACTTTGCCAGGAGGAGGATTAGTTTTGTTGCAGATAAAAAGATAGCATGGCTTGGAACATGTGGTTAAAATATCTGCAAACATTAGCAGGATCTAAAGAGCAAAGTTCTCCGGCTGTCTTTACGTTGATGTCCTCAATGTTTGAGTTTGCCTGTCTTAAAAATACAGGTAAGTCATCCCATGCACATTCAGCACAACTAAGTGAAATAAACCAATTTGGTGCACACAGGTTTTCCATTATGACTATACCAATACTCGTTGGTGTCACATTGGCACACCATCAAATTAATTCAATTGTATTATAACTTTTCATCTTTTTCTTCAACTTTATCATCTTCCTGGTAGAGAGATTTTGAAGATTAACACCTGTCTTCAGTGTATGATTCACAGCATATGAAAGTCCAGACAAGTCACTTTCAAAGAGAAGATGGAATATGAACAGAATGCACTGACTAAATCTTGGATCCTCTGAATATAGTCGTGTTGAGCGGTATTCAGCTGCTGGTATCTGTACAGCATGGCCATCATAGTGGTCTCCTCCTCCAGTGGGAATTTGGAGACAGTTGGGGAAAACAGCGAGCCTCTGAATTTTCTTTCCATACACTTAAGGGATCTTGTTAGAAATGGTGGTCTCTAGTTGGCAGAGGTGGGTACCTTTGTCCAAATAGAGACCCATGCTTCTAGTCAGGGTAAGGGAGATACACTTCTAAAATAACCCCTGCTCACCCCCTTGGTAGCTTGGCACGAGCAGACAGGCTTATCTCAGAGGCAGTGTGTAAAGCATTTGTGAACACATACAGTAATACAGTGAAAACACTACAAATGGACACCACACCAGTTTAGAAAAATAAGTAATCTTTATCTAAACCAAAACAAGACAAAAGCGACAAAAATCCACAATACAGTACTAAAAATAGGATTCTTAAAAGGTAGAAACAGTTCTGTTCCACGAAAATGTGAGATGCAACACTTTTACACAAAGTACCTTGGATGCGTCGAAAAATGCAAGCAAAAAGGGTCGCAGGGAAGGTGATGCGTCAGCACCTTACACTCAGGGAAGGTGGTGCGTCGGTTCCTTGCTCCGGGGGAGGTGATGCGTCCGCTCCTTACTGCTGCGCAGGGGAGGTGATGCATCGGTTCCTTACCGGAGAGGAGGCGATGTGTCGGTTTCTTACTGCATGGGGATGTGATGTGTCGGTTTCTTACTGCATCCCCAAATGATGCAACAGATTTGACGCTTCGATGCGATGCGTGATGATCCCGTATGATGCGTCGGTTCTTTTCCAACCGGGCCTGCGTAAGAATCGGTGCTTTGATCTCAGACGTCGGAGATCGGTGCACAGGATTCGTCGCACGGCAGACACTTCAGCCACGAGCAGGCACTGCGCCGGTTGTTCCGTAGCGGCAATGCGTCGGGAAATTCTTCTTGCACCGCTGCGATGCATCAGAAACAGGTGATGCGTTGATTTTCACAGTTCTTGTAGTTTCCAGGCCCAAAACAACCTCCAGAGGTCCAAAACAATAGCAAGCACCTCTCAGAAGGCCAGAACTCCCAGCAAAGGAGTTCAGGGGGTACTGGGGGTGAAGTCTTTGTGTCCCTGAGACTTCAGAACAAGAGGCAATTTCTATTTCAAGCCCTTGGAGATCTTCCTCAAGCAGGGGACACAGCAAACAGCAAAACCCTTCTCCTTTCCTTGGCAGAAAGTAGCCACTGCAGGCCAACCCCAGACAGCAAACAGCACAGGGGCAGTATTCCTCCTTAGTTTCTCCAGATCTTCTCCTTGGCAAAGGTTCCTCTTGATTCCCAGAAGTGATCTCTGAAGTCTTTTCTATCCCTGAGACTTCCAACAGGAGGCAAGCTCTACTTCAAGCCCTTGGAGAAAACTCTGACAGCAGAATGATGAAAGCACAGTCCAGTCCCTTCCCTGCCCAAGACAGAAGCAACCACTGCAGGTCAACCCCAACAGCACACAGCACAGGGGCAGTACTCCTCCTTCAACTTTCTCGGTTCTTCTTCCTGGCAGGTTCCTTAGTTCAGCAGTAATCTAAAGTTCAGGGGTCTGGGCCCCACTTTTTATAGCACAAATTCCTTTGTTCTCTGGTGGTAGAGAAGCTCTTTGCCCAGCCAAAACCATTTCTGTCCTCTCTGGTGTAACTGCCCAGCAGGGGGTGGATACAGTATTGTGTAAGGCAGACAGGGCCTATTCAGGTGCAAGGGAAATCTCCTCCCACCACTCTAAATGCAGACCGGGCCTATTCAGGTGCTAGTGAGAACCCCTCCCCTACTCTGAATGCAGCCCAGGTCTATTCAGCCCAGCCCTGACTCATTCAGGAAAGGCAGTACACACATAACCCCTCCCCCTGGTGGCTGTCTGAGAGAATGCACCTCCCCAGCCCCTGTCACTCCAAAGCCAGGCAGTCAATACACAAACCAGCAGAGGCACACACGATGGCTAAGCAAGAAAATACCCAATTTCTAAAAGTGGTATTTTCAAACACACAATATAAAAATCATCTGAGTTCAGGCATACTAAACTCCATCTTTCTATCTTATCCCAATGCGAAGTTATATTTATAAGATGTTATAAATAAACTCCCATTCTATCCTATGAGACAAATAGACTTTCAATAGTGAAAAACGAAATTGGCAGTATTTCACTATCAGGACATGCCACACACATCAGGGCATGTCCTACCTTTCACATACACTCCATGCTGCCCACAGGGGTACCTTGGGCCTACCTTAGGGGTGACTCACATCTAAGAAAAGGGAAGGTTAGGGCCTGGCAAGTGGGTGCACTTGCCAGGTCGACATGGCAGTACCAAACTGCAAATCTCAAGATAGGGTTTGTTCCTCCTTAGCCAAAGTGGGGTCCCTAGAGGTGGACCATTGTGGCTAATAGTCCTGTCATAGGAAGACCTGTAAGTCAGATCTTGGAGCCCTCACACACCTGTTAGGGTAGCATGCATCATCATTGGACGCTCCTCGTCAGGCCGGCGCTGCAATGTCTGACGGGCCCGGGGGGCTCTCTGTCGGAGATCTTTTTGATCTGAGGATGCCATAAAGATTAATGCAAGTGAGGGGGCTACCTAACAGTGTAACTAGTGAAGAGTGTGAGTGGTGGTTAAAATAGGCTCTGGTATCCAGGGAACAAAGTTTTATAGGGAGTAGATACCAGGTCTAACTAAAAACAGTGGTGCTATCATATGGTCATCATGTACCAGGATAGCTTCTAATGGGGTTTGGACAACATGTTTCGTGCCTTGTAGGCCCCGAAGTCAGGTGGCACTATGTCAGGATTAGAAGTGAGTGTGGTATGCCCTTGTCTGGGGGTTCAGGTCTCCCTCTAATAGGGAATGACCTAATGAAGTTGACCGGCTTGTCTCTTCAGGAATACCGGCCTATTATTCCACCTAAAAGAAAGGGAGGCATAAGGTGGAAAAATACATACGACAGGTAATTAGAGACCTAAATTCTCGGTCTCTCTAATAATGCTCTAGTGACTTCATCCAAGTGTCTAGAGAGGGTAACAATGTGTCTGATCAATCATACAGTGATGTGATCAACGCTCGCCGATCACAAGCTAGTAAGCTCAGCAAGCATACAATTAAATTCTACAGCTGGGTAATACCATGTAGGGGCTCCATGCGGTTGATGGGGTGTAAATATCTTAATCCGTGCATGAAATCAAGTGGAAGAAGACATACACATGTGTGGTAATGGTATCCACATGTTGACAAGAGACTGACTTACCTCATTAGAGGTTGGATAGTGCTCCTTAGGAAAGGCGGAGGGGCCCGATCATTGTAAGGGGCCCCTTCATTGTAAAAGAGAAAATACTTTTAGGATCATTGGTTAAACATCAGGTGTCATGTATTCAGATTCACTTGTATTCTGAGTGTGTGAGAGACTGAAAAGGTTGCATGTAATTATGTCAGTGCGACTAAAAAAAATACATGTATGAACAACCACTCTCGTTCAGAGGTTTCCAGATTGTGTGAAAAACAGTAATATGCGCTGCATTACAAGCTGTAGCCATGCCGCAATGTTAGCGTATCAGAATCCTGCTGAAATCGCAGGGGCAAATGGAAAGATAAATGTTGTAATGGCTTGGCAGAGAAACGATAATTGTAAGGAGATGTTCCCATAATTGGCCCCGGTTAACCGATTCGTAATCAGTGGTGGGGAGAACCACGAGGTGGAACAATCCCGGCACAGGAGTCAAATTGGTCTTATCGTGTTTTTTAGAGGACTCGCTTGCTCTATGAAGTTGACCCATCGGATGCAAGAGGCTATATTAACTCACATTAAGGAATGGACAACTGGCTACCAGCACTTTCAGGAAACCCACGGACTGCAACAACTTACTGCACTATGAAAGTCATCATCCGAAAGCACTCCGGGACAACCTTCCCTTAGAGCAGTTCATACGCCTGCACCGAAATTGCAGCTCCCTCAATGATTTCCACAACGAAGCAAGACAACTGAGCAAGAACCTGGAAGCCAGAAAATACCCGACATCTGTGATTAAAAAAATCCAGCAAGAGGGCCCAGAATAATCACAGAGAGGCACTCTTGGAAACTAGGCATATAGAAGAGGAAGACATAATTACTTGTGTGACCACCTTCACACCAAATTCCAACAGGATACAGAAGGTGATTAAAAAACACTGGCGGATCATCCAGTCAGAAAACCCTGATATTCCGATGCCACGCTTTGCCTTCAAACGAACTAACAACCTATGAGACATGCTGGTCCACACCCGCCCACAAAGGAAGGAACAACAAGTACAAAGAACACATTGGAATTTACCAGCAGTCAAGGGACATTACCCCTGCGGGCAATGTGGCGTGTGCCATTTGACTAAACACTCTAAAGAAGTGGTCCTCAACTACAACCAGATCTGGACCAAACGGACTCACAACAATTTCAATACAAAAAATTGCATTCACCTGATTGAATGTCGATGTCCACTGAGATATATAGGCATGACCACCAGAACAGTAAAAACCAGAATTGTCGAACACTGGAGCAACATTTTTTGCAAAAGGAACATGACTAAAATGAGTACACACTTCATAGAACACCATCAATCAGCAGAGGACCTTTACTGGACAGTTCTTGAGACAAACATTTCTTGGGATAAGAGGAAACTTTTCGAGATGGAACAGTGTTGGAGTTTCCGCTTGTCCACTCACACTACAGGCCTTAACGATGACATACCATGGCAAGAGCTCAACATATGACCACTCTCAGGGACATACACCCTCTTATCATGTATCAGAGCACTCTATCCCCTGAGGGTGGTACTCCCACTGGGCCGGCAAGAAGAGGACACACAGAGAATGTCGGTGGGATTTCCCTCCCGACCTCGGGCCCCACCAGTTGGTTCATTTTTACGACTAGCCTGCCATCTAAGTTGGGGCCGCTGAATTACATTATACACCAAAGTGATTCCTATATCCTTACAAGGGACAATATGGAAATATACACTCCAGTGCCCCTGTGACAGGACGCACATTGATTGTCCTTTACAAAAAGATAAACACACATCCTACGGACACCACCATTTTTACTATTGCCCCTACATTAAGTAAAATGCACGTTTTGCAACTATGTTCCTTAGACTATGACACTAGCACAGAGAAGATGCATTGACAACCAGTATATCTAACTAGAGAAGGTGTTGCCCTCACATTAAGTCAATGCACTCCTTACAATTTTGTTGTATAGGCCTTGACAGTAGCACAGGAGATGACACAATGATAATCATTAACTTAAACTAGAAATGGTGTGACGATTTCTATATCCATATTACAACAAACACGAGACACCAACATATTTTCGTAGTCCCAAAATGGCTGCCACATTTGCCGCACCAAGAAGAGATAGCGGTTCAGCTGGAATAGGAGCATGCAACCAAGTGACCGGTGCCTCTATGTGAGAGACACCGCCTCACAGACGCGGTCTTCCAGGACAACGGAGGAGGTTAGGTGAGACCAATGTGTTCCGACTGCCAAATAGTAAGTGCATGGGGACTGGAGATTTGGGGGCCTTTCTACACTGTTAGCGCTACTTAATGTTTAGATCGTTCGCATCGGGCACATAAAATAACCTCAAGCCTCCTATGGGTCTATTTCATAGAGCACGTGAGTGCTCTACAAAACACGATACGACCACTTTGGACTGGGGAACTGGGGTCCTTTCTACACTGCTAGTGTGACGTTAGATTTAGATCCGCCACCTGGAGGAGTTAATATAGCCTCTTGCCTCCGATGGGTCAACTTCATAGAGCAAGCGAGTCCTCTAAAAAACACGATAAGACCAATTTGACTCCTGTGCAGGGATTGTTCCACTTCATGGTTCTCCCCACCACTGATTATCAATCGGTTAACCAGGGCCAATTATGGGCACCTCTCCTTACAATTATCGTTTCTCTGCCAAGCAGTTACAACACTTATCTTTCCACTTGCCCCCCATGATTTCAGCAGGATTCTGATACGCTAACATCGCGGCGTGGCTATGACTTGTAATGCAGCACATATTACTGTTTTTCACACTAACTGGAAACCTCTGAACGAGGGTGGTTTCTCATACATGTATTTTCCTTAGTTGCACTCACATAATTACATGCAACCTTTTCAGTCTCTCACACGCTCAGAATACAAGTGAATCTAATACGTGACACCTAATGTTTAACCACTGATCCTAAAAGTATTTCCTCTTTTACAATGAAGGGGTGCCTTACAATGATTGGGGCCCTCCGCCTTTCCTAAGGAGCACTATCCAACCTCTATTGAGGTAAGTCAGTCTCTTGTCAACATGTGGATACCATTACCACACATGTGTATATCTTCTTCCACTTGATTTCATGCGCGGATTAAGATGTATACACCCCATCAACCACATGGTGCCCCTACGTGGTATTACCCAGATGTAGAATTTAAGTGTATGCTTGCTGAGCTTACTAGCTTGTGATCGGCGAGCGTTGATCACATCACTGTATGGTTGATCAGATACATTGTTACCCTCTCTAGACACTTGGATGAAGTCACTAGAGCATTATTAGAGAGACCGAGAATTTAGGTCTCTAATTACCTGTCGTATGTATTTTTCCACCTTATGTCTCCCTTTCTTTTAGGTGGAATAATAGGCCGGTATTCCCGAAGAGACAAGCTGGTCAACTTCATTAGGTCATCCCCTATTAGAGGGAGACTCGAACCCCCAGACAGGGGCATACCATACTCACTTCTGGTCCTGACGAAGTGCCGCCCGATTCGGGGCCTACAAGGCACGAAACATGTTAACCACACCCCATTAGAAGCTATCCTGGTACTTGATGACCATATAATAGCACCACTGTTTTTAGTTAGACCTGGTATCTACTCCCTATAAAACATTGTTTTCTGGATACCAGAGCCTATTTTAACCACCACTCACACTTTTCACTAGTTACACTGTCAGGTAGCCCCTAACTTGCATTCATCTTTGAGGCATCCTCAGATCAAAAAGATCTCCGACAAAGAGCCCCCAGGCCCTTCAGGCATTGCAGTGCCGGCCCGACGAGGAGCACCCAATGATGAAGCATGACACCCTAACGGGTGTGTGAGGGCTCCAAGATCTGACTTACAGGTCTTCCTACGACAGGACTATTAGCCACAATGTTCCACCTTTAGGGACCCCACTTTGGCTAAAGAGGAACTAACCCTATCTTGAGATTAATGGTATTTTCCCAGGGAGGAGCTTGGGTTTAGGACCTCGTTAAAACATTCTGCTCTTCCTTTCGTCTTTTGAATTTTGGAGTACCAAACTGCGCACAGACACTGCAGTGGAAGGGCTGAGTTACATTTACAGGCTGCTCATGTGGGTGGCACAATCAGTGCTGCTGGTCCACTAGCAGCACTTGATTTACAGGCCCAGGGCATACACAGTGCACTGTACTAGGGATGTACCAGTAAATCAAATATGCCAATCATGGATTCACCGATCCATCAACACAATTTGCAAGGAGAGTATATGCACTTTAGCACTAATCAGCAGCGGTAAAGTGCCCAGAGTCATAAAACCAACAAAAACATGGTCCAAACAGGAGGCCAAAAAGCAAAAGGTCTGGGGATGAACCCACTGGAAAAGCCAAGTCTAGCACAGCTCCTTTTGTGTGTTTCATTTGAAACAGCTCAATAGCATCGCCAACGATTTCTTTAGAATGGAAGGGATGGATGGTGTAGTGTTCATAAATTTGTTCTGATCTGGATCGATCTAATCTTTCAATCTGTCCGCTTGATATTAATGTCTCACCCTCTATACAAGTTACATTTGTATAGTATACATTATTTTTTGCGAGGTTATAATGTTGCTTGTTTGACCTTATTAACATCTACTAACTCTTGCCATATTTTCCTACTCTTTTTTGGAAAACCATTTGCTAAAATAATAAGAAGTTCCTCAATATCTTTATCTACCCCAATAGTTTCTATTTTCTGTTAAAAATATAAAAAAGGTAAATACACAACTCTTCCTTATAGTCCTTTTTGGAGCTCAGTTGGAGGTAATTTTCCTGTCTTTGGCTCCATACGAACTATGGCTTGGAATGGATGTATACTCTGTATTAGAATTGACTTATAAACATTAATACTTTAAGCTCTTCTGGAATAGACACCAATTCTAACTTATTATATATGGCTCTAGCTGACATTTTATTGTTCTCTAACTTATCAAAGCAGTACTGACATATAATCTGCTGTGTGGAAAATCAAATCTTTCCTCAACAAATAAATATGCATCAAATCTTGCCACTTATCATTGTTCTCTTTTTCAGCTTTAGAATACACAACTACATTGCAAGTTTGCGTTTTGTAGTGAGTGCATCAACAACAAATACAAACACAGTTTGGTTTCTCAGAGCAAACTGTGTTAAACTTTGAAATCTTTTCTGCAAAGTTTACAGTACTAATTTCTGTATCTTGTTCTTTTACACCTCCAGTAACCATCTCTACATTTCCCCTAGACTCCTCTTCTGGACCAAACAACGGAAACTGAATATCTCCACAAACTTTCTCTGCCTCTGCTTGTGTACCACACAATAAAAGTCTATTCACCTTTCCTAAACATAAGGCAGGATTCTTTGCATAGTAAAGTCTTCTAGCCAAAGTTTGCATTTTGGAGTGGTGAACGGCTAGCATCCTGAAATGATGAACGGTGATACTGCAAACTTTCCTTTAAAAAACATGCCTATGAATATCCCTGTAAATTACTATATTTTCTCAATTTGCATGGATGTAATCCTTGCAACATTGCAATTTTCTGTTTGAGACTTCTGGATGGAAAGTCACATATAAAATATTTTAATAAATCAATTGACTCCTGATGAATACTGTAAATAGTACTACAGCTCCATTTGTATACTGGGGCCTGTGTATGCCTTCCTTGCACCTCTTCAGCTACCACTTCCTTCACATTCCTAGGAACAATCTCCTCTTTTGCAACAGTAATACCATCTTTTACTTCATAACAACAACCAGTTGAATCAACTGCATGCACTAATGTGCTCTCTTGGAAATTGCTTTCTTCATTAAAATAAGGTTCTGTACTAGAGGTGTGCTTCCATTCAAAATGAGTTCTATTAATAAGCCATTTTCTAACAGTTCTTTTCTTCATACACAATGTTTTGTTTAGTGTCCTTATTCTATTCAATATCAATATAAATACTTTCCTCTTTAGAGCAAATGCTTATTCAACAACACTCTAAATGTGTTACTTTTGCTTAAGTGCAGCTTATACTTCTTTATCCGTTACAGAAAATTTTGTATTACTCTAGTCTGAAACATTTTAGCTCTTAACTCCTTAAACTGTTTCTGTCTCCATGACAAAGTCCCTGATTTCTTACAGCATTTCCTACTTTCAGAAAAACACACTCCTTGCCTTTTTCCACTTGATGTGTAAATTCCATTCTTTAGACAAGACTGTAGTCACATTTTGCTGCTTAGTACTCTTGCCAGCTTCTCTTTTGTCCTCTGGATACTCTCCACCTTATTTTGTTGGTCTCTCTGAGTCTGCAGTTCATAATATTGTTTTCTCTCCTTTCATCTTTCTCTCTTGTCAGGCATTCTAAATCATGCTTCTCAAATAAAATCAGATGTCTGTAAAAATATAAACAATAAATTAACATCTACTAAAAATAACATTATTACTAATTTACTGACTAATTGGTTATTCTTTAGTCTAGGGTTTATAATCAGTTATATAATACATACTTTCCTTTTATTTTTTACTCTGCTTTCCACAATACACAGATATAACTCTGTATCTGTTTACCTCTCTTGAACATATGTATTATAGATACACTAAGTATAAATGAGTGTGTCAGTGACTGCATTAATGTGTCCTTGTATATATCACAGTATGTATTACTCTGTCCCAGGATCTCTCACTGTATTTATCAGAGAGTATGTGACTAAGTCAATGACTGCCTCAGTGTATCCACAGATATCTCAGTGTATGTATCTGTGTGTCACAGAACATCTCAGTGTCTGTATAAGCGAGTGTGCCAGTATCTCACTGTATCATTCACTTTCTCATGGTATCTGAGCGTGTGTATAATTGAGTGTGCCACTATATCAGTCAATACATCTCTGTGTTTATGAATGTATCAGTGTATATATTGGGAGAAGATGGCGGCCGGCTAAAGTGACCGGTCGGGAGCTCCCTGCTCTCCAAGCGGTGTCAACATATGAAGCGCTCATTGTGAATCCAGCAAGAGAGGACAAAATGCCACGAATGCCATGAAAACAGGGATGTGCTCTTTAAAAATAATTCTTACCCCCGACTTGACAAGAAAGGAAATTGGACTTACTGAGCCGCAAGGGAACGGAGCGGAAAGATCAGTCGGCTGCGATACGCGGCGCACCCTCTCTGGCGTATGGGCGGGAGCGTGGGAAGCGCAGAGGAGCTACCGCAGGGCAGCCGCCAGAATCTCCTTCCGGGGCAATCGAGGTAGAGTGATCGCGGTCCCCAGCAACCCATTGAAAGTGAATGGTGCACGGGGGGAACAACAGAAAGTGAAGGAAAACGCTGTGAATGCCATAAACTCTGCACATGGAGCTGTAGGAGAAAAAGAGGGGGAAGTAAAAGAAAAACGTATGAGCAAGGTAAGCAAGTCTCCAGGGGTTGAGAACCTTTGTAAAAATCTACAAGTTGGGGATAAAGATCCCCAAACACTCGAAGAGGAGGGGAGGGAAGGCCCTGAATATACCCGTTCCTCTGATACAGCCACAACGGCAACTAGCGAGAAAAACAGAGGCACAAGTTATTGCCTAAGGAATAGGCAATTTCTAGGAAATACCCCGACTGCTCTCTCTAACCCCAGTATTGTTCCACTAGCAACGAGAAAGAAGGGAAGAAAGCAGGATACGGATGCAATAGCATCCCAGAATACTAAAGGGAGAAAAAATAAAGGGAGTGGACCAAACACTGGCAAAGCTTCTAAAGTTAAAGTCACTCCCTCACTAAGATCCTTCTTCAAAGTGCAAGTTCAAAAGCAATCTCAAATAGATCGTAAGGGACACGATTCACCTGAAGAACATCCAGTAAATAATTTCCCTAACAATAAGAGTGAGGGTAGGGCAGTGGAAATGGAGGAAGACACTTTGCAACCATTACAAGCACAGGTAATAGAGAGTAATATAATAGAGGAAAGTCAGATGCTACCAACAAAAGTAAAAGGTGACAACTCAGACTGTAGCAAGCAACCCTCAATCTCCTAGAACCACCGCAAAACTTGACAGAAAAAATGCTGGAAAGAATGCTAGAAGAAATGAGGGCTAAATTTGCGATTTCTGAGGATAACCAAACCAAAATACAAGAGGCTTGTGAGATGTTAGACACCAAATTGAATGCACTAGGGGAGAGAGTAACTGCAGTGGAGGCAGTGGCAAAATCATTAAGTAAGGAGGTGGAATTGCATCAAAGGGAGATCAAAACTCTCAAGTCCAGTGAAGAGAGCTTTAGGGATAAGCTCGGATCTCTGGAAAACCAAGCGAGGCGAAATAATCTAAGAATTTTGAATGTGCCGGAGGGTTTGGAAAGAGAGGACATAAAAACCTTTGTAATCTCGCTATTGGAGGAAAATTTCCCCTGGGCAAAAACAGCAGCTTTAGCTGAAGATATACAAAGGGTGCACCGAGACCCTTTCGGTAAAAACAAAGAAAGAAAGACCCGGAGGAAAATTCTGATAAACTTTAAAACCTATACCCTCAAAGAAAAACTTTTGAGTGAAGCTCTTAAGAAAGGTTCCTTTAACAAAGATGAGTGGTCGTTCAGAATTCGATCGGATATCTCAAAGGCGACACAAGACAGACAGTGGGAGCTTGGCCAGCAGATGCAACACCTAAGATCCCTAGGCGCAACGGTCCAAATGCGCTTCCCCGCAGCACTGAGAATTATGTGGAAGAACAAAATGCACAATATAAGAGAGCCAAAAGAAGTTGAGCGGTTCATAGAACAAATGCGAGAGCAACAGGAAACATAATTCAGCCGCAAGGAGAGCAGGGGTGCTCAAAAGGGCCTTAATACTGCCCAGTGAAGAGGAAAGGGAGGCTTCTCCAGGGTGGGAGAAATCAATAATGAAAAAAGTAAAAAATGTACACACATGGGTGGGGAGCATAGTAGGGGAAAATAAAAAAATAAAAAAGTCCTCAGTAGACAAAAAGATGGAGGTAGGGACCAGCAAGGTGATGGGAAGGCTCCGGTTCGATACAAGTAATAAATCATGAAAAAAGATTCAGCAGTAGTCAATATATTATCTTGGAATGTAAATGGCCTTAGAACCAGGAATCGTAGAAGGAAAATATTGGAATATCTGAGAACAATAGATAGCGAAATCATTATACTGCAAGAAACACATCTCCTTAAAAAGAAGGGGAGGAAATAATAAAGAGTCAGAGGTGGGTGGACTCATATGCTTGCACTAATCAAGAATGCTGCATTAAGGGGGTAGCTATATTGTTAAAAAAATCACTCAAGGCAAGGATTGAGTCGTCTGAGGCTGACAGGAAAGGGAGATGGGTGGTAACTAAAGTAAGAATATCTGATAAACAATACACGATTGTGGGTTATTACGGCCCAAATACAGATGACCCAGAACCTTTACAAGATTTATACACTCAATTATTAATGGTCTCATCCCCAATAATTATGGGGGGAGACTTTAATATAATTCTAGACCCGAAGGTGGACCGTTTTCCAGCTAGAAAAGAATCGAATCTCTTAAAAATGAGAGAGTGGTTAGGCATATGCCTTAGAGATTTGGGTTTAGTGGATATTTGGAAGGTGAAAGGTGATAAAGGGCAGCGCTTTACTCTCCAAAATAAAAAATTAGGGCACTCCTCTAGGATAGATTATTTCTTACTGGACAGAAACCTAATTGAAGGTACACAAGGTGTAGAACACCTTCCAGCTCATTTATCCGACCATTCTGCAGTCTTGTTAAAACTCCAGATGAGGCATGCTACTGTATCTCCAAGGTGGACAGTAGATCGCACAATTCTTATAGATCCTTTAAATATAGAAGCTCTCCAAGCCACAAGTATAATGGCATTCAGGAAACAACTGAAAACCTGGCTGTTCCAGCATGCAGTTTAATGGCCTTCCGCCTCGGGACCGATGTTTCACCCCTGGCCTCTGTATCTTTCTATCTTAGCGCCGGGATACTCTGTTGAGTAGCTGTGCGCTTTATAAATCCATTTTTAACATAACATAACATAACAAATAGAGACAGAGCAATTCTTTCTATTAAATAAAATAGGAACCTCCAAGCAAGTTAGCTGGGATGCCTATAAGGCAGTAATCAGAGGAAAGATATTAAGTATTGCTGCATACAAATCCAAAAAAAAGAAGCTTAAAATAAGTCAAATGGAGGAAGCTATAAAATTCCTTGACATCCAATTAGAAAAAGAAACCTTAGCATTAGAGAGAAAAAGATTGGAGACAGAAAGGAAAGGAAAGAAAGAAACCCTTATAGAAACTTTGGAGAGCATAGTGAGAGAAAAGTGGGAGGCAAGTAAACTGGCTCACTATGAATATGGCGAGGATGCGGTAAGATGCTGGCCTGGAAGATAAAAACAGACCAAACAAGAAATAAGATAGTAGGTATCCGGGTCGGTAACCCTGCAGAAATAAGCTCTGAAGATTCCAGGATCATGCAAGAATTTGTGAAGTTCTTTGAAGAACTATATACAGAAGAGATCACTCCAACAAAAGAACAACTTCATAACTACTTAGAAAAACTAGATTTCCCTTCCTTAACACAATAGGAAAGGGAAGAACTGAATGAAAGGATCACTAAAGAAGAAGTAGAGGAAGTTCTCAGAAGTTTAAAGAAAGGAAAGGCTGCGGGCCCGGATGCCCTTCCAAACGAACTGTATACTAAATTAAGAGAAGTTTTGGTTCCCCCCCTGACAGAGCTGATTAATGATATTTTCTTGGACAGGGGAGACCTCCCTGAATCATGGAATGATGCAGTAATTAGCATTCTTCTAAAGCCCGGTAAGAATCCCGCAATATGTGAATCATACAGGCCTATATCCCTCTTGAACTGCGATTATAAAATATTCACGCAGATAATGGCAAAGAGGTTAGGCAAAATTGCGGGATCCCATATAAATATAAATCAAAAGGGTTTTGTGAAAGGGAGACAGATCCAGGAACTGACTTATGAGGTGGTAGGAGCAATAGATATAGCTACACAAGAGAAGATACCCCTATCTATCATCACTTTCGATGCAGCCAAAGCATTCGATAGGGTGAACTGGTTGTTTTTGAATAGTGTTTTGGAAAAATACAAACTTGGGGATAACTTTCAAGAAATGGTTAAGAGATTATATAAAGATCCAAAGGCCAAAATCCTAATTAACGGTAACTTAACAGAAAAAATTAAAATCAAGAGAGGTACGAGACAGGGATGTCCATTGTCTCCCTGCTTTTTAACTTTTACATCGAACCTGTAGCACAAAACCTCAGAAATAATACAGAAATTCCCCTTTTTCTTATTTAGGGTGGGAGAAAAAAGTCGCTCTTTACGCGGACGACCTAATGATTTTTACGAATGACTTGGCAGGAGCTTTCGAACCTATAGAAAATACTCTAAGGCAATATGGGAGAGTTTCCGGTTATATGATTAACCAATCAAAAACGGAAATTATGGAGTGGAACTCTCATAGTGAAAATCAACTCGTCAAAGAGAAGATAAGATATCTAGGAATAGAATTGGTTAAAGACATAGATAAAATAGCCCAGATAAATTTTAACAGGATTTTAACAGAAGTCAGAAGACTACTTAAAGTATGGGGAGGTCTTCCCTTGACATTTATGGGAAGATCGAATATCATAAAAATGTCAATTCTACCCAAATTCACTTATATTTTCAGTGCAATTCCACTTGAGTTTAAGAGGGAACAAATTAAGAAATTACAAGGGGAGCTAAATAGCTTCATCTGGTCATCCAAAGGAATAAGAATAGCGTGGAAAAAGCTAAGGAGGAAAAAAGAACAAGGGGGGATAGCAAGTCCAGACATTTTCGAATATTATAGAGCTTTTCAGTTTAAATATATGAGGGTTCTCTTAAATAACTATGAATTGTACCCCACCTATTTACAAGCCATGACAGGTTCTGAAGGAAACTATTTATACAAATTTGGCCATCCAAAGTACTTTAAAAAGGTCAAACTGAAGGTGCTTAGGTCTGCAGCAAAATTATGGTACAACATAAGAAATACTTTAAAGATACCTTATTATAGTGAAAACGCCCCCATATGGGACTCACCAGGGACCCATGAGTGCCTAATGGACAGGCTAACAGTTCCTTTGAGGCAAGCTGGATTTCTGAAATGGGGTCAACTGATCATAGAAAATAACATTATCAACTGGGATCAACTAACAATTATGACGAACGGTTTAGTATCAAAATTTAAATACTACCAACTTTCAAGCTGGATAAAGACCCAAACCGAATGTAAACAGGGAAATAGCAATTTGGAAAAAAAACGGCAAGAGAGCGGAATTTAAAAAAAAGAAGTTTCACGATGGTATTGGGCCCTGATATTAGCTGGTGAGGAGGACTATGTAATTCCAGAAGAGATCTGGGGGAAAGACCTGCCGACGCTGGACGTCCAGAAAACATGGCAAGTATCTATGGAAAAATGTTGGTCTGTTGTAAAATCTGCTGCTTTAAGAAGAAACCATTTATTTACCGCACATAGAGCCTACTGGTCCCCGAAGAGGTTATCTAAGTTCAGCGGGCAGAGAACAAAAAAATGTCCTAAATGTGGAAAAGAAAAGGCGGACGACTTGCATATGTTCCGGCAGTGCCCCCAGCTCGAAGAGTTCTGGTACGAAGTGGGTAAGGTACTAGAGAAATTGCTAGAACGACCGATTGATGTAAGTATTGACCTTGTTATATTTGGGGTGATTAAAATAGAAGCAGGCCTTCATAAGCTAAATAAGAAACAAGAAAACCTTCTCTTTCTATTGATTTTATTAGCTAGAAGGGAAATTTGTATCAAATGGATAAGCCCGCACCACCTACACTCTGGGAATGGCTAGCATCTATCCAAAAGATAAATAGGTTGGATAGAAGTGGGAGACCGAGCAAAAAATACAATTTCTGGGAAATTTGGGAGCAGTCTATCCAGCCATATTAGCTAATGTAATTGTATTGATTTATATGCATAAATATATAAAGTCCAATGATTATGCGATAGCAATAAATAACAAGCATAATGCTTGTCTGAGTAGCCAGGATGGCTAGCCCCCCTCCTCGAAAAATACATTATTGGTAATGGAAATAAAGGGACCCCTGCTGGAAATTCCAAGAAATCAACTCCCCAAACGTGAAGCGAACATACGGGGCAGTGAAGGGTCGGATTCGCTATTGCAGGGGTCCCCGATAACTCCATATACAATCTATTGCGGAATGAGGACTTAAAAAAATAAAATAAAATCAGAGTATATATTAGTGTCTACAATAGTGTCTGAGTGTATGTATCAGTGAGTACATGAGTAACTCAGGAAGTGCATCAGGGTATGCATGGGTGTCCTTGTGTAGATATCAAAATAACCAGGATATCTAACTCTATGCATACGTGACTGTGTGAGTGTATCAATGAATGTATCGCTGTGTGCATGGCTGTGTCAGTGCATGCATCAATATGTCCTAGAGTGTGTAATTGTATGTATAAGTTAGTGTATAAATGAGTCTGTGAGCGTATTACTGTATACATACAATCCTCAGTGTATGTATTAATCTGCCCCAGGGTCTATGAGTGTCTATATAACTAACTATCAGAGTCAGTCACTGAGTGTATCAATGTGTCCATGAGTGTGTAACGGTATACATCAATGACTACCAAGGTGTCTAACTGTATGCTTAAGTGAGTGTGTTAGTGTATTAGTGAACATATCACTGTATCCATAGCTTCCCTATAGTTCTACTTTACAGTTTGTAAATAGTTATGCAACAATTTCTGTGTTTTTATTCTTTCCTCTACGTTGTACAGTACACACATATAACTGTCTAACCATCTACCTCTCTTATACATAGGTATTACAGATACAGTGAATGTATTTGTTCTAGATACTTATGTGTGCACATGTGTATTACTACATACATTACTGTTTCATTTAGTCTATTGTTGTTTGTCTCACTGTATATCTGGTCCTGTAAATACCACTATTATTTTTTTGCTGGCTATCTTTCTAGAAATGTTAGTATCTACTTTATAGTGCTTGTCCCTGCATTATAGTGTCCGCTTAGGGTCTCTCAGTACTTATCTGTATGTCATACCTGTATTACGGCCCCATTATTTTGTGTCTCTCTCTAGAAGTGTGTTACTGTATATATAATTTTGTACTTTCATTTCTCACTATACATTCCATTATTTCTACAAGTCCTGCTATATACTTCATTTTCTCTCTGAGTATCTCAGCTTACATTTTACTATTTAGGTAGTTATCTAACTGCATACACCAATATCTCTCTGAGTGACTCACTGCACACATCAGCTTCCTTCTGACTCTGCAAATGTATGCATCACTGTACCCTTTTGTTTTAGCAAAGGCATCAGTGTGAACCAGCTCATTTTAATCTATATGCATGTGTATATGTCATTGCATAACTGTATACATAATAAAATGACTTAATAGCTCACTGCATACATTAGTATTTCACTCCTTGTGTCACACCCTACATTGGTGTATACCTGTGTTTTGTTTTTCTACAGCACTTTTTATTCATAGTTCCTGATAAATACACTTTACTTAATTTTCATCTTCTACACATTTCCTTTTACTTTTCTCAAATATCCTGCTCACTTTCATCCACCTTACTCACACTCAGTCCTCTTGGATCAACTTTTTTTCTTTATGCCACAGCTTAATTTACATGGTGAGTGATTTTCTTTCTCAATATCACGTTCTAAAACTTGTTTCAAGAAGGCACAAAAAGATCGAGCAGAAGAATGGTAGGCTACTATCATGCAAGGCAACTATTAATGGCACCCTATTCTACTTTGCTTTCAAGGTTACAGAGGCTGCAAACAAGTAGAAACACTGCTTTCATTTAATTTCCTTACTAATCATACAGCTCTTCTGAATGGTCACATTTTTTAACCCTTTGTTTGACTTCTCTAAAGAGTGCCCAATTCTGTAGCGGTTTTGGGCGAGATCTGCGGATTCACGAAGGGAGCCGCAGCGCTCAGCGAGGCCCCCGTGTAACCTCGTGGTGGATCCGTGGATCCACGTGGCAAACCAAAATGTTTTTTAAAAACTATTCCTAAACACTGCCACTTCCTGGAAATCCCTAAATTTATACCTAAACAATCATTATTCATAATTTCTTTCATGAACAATGTCTCCTCACATGGACATTCTTGGCTTTCCTTCTTCCCTTCCCCCCATACAACATGCTAACTCCTAAAACCAAAACAGCAGGTGTGGTTGACTGTATGCAATTAGAAACATATCCCACATAGCCAATCACACATGTGCTTACTTTAAATGTTACCACAACGTAGTTTTAAACAGTGCCATAATTACAGCATTCAATCAAATGTGGTCTTTTAAATTTTACATGCTAGGGTCTCTTTTAACTGACTTCATTTTGAAAACGGACTCATTCAGCTGCAGCCTTCTCCATCCTTCGCTTGTGTGCTGCTACTCCATCATTCAAAATGGTTAGAGCATGGATTGTAGGTCATGGTTTTGTGTTCTAGGCTAGAGAGTTTGTTGGAAGAGTTGGATTTACAGGGACTTGCGTTTGCCTAATATGAATATTCGTCGGTTTGGTCAGAGAGGGTTAAAGTAGCAGCAATTGCTTCCATTGGTTGAAAGCAATATGGATTCTAAACATCCAGACCTCATAATTGTGCACTGTGGTGGCAATGACCTTGGAACACTGACTGAGGTAGGACTAGAAATCCTAATGAAGAATACCTTTGAACAATTAATGCAACTTTTCTCTCACACTGCTTTGGTGTTTTCTAACATATGCCAGAGGCAGAAATGGATGTGGTCTTCTGAATTTTGTTAACAGATAGAGAAAGCCATGAAATATGTTAATAAAACTGTTTCAGCATTCCTCAGAGACCATAACATGGGCTCTATCTACAATATTAACCTCCGCTTCAATATTTATGGAATTTACAGGGAAATGGTGTTTGCTTCACAAACGAAGGCAACAGAGTATTTCTGAGCAATTTGAAACTCTGCATCCATTCGTATATGTAGGCATCAGATATACACAATCAACACAACTGCTCTTCTAAGAGCCACCCTATGTCCCAAACAGTTGTTATTTTTATCTGTAAATCCTTTGTTTGTAAAAATGTATAGAATTCGCGAATCCATCGCAGATCCGCAAACCAAAAGCACACATTCAGTGCAAAAGAGCACATTTAATATTTTTAGTAAAGGGTTATAAATGGATCTCACAGTGGGTATAGCAGAGTATAAATGGGTATCATTTTAGGTGCATAAGTGTCTCAATGTATACCTTAGTGGCTGTAACAGTGTCTGTAGGACTATATCAGTACCTGTGAGACTATATCAGTATCTGAGTGGCTATGGAAGTGTCTATATAGGTGTAAATGTGGGTGTGAGAGTCTTTCTATGGGTTTCTGAATGGGTGTAACAGTGTCTGTACGATAGCTGAATGGCTGTGACACTGCCTGTATGTGTATGTGATTGGGTGTAAAAGAGTCTATATAGGTGTAAGAGTGGGTGTGAGAGGGTCTGTATCAATATGTGAGTGGGTGTGAAAGTCTCTGTATGGATATAAATGTCAGTGTGAGAGTCTCTGTATGGATTTCTGAATGGGTGTAACAGTGTATGTTGGATATCAGAATGGGTATGACACTGTCTGTATGAGTATGTGATTGGGTGTAAAAGAGTATATATAGGTGTAAGAGTGGGTGTGAGAGGGTCTGTATGAATATGTGAGTGGGTGTGAAAGTCTCTATATGGATGTAAATGTTGGTGTGAGAGTCTCTGTATGGGTTTCTGAATGGGTGTAACAGTGTCTGTAGGATATCTGAATGGGTATGACAGTGTCTGTATGGGTATGTGAGTGGGTATAAAACTGTCTATGTAGGTGTAACTGTGGGTGTGAGAGTCTCTATATGGGTTTGTGAACAGGTTTGAGCATCTCTGTATGGGCCTGTGAATGGGTGTGACAGTGTATGGGTGCAAGAGTGGATGTGATAGTGTTGTATGGGTATGTGAGTGGGTGTGACAGTCTCTGTATGGGTGTGTGAGTGACTGTGAGAGTAAGAGAGAGTGTAAAAATATATATGTATTTTTTTGAGCTGCGGTATATCCTCGTAATCCCGCAGATTTTCACTGGGACCTCGCTGAGCCCCGCAAGAGATCTGAGGATTTCGTGAGTGGCCCAAAAATATTTTTTTTTAAAGGACCCCAGGACACATGCTCAGTTCTCTTTTATAAGATGCACAAGGAGTCAGGAAACCTCTTACCTGACACCTTCATTCAATTTGCAAACACATTTTCAGGGGCCCGTTTTACCAACAAACAAAATGGTGGCTACAACATTTCTATTAAGAAGCTGCTAGCCAATCAGGACTTTGCTGTAGCTCTGAATCCACAGACCCCACGCTGGTGGATTCTCAGAGAGTCCATGTCCCTATATATGCAAATTTGTTTTCCGGTTAATATCTCTAAAATGACTGAATGACTGAACAGATTTACACCAAAGAAGAGAACACTAGATCTGTGTAACAAAATCTACATTTCTGCCAAGTTCGGTGTAATTCCGTCCAGCAGTTTGGGCTGTAGGCTTGTTCAAAGGTCCTATGGGGAAAACTTAATTTGGAACCCCTCTTTTTCTCAGCCCCGGCTTGACAGGCCACCCCGAAACTTTCCAGACACAAGCTGACACATCGCGGAATACCGACAGGACGTATACGGACACGGATGTGAACCGACTTGGCCATACAAGTCGCGATAGGCTAAATGCCGCACCTCTACCACTAATGGATGTTTAAACTGAGCTCATTATTAATAACGCACCTGACGCTTGGGACCTTAAAACAGCGTATATTCTAAACTGAGCTTTCGCTATACAGGAGGTTTTCTGACCAAGTTTGACATTTTGCAAGTTCTTTCATTTTTGAAAATAGAAACAGACACATTGAAAATATATTGGCCCTGAAGAAGTCCTTAGGGACGAAACGCGTTGGCTACTGTCGTTTCCTTTTAAAGAAGTGTTGAATAAAGAAAAGTTACATGAGACCTGCTGATTGGATCTGAAAATGTTGTTACTTTTAATATGTTATATTATTGAGTGGAGTGCCGGATCCCTTTGTTTGTTTAACAAGCTGACACGAGTGTTGACTTTTTGGGGAAAATTTCATGAAGATTCGTCAACCGGCGCCAAGGATATAGGCAACTAAAAAATAGCTTTTTAATTGAAATCAAGTCCTAACTATAACTACCAAATGGCAACTGCCAGTAGGTAATATATATATGAGCGATGTCATCAGTGATGTCACTGACCATGTCATGAGTGATGTACTATGTGAGGTCATAAGCAGTGCATTGTGGGGGCGTAAGTTATAGTTAGCTCAGGTAACTATAACTGCTGAATTTCTCTTGTTTTGCACTAGTGAATTGTGAGCCAAACTATAACGTCCCTGTAAGCTTTCGTTTTTTCAGTGAATTTCTATGTTTTTTAAACTCTATTTCCTAACTATAACGTCACTGTAACCTTTGTTTTTTCATTGAATTTCTAAGGTTTTTTTAATTTTATTTCCTAACTGTAACTAGTAACCTTTGACAGTGATTGTGTGAGTGAGTGCATGAGTGTTGCAGTAGGTCTGTGAGTGGGTGTGAGAGTGTCGGAGTGGGTCTGTCAGTGAGTGTGTGAGTGGGTCTGGGTATGGCTGCATAAGTTTCTCACTGGGTGTGTGAGTAGGTGAGTTAATCTCTGAGTGGGTTTGTGAGTGGGTGCGTGAGTCTGATTGGGTCTGTTAGTGGGTGTGTGAGTCTGTCTGTGAGTGAGTGCATGAGTGTCTGAGTGAGTCTTTAAGTGGATGCATGAGTCTCTGAGTGAGTCAGTGAGTGGGTGTGTATGTCTGTGAGTGGGTCTGTGACTGAGTACATGAGTCTCTGAGTAGGTCTGTGAGTGTGTGCATGAGTCTCTGAGTGGCTCTGTGAGTGGGTGCGTGAGTGTCTGAGTGGATCTTTGAGTGGGTGCGTGACTCTCTCAGTGGTGTGCTACAAGAAGTTCTATCTTCAATGTCGAGATACATCAACCGCTTCGCACAGCTTCCACGAAATGAGGATTTTGCCAATTTGAAGGGAGATTTTTATGCCTCCCAAAACTTGGTTGATGGAAGCCTGGGTGACAATGAACCCAGTGGCCTCACTTTGCTGGTCCACAGATTCTCTCCCACGACTCCTAACCCCACTACCCTTTGCCCTTGACCCAGTGTGCCCTATCCCATTGGTTACTGGCTGAACTAGAGGTGGTGGTGGTGTTGCATCAACAGCAGCCAGGACTGGGGGGCACAAGATTGCAGTGATGTTCCTTTGGACACAGGAAGTGGGGGTATACAGAGGCTGAGGTGTAGTAACAGTTGGGTGGGAGGTATAGGTGTGGGGCAAGTGAGACTCACTGAAGCTGTCTGCCCAGGCAGCACAGATGGAGCAGTCTATTCCTCATCATCCAGACTTGCAAGAGCAGATTCCTCATTGAAGGCTTCTTCCTGGGCTGGAGTGGAGGTATCATCAGTAGCGGTGGCAGATGGTTGTCCCTGTATGCTAGGTGATGCACCTATTATAAATTATAAAATAAATGGAATTTTAATATTCTGGATTATATATCAAATGAGTGTTAACCAAAAAGGAAGCAACCTAAAAGGAAAAAAAAAAATTATTATACCTTTCAGTAGTATTATAATACATTTCAAAAACAGTTTAAATTACACACAAAACGTTTTGAAAAAAAGCATGTAAAATGATGTCCTGAAATTAAAATTAAAATGGGAAAGTATACAAGAAATATACCAAAGATTCAACACAACACAGTAGAGAGGAGAAATGTTAAAGAAACTGTTCCAAAGCCTGGCAGGGTAAAATTCTGACAATTAAACAATTTAGAAGGAAAATAGCATTAGTCATCATATAAACATTGCAAAGTACATTTATTTAAAAATAGCAATTTATATTCAGCATACAAAATGACATACTTTAGAGATTATAAGACAAAAACCTTTACTACAAAATTCTACAATATAACATTCCAAAACATTACATACAGTAGAGATTAAGAAATACATTACACTTTAACATATGTGAAAATATGAAAGAAAAGAGAGAATGACCAAATTAACATTGCAATATTAATTTAACAAACCAAAAAAGCATCATGCTAGTTGTAGTCATTTCAATTGAACATTAATCACACTTGCAAAAATGTAAGTTGAACATCCCTAGCCAAAAATATGCAGTAAGAATAAACAGACATTTACAATATAAAATACATATATGGAATATGTTATTAGGTGAAAAACACTTACAAGCACCATAACATTAAGTGAAATCTAAAAGGACATTTAGGTTTAGTGACATTTTCAAAAGTATAACTTACCAGTCTCCAGTCCACCAGGGATTCCTGTCAAGCCTTCAGAATATAGGATCTGCAAGACCTTCAACTCCCAGGGATAAAGTTGTAAGGGGGATGGGAGAACCACCACCAGTACTCTAGGCCTCCAGGTGATGCTTGGAGGCAAGAAAATGCACTCTCCCCCGCAGGTCATTCACCTCTTTCTAATTTCCTCCGGTGTGCGCAGGTTGCTCACTACATCATTCACTCTGTCAACTACGCTGGTCCACATTTGCCTTTTCTGAGCTATAGTTGTATTTTGTACTGGCTCCAAACAATTGGGGTTCTACTCTAATAATTTCATCCACCATAACTGACGATTCTCCCTCAGTGAAATGTGGATTTCTCCTCCTTGACATTCTGAAAAATAACTTAAATGAATGTAATAACCCACAAGACAATAAATTAAAAAAGACAAAATGAATAAGAAACAGAGAAAGCAACAAATAATACGTGACTTCACTAACAAAATGCTCAGGAACAATGTTCTGCTGCAGGGGAATGGCAAATTATAATGGTCTGAAATGTAATCTATGTTATAGTGTGGTATGCAGGTGAAAACAATTAGTCAAAACACATCAGGTGTGTGATGCTAGCATCCATCCAAAAGCCACAGGAATAGCACAATTGTGAACGCATCCTGCTTTGGAATCTCTCCGTCGGCAATCCGCCGCTAAGGCAATGCCAGCACAACTGTGGAATCTAAATAGATTTGGTGCAATCCCGCCACCCTGATGGCGACCGAGTAATGTTATCCAGCAGAAGAGTTTACTGTGTTGACAGCAGTGAGTTGCTTACGGGACAGAAAACACTATGTCAACGCAGATGGAAGATCAGCCAGCCCACATCTAAATACAGCAGGCGGGAAATCATCAGCTCAACAGAGTATCTGTAAATGCCACCACGGAGGGATGATGTAACTTGAAGTCTCGCCAAGATCTAAATCAGGCCCTTACTCTTTTAAGTCCCTACCAACCATAGTAGTATACTTCTAAGGTCCCCAGGAAGTCAGGGGAGTCTAACAGGGTGTCAGGCAGCAGGGTTCAGTCCAGGTCTAGTTACCACTGGTCAGCTGGGTAATTCCAGGAAAAGGCCTCTTTCAGCTTGTTGTCTCCTTGTAGCCACGCGTGGTCAGCCAACTGACCCTTGGAGTCCACTTCTTTGTCCTGGGTACAAGAGAGAGCAGTCCTTTAGCACTCCTCTCTTGTCAGAAACAGTGGGTCCGGTGGGTTTCTGATTCCCTGCAGGTCCAGAAAGTGTTCTGAAGTGGGTGCCTGCATGTGCCACATTTATGCCTGGCACAGTTAGTGGATGGGAATGGTTCCTGAGCACACTCTATCCATTGGGATAAACACTCCCAGGCCCTGAGCCACATCCTGTTACAGTAGTTTGTGTTTCTCTTACTGCAAACAGGTGCAAAATACAATGTGACAGGGCATTTTCAAGTTGACAAAAATCTTCAGCCACACTAAACATGGACTCTGCATGCTAGGGGTGTGTGTGGGGAGTGTACTATGGCAACCGTAGTGTCCTCCCGCATCAAACACTAAAATCCAGTTTGAGGCAGGCACTGTACCAACAAGAAACTCAGAGACAAAGTCTGGTATGACAAACACATGGTCCTTCAGCAACCAGACAGGGGATCCACAAGAATTGTCTTGGCATCCTGCACTCTCCCTTTCAAGAGTGCTCCAACAGACCTTACAAGCAGAATTTGGAAGGATGCTCTCAGCACCCGCCTCTGCATATTCTGTGGAGGTCAGAGGAGGCACATATTTCCATTCAGGTCTGCCTATTGTTTGATACAGGGAGACATTTCATACCTTTTTCACACCTTGTCAAGGCTAAGCACAGGCTAAGAGCTGACGGAGGCTTATGCTAATTACACTTCTAACAGTCCAGGCAGTTAAAATATACCTTTCTAAATGTTATTTTTCCTTAATATTTATTTAAAAAATACAACTTCAAATTTGGAATGGATTTTACTGTCTATTAAAAATAATGATTTAATTATTTTTGTAGCTGGTCCCATTCCCTAGGTAGGTTTTTATTATTTAATATTGCTTCCCATTGTTGCTCTATGGGCTAGATAATCTTCCTACAATGAATATGGCTTTTGGGTGCTAGTCACTGTAAGGACATGTAAATTTTAAATTTCTGCACGTCCAATTTTCAAACACAATGCACCCTGTCTTGTGGGGTACAAGGCCTACATAGGGGTGAAGGATTAATCCCATTAATGCTGCTTCCCAGTGTTTCTCTGTGGGCCAGCCAGCCTTCCTATAATGAAAATACCTTTGGGTCTAGTCACAGTAAGGACATGTTAAATTTAAATTTCTACATTTCCTACTAATTTCAAATGCTATGCACCTTGCCTTAATGGCTGCAAGGCCTTCATAGAGGTGACTTATTAATATCTTAAATGGAGGTTTTTCTACTTTTCAAAAAGCTTTATTTTGACAGGTTTGCTATGCATGTTTTGCACTGTTACAATGGTCGGCCTGAAGCCATGTTTGCACTGCCACTATACTGGATGCCACAATACGTGCTGCATTCCACTAGTGGCATATAACTTCCAGGACAGAGATTTTGTACCATATACTAGGTATAAATATACCAATTAGGAGTATGCCAATTCAATTAACTTTAAAGGAGTAGCACATGCACTTTACTGCTGGTTAGCAGGGGTTTAGTGCACAGAGTCATAAAGCCAGCAAAACAGATAGGACAAAAATCTGGGGGACATCAAACATAGATTGTCATTTTCTACAGTCTGTAAATGGTGGATGAAAGGGGGGAGTGCAGGAAAACTGCAAAGTGTTTTGCTTGTCTTGGGGCAGAAGAGGGCACATGGCATAGGCAAGATGAATTGGAGAAGGAAGCAAGAAAGGCCACGAGTGCAAGTAGGATCATAATTCAATCTTGATTCCTCTCATATGCCTGTGATACCATCACAAAGTCTTTGCTACTAGTCATCTGGTCACTCCCTGCCCTTTTGGACCAACAATGCTACACACATTATCACTCATCATCAAAAGCCCTTTAGAAATTATTTATGTCCTGTCTCCCTAAGATTCTTGCAAAAACCATGGAACTGCCTTCACCCACACACCCTCTACCATGACAGCGTATATCTCCATTACCTTTCATCATGAAGTACTCTCACTGTAACCTCATCCTTCAATCCTTCCAATTCACTTTCCTTAGAACCATTCCTCTCCTACATGTTCTTTCCTTCACCTATTCCCATCTCTGGTAGCACATATCCTCGTTACCACCCCTACAGCAATAATACCTTCATCCTACCACCCATCCTAACACCCCCCACGTACCAAATATTTGCATATTTCATCCTATGTCATCTAAACAGAATACCTTCTACCTCTCTTCCTGCAGCATTAAGCCAATCAATCAGTGATAGAAAGATAAATAGAAATTCAAATTAAGTAGAACATTGTTAATTACCTGATAATAATTAAAAGCAGATAAGTAAAGATAAATGTAAAGAAATGCTCACATGATTGGAGCAGCACTGAGCCATCTAAAATTCAAAAAGAACAATAAAAAAGCTTTCTTAAGACTAGGGTCTGATTTATAGTTTTGGCCGAGAGAGTACTCCATTGCAACGGCAATTGAGTTCACTCTCCGCCAAACTGAAGGCTAGCCCACTTCATTTAGAGATGAGCGGACCTTCATTATGTCGACGGCAGAGACTACCCTGTCTCTGCAATACTGACACAATCCTCTGATGGCCTGAAAGTGTAAGGGCCTTTCGAAAGTTTGGCCATGTGTTCACCTACCCAACTTAGAGTGACCAAACATGTGGCCAATTTTCACTGTTCATCACCATCATCTAAAACCTGGCAGTGAGCAGCAATGAAAACTGCAGAATGCCCTCCTTGCCAATTATCGAAAACTCACAGGGGCATAGTTTATTTTTATCTTCCAAAACAAAATCCCACTTTGGGTGTTTGTTTTGGAAAATAAAGAAAACATTGTAAGTTTGCTGTGTGACTCTGTCATATTCATGGAGCCATCCGTCAAGCTTACAATGCATTGCAAGGAAACGCCATGACAGAGGTTTCTGCCAATGCCAGAGATGTCTGCGGGCGAACATCTCAAAATTTGGCAGGCGGGGACTCCGTCAGAGAGATGGACTAAAACAACATCTGCCAAATTCTAAATCAGGCCCTAAGTCCATAGCTTTTAAAAAGCACCTAGTTAATTGTTGGTCACTACCATTTAAACAAGCTCCCAATGCATCCATGCATTTCCTCATTTTTCAAAATCAAGAAGATTGTCTTAAACATTAGCAGCCAGATGTATGAACATTTAGAATTGTGATTACCAAAAAGCCATGTTTTCCGAATCTATTCTAAATGCATGAAAGTTTAATTTTAAAATTGCTGATCTCCTATTGGGTCACAATTTGATCTACCTCATGAATATTATTGAGATAGGCAACAATTTGCGACCCACTAGGAATCTCAGTCATCCTAGGGATAGTGGCCTGCTTTCTAACAAATCAGACCTTTTGTTAAATGCAGCCCATTTCACAGTTTTTGTATGTTTAAGAAGAGTTAATGGTCTGGTGGATCATAGCCTCCTCTTAAAACATTTTCTTGCAGTCATGGACCCCTTCCTATGTGCGTATGGGTTACCACTACATGTTGGTAGTCAGTAAAGTATTGATGTTTTACAACCGGTTTTCAGTTTCAAAACATTAACACATCCCATTCCGATTCTGTATTTGGAAGGGACGCCCTAAACATTCCCCTTCCAAATACTGAATCGATATGTATGTACAAACCCAAACGTGTTACCGAATCACAATTTGAGTGGCCCGATTCTGAAATTTGCAAGATCAAAATGACTTAGTACATTTGGCTCTCAGTTTTTAGTCCAGACAAAATTCGAATAAGTGTCTTGTCACTGGAGAAGGAAAATGGCAACATGCATGTTCCTGGCCATAGTGAAAGCTCAGTATAGGAAATAAACAGAATCAAATTCTTACTAGCCTGCACGTTCATCCAAAAATCATGGGACGGTCCAAATATTTCTGTGTACATACTCGGATTCATTCTCAGTTGTTCCCTCTAATTATACCTCTTGACTGTCTTTAAAATACCAGAGCATTTTTACCTGCTTCATAACCAGACCTTTAAGGTGAAGGTTGCTAATGATGTATTCCAGATTTCAACACAGTACAGGCTATGTAATGATAAGGGCAAATACACCTACAATGATTCTCACAGTTCTCCTAAGCCTTAACTTTCAACCATGGTTAATTTTTCAGCATGCCTTTTGTTGCCCATAAAAAGGCACCAGCCCATAATTTAAAAAGGACATCAGCTTGCTTGCCACCGACACAATTAGGGCTAAATGAGGCCATGATAATTTATTACTTAATCGTGAGAAAGAGGCATTAGGAGCTAGTGCAGTTGAGTGTGGTGCTATTTGGTGTAGTTTATTGCTGCGCCGTTCTTCAAGTCAGAGACCCAGGCACGCATTACCTTAACACGCTCAACAGGAACGTCCTCCAAATACCAAAATTCCTTCTTATGCACGTTCTGGCCAAAGACAACTACTTTTGTTTAGCAAGATTATTATTGAAGCAGTATTTTTCCAGCTCAGGGATGCTCTCTGCAAATGAATTGTTGCTGAGTTCAATAAGTTGGTATTGTCTGCATATTGTAGCATATTATTTTTAATGGGAGGCCACACAATTTGGGAGGAAACGTGTTCGCATTGCACAAAGATACACCTAAATCTTTTATGCATAAGATGAAGAATAATAGGGACAGAACACACTCTTGCTTTAGACCTCTGTATGTATCTTATCGATGGTAACAATGTTTGAACCAAGTTTAGTTCTTACCCACATTTCTGAGTTAAGGGTGATGATGGCTCTCAGAAGCACCCCATAGTTTACCTCTTCTGACACAGTAAAAAGAGATTTAAAATCGATAAATCCTGAGCAAAGTAGTCTCCTGGTGCATGTGTTGTCCGATGCATCAGGATTGACAAAGTAAGTAAATTGACTTCTGTACTACAACCCTGCTGGAAGTCAGTTTGATAGAAAAGTAGAAGTTTATTTTCATTAACTCAAGTTTCAAGTTCATGTAGTAGAACTTTAGCAAAACATATGTTTTCCACACTAAGATAGATAGATAGATAGATAGATAGATTGATAGATAGATAGATAGATAGATAATTTATTGTTTCATTAAATACAATATTTACAATCTTAAAACCATGAAAGAATGAAAAATCTGCACGTCATCTCTTTCGGTCTTGCTCCTATGTCAAGGTGCTTGGTGACCCACGTAATACCATTACAAACCACATTAAGTAATGCTGTAGGAAGGTAATTGTCAAGGGAGGCATAATGATCCTTTCTCTATATCAGATATAGAATTGAGGTCTTCCACTGGTCTGAGACGCAATTATTTCCAGGCAGTGAGTGCATAAAGGGGATAGGATATTGGTCCAAAACTGATGTTTGATTTAAAGATGACAGCAGGTAGGCCGCTAGGTCTGGTACACCATTGCTTTGAGTATTCTTTAATGATTTTGTTCACCTCATGGTTAGTGCTCAAGGCCTGAGTGGGGTTGACATTAGCTGTAGGTATATCCACTGCGGTGGTAGTGAATGAATGAATGAGGGATTTTGTAAAATGCTCAGCTATTACTAGCGTGTCCTGGCGCTGGGTTCAGAAATGGCCAAAAAAGGAGGGACGGCATCAGTTAGTATTAAACAAATGGGTTTTCATTTGTTTCCTAATTAGTTTCTTATCAGGAATATATCTGAAGGGAAGGGGAAGGTCATTCCAGTATTTTCCAGCTAACACTGAGCAGGGTGAGCCACCCTACTTCTTCCTATTGGTGAAAGGGATGGACAGAAGACAAGCCAACTGAGAGTGCAGGGGTCTTTGGGTGCAATACAAGGTTAATCTTTCATGTAGGTATGAGGGACCAGTTTTATAGAACGCCAAGTGTGCTATGGTCAAAGCCTTAAAAATGATCCTTTTCTTCACTGGTAACCAGTGTAGCTGGTTGCGGGACTGGGTGATCGAGGCGTGCTTAGGAAGATTAAATGGAAGGCGGACTGCCATCTTCTGTGAATAAGATACTCAGGGAGGCCTATGTATAGGGCATTAGCACAGTCAAGTATTGACAAAATCAATGCCCATACCACTGTTTTCTGGGCCTCCCATGGAAGGAGTTTAAGGAATTTCCTCAACATTCTTAAAATCCAGCATGCAGTTTAACCACCGTTGTGATCTGGGATTAGAGCGCTAGGAGGGTGTCAATGAGAACCCCTAGGTTCTTGGCCAACTCAATGGGGGAAGAGGGAGAGTGGCAGAACTGGCCGGTCATGCCCCTAGCCATCCAGGAAGAGGGTCAACACAGACTAGCAGGAGCTCCGGTTTTCTGGGTTGCATTGTAGGGAATTAGTTTTGAGCCATCCCATAACTGCTGCCAAACAGGCTTCAAATTTATTTTTAGCCTCTAGCTCATTGTTGTTATAGGTCAGCAGTAGTTGGGTATCGTCTGTGTAGGGGACCACCTGGATATCAAAGGATTCAAAATGATATGCCAGCAGGGTCAGATATATATTAAAAAGTGTGGAGCTCAAGGCTGAACCCTGACACACTCCAAACGTAATGGATTTAGCTTCCGAGAAGAATGGCTTAAGCCAAACTGCTGGTTTCCTATGTTCTAGGAAGGAACCTAACTAGGCCAATGCCTTCCCCTCCACAATGATATTTGCAAGACAGTGTAGCAGGATCTTGTGTGAGATTATGCTAAATGCCTCTGAGAGGTCTAACAAAATGAGTGCAGCATTTTGTCCAGCATCCAATGTGAATTAATGGAGTCCATCTTCTCCATGAGTGCTGTCTCCGTGCAATGTAAGGCCCCAAAGGCGGACTAAGATGGATGGAGGAGCTTAGAAGTTTCCAGAAAAGACGTCAGATGGTGATAATAATTTGTTCTATAATCTTCAAGACCCCCGGGAGAAAGGAGATCTGTCTGAAGTTAGAAAGTATTTTTGGGTCCGCTTTAGGTTTTTTTGACAAGGGAATTGCGTTAGCTCTTATTCAAGAAGGGGTACTGTCCCAGAGTCCAGGGAAGTTGCAAAAAGTTCCTGGTAAATAGAGGCTAAGCTGTTGCTTACCAGTCTCATCTTTTGAGGGGGAAGGCTCCAGTGAGGGAGAAATGGCCTTTACAACGTGGGGTGAGCCGCGCTTGCTGTTTCCCCGCAAGCGTAACAATGCTTGCTTGAACCACGCATCAGCTTTAAACAAGCAGATGCGTGGTTATGGCAGATAGCGATCTAGTGTCCGGATGGGCGGGGAGAGGAACAGGAAGCACAGGAACAGGAGGCTCTGGACGTGGACAGGTAAGTGGGCCTGGGACTAAGTTTGGGGGTGATTTTTAGGGGTGGGGTCAGTTTTAGGGCTCAGGGCGGGGGGTCGGGGTAGTTTTAAGGGCTGGGGCCAGGTTTGGGGGTAGCTTTTAGGGGTGAGTGTCTGTTTTATGGTTCGGGGTGGGATATCAGGGTAGTCTTTTTAAAAGGAGGGCAGGGTTTTATGGCTCAGGGTGAGGGCTCGGAGTAGTTTTGAGGGCTTGAATCGGGGGAGTTTTCAGGGGTGGGGTTGGTTTTAAGACTCAGGCCGGGTGGGGTTGGGGTAGTTTTTTATAAAAGGGGGCAGGGTTTTAGGCCTTAGGGCGGGGGTAGGGGTAGTTTTAATGGCAGGGCGGGGTAAGTTTTAGGGCTCAGGGTGGGGGGGCTGGGATGGGGTAGTTTTTGGTAGGTGGCAGGGTTTTAGGCCTCAGGGCAGGGGAGGGGAAGGGGTAGTTTTAAGAGCAGGGTCCGTTTTAGGGCTCAAGTTCGGGGGAGCCGAGTTAGGGGATAGGATTTTAGGGCTTAGGGCAGAGAGAGTCATTGTCACCCTGTCCCAGAATATGGCTATGGCTGCTGCCTATTTGAGGACTTGTCTTTCTGAGGTGGCCCTCTGGATGGACTTCAACTACCTGAAATTAAATGCTGGCAAAACTGAGGTCCTGATCCTGGGGGTTAGATGTCCATCTGGACTCCTGACTGGTGGCTGCCATCACATGGTTCCCTCCCTGAGCCAAAGCCTGTGGGGAAGAACTTGGGCATTCTGTTTGATGCAAACCTGACATTTGACAGCCAGATCTAGGCCTTATCATGCTAGTGCTTCAGTATGTTAAAATCACTAAAAAAGATCATCAGGCTTCTACCTGAGGCCGCGAGAAAAACAGTTATCCATGACGCTATCATTTCTCGTTTGGACTACTTTAATATTTTGTATCTAGGAGTCTCCCAGGCACGGCTGAGGAGCCTCCAAAGTGTTCAAAACTCTGCTGCTTGCCTGTTGCTAAATCTCCCTAGACGAGCCTCGATGGTGGTGGCCCTGCACAAATTGCATTGGCTTCTGGTGGAGGAGCATGTATCCTTCAAGGCCCTGTGTTATTTCTACAGGGCCTTCAACAAAGCTGGAGCAAACTATCTTCACCCCTTTAGCAAACCTTATCTTCTAGGTGTCTGAGATCTGCAGGCTCCTCCGTGGCAGAGGTGCACGTTTTTAAGAAGGCCTGCATTGGGGGCAGTCCCTTTAGGGTTCTTGCCTCCAAGCTATGGAACTCCCTCCCTTTGGATCTTTGACAGTGTAAGACAGAGCTCTCCTTTTGCAAAAATCTTAAAACTTGCCTTTTTAGGTAGTTCTGCCTCCCTATGTTAGCCCTGTTCACTCTGGTAGTTTCGACCTGGTTAGTGCTGGGATGCTTCTGCTGAAGCAGCCATGCGCTTTATAAATCACTTTATTATTATTATTATTATTAGGGTTTTCAGGGTAGTGATAACTTACCATGCATATCCCTTGAGCTAACATGCCTTTACAATGAAATTCATTGCAAAGGCATGCATGGTAAAGGCATGTGTGGCAAAGGAATGCGTGGTTAAGACCCATTTGTTTTTGAGACCACGTTGTAGAGGCACGTGTGGTTCAGCCATCCCTTTATTTGAATGAATGGTATCTTGCAATGACTTGCACTATATTAATAGTTGTTCTTTTTTTCAGATTCTCAAGGCACTAAATAGACCCAGCCATGATTATAATTTCATAGAGGAAGTGACTGCTGTTAACAATTATCCATTGGTGAGAAGTGATCACTGTAGCATCCTACTCAGCCTGGGTACCCGCTAATGACTATGCCACACACTTAGCTTAGTATAACACATCTATATTCTTCTGCGTTTAACTGCAAACTCAACATTCTAAACCTGCATTCACTTTACTATGCTCTAACACTTACGTCACCTTTCTAAAGAGTCCATGAGGAGTCAAAAGGGTTCCGTCATTGCTAACTCATACAACACTACATCTCCCCTCTGTTAACCAAAAAATTCAAAAATGTTACAGATATATACAATCACAAGTCTTCAATGAGTCTTCGTGATGCTTTGATTACATGACCGACTGTGTCTTTGGAAACTGGGGACAGGCCGCCAAACAGCAGTCAGGGGTCTTCAATTGTCCTTTCAGACCCAGTCTCTACAATTGGCATCAGTGCCTGACGAGTGATGAGCCACATGTCGGAAATGCAAGGAATCTCATGTAATGGACTTCCCAGGACATTGGGCAGTCACCATGTGTCCTGTGTGCTGGTCACAACATGAAGTGGTTCAGCATCGGAGGGAGCATCAGATTTCTGTTTACTAGCCTGATGGACATGCACTCGATCTCCTCTAGTGAATGTAACGTCTTTTGCATGTCGGCGCTTGTCTGCATAGGTCTTCATTTTTCTTTTACGATCCAAGTCTTTTATACAGGTTTCTTCTTCAGTACTTGATCTTCTGTTGGCCCATTGAGGTAACTTGGTCATCATGGCTCCATCAAACATCAAGGTTGCAAGGCTTTCACCTGTGGTCGAGGGAGGGGTCAAACGGTAAGCTTGAAGAGTAGCATATAAGACAATTTTAAGGTCGAGCTTTTCCAATACAGCACGCTAAACAGCTTTCTGGAGAGTACTCATGAAACGTTCAACAAGGCCGTTGGCCCATGGCCAAAGAGGTGTGCTCTTCTGATGCTTCACATTAAGATGACGAAGAAGGTCTCTAAATTCTCAACTGTTGAAAGGTGGGATGATGTCAGATTTTAAGATCGCAGGAGCACCCCATGGCGCAAAGATGCCATCTAAACTACTCAATGACTCTTTCTTGAGTGATCGATGAGAGATCTTCTATCAATGAAAAATGGGAGTATTCATCAACAATCACCATCAAATGATGTCCATTGGCAAGAGGACAGAAGAAGTCAACGGCAATCCTTTCCCATATATGCTTTGGCAACTCTGACATCTTTAAGGTGTGTTGAGTGGGTTTCGATTAAAGGCAGTTACAGATTTGACATACCTTCAATTCTCTTTCAACTCTCTTGTTGAGAAGAGGAAACCAGCCTTGATCTCAGAGAGCTTGTTTTGTGGAAATTATTCCACGATGTCCTTCATGGGCCACTTCAATCATCTGTTGTCGCAGACTCTCCAGAATAACAATTCTCAAACCTCTTGGGATAATGCCTTCATGGGTCACAGACAGTTAATCTTTGACATTCTTAAACTTTTGATACTCACTGACACTGTTAAGAGGTTGAGCGTGCTGGTTCCAGGGCTGATGCATAATAATGTCTTTTAGTTTTATTATGTTACTATCTTGACTCATGGCAGTGACAATTTGTTCCAGGGAAATACCAGCTGGTGTGCTTGATTTCACAATGAAATTTATGTAGGCTTCAGCAGTATTAGAAGGGGTACCATTGCATTGTAGAGGCACTCGTGAGAAGTAGTGAGCAGGGTTTTGATCTTTCCTGGACGGTGCACAATTGTGCAGTTGTATTCTTGCAATCGTTGACCCTAACGTTCAATGTGAGGAGGCATTTTTGCTGTTGGATTGCCAAAGATGGCCAACAATGCTTGACGATCTGTCACAAGTATGAATGGTTTTCCATATAAAAATACATGGAAATGTTCACAAGCCCACACCATTGCTAAACTTTCTTTCTCAGGTTGTGAATAAACACATTCAGTTTGGGACAAACTTCTGCTCTCATATGCCACAATATATCTTCAAGCATTTGGGTGTCCACTGTGCTGTGAAAGGATTGCCCCTAACCTAATGGGGTTAGCATCAACAATAACCTCGGTATGAAGATTTGGATCAAAGTATGCCATTTCAGTAGCAATCTCAATAGCTTGTTTGATTCTCGTGAAGCTTTACTCGCATTCATGTGATCAATGAAATGATCTTTGAAACCAAGGAGAGGGGCTCTTCAAGTCCGAAGGAACAGAGCACCAAATTAACTAGATAGTTATAAAACAAAATTCCCTCCGGAACAATTCAACATATTCCTCTCTAGGAATAGTGGCACTCTCAACACTTATATCAGGCACTCAACATCAAACCACAACAAAATTCAATAATTAAAAATTTAAAACAATCTGCTCAAAGTGTGAAAGTACTTATGCACAAGTTTTAATACATCCAATATAAAAATTATTCACCTCAATTCATGAATATACATTAAAATTACAGTACATATTATGTAGCATCATTCAAAAACACTAGATAAAAACTGTAAAAAGACTCCTGACTAACTCAGCGAGTACAGATACAAAAATGAACAAACCCCTAATGAGGAAATTATACAAGACAGTAAGTATTGCCTTTGAGTGGTTAATTTGAAACGTATTATGACAGCACCTAGCAGGGTGTAATCTTCCCTGTATATATTACCACTACCACACCACAAATTTAACAGAAACCAATGCGTCGACGCGTGCTCGGTGGTAATCGGTGTATAAGGCCACCTTCTTCAGGACAATAATATTCTTTCCTCATCCAAAATACAATTATAGACCGGTGCCGCTGCACTCAGATAGGTGAGACTCTCATGTGTATGATAAAATACACAAATAGTAGCTCGGATTGATAAAAATGTAGGCGGATACCCAATCTCTTCCTCAATTAAAAACCGGAACACGTCTCGGTTAATCTGCTTGTATTTGTTTCGTTCAACGACGGAGGACACGGAGTGGCGTGATAACGCAACACTGACCATTGACAAACCTATCCAGATGTGCTCCGGTTAAATAGGATGAGAAGATTATTCGGCTGTCCTCTATTTTGAATTTTAAAGTCTGCAAAACAAATACAAGCAGATTAACCGAGACGTGTTCCGGTTTTTAATTGAGGAAGAGATTGGGTATCCACCTACATTTTTTATCAATCCGAGCTACTATTTGTGTATTTTATCATACACATGAGGGAGTCTCACCTATCTGAGTGCAGCGGCACCGGTCTATAATTGTATTTTTGATGAGGAAAGAATATTATTGTCCTGAAGAAGGTGGCCTTATACACCGATTACCACCGAAACGCGTTGACGCATTGGTTTCTGTTAAATTTGTGGTGTGGCAGTGGTAATATATACAGGGAAGATTACACCCTGCTAGGTGCTGTCATAATACATTTCAAATTAACCACTCAAAGGCAAAACTTACTGTCTTGTATAATTTCCTCATTAGGGGGTTTGTTCATTTTTGTATCTGTACTCGCTGAGTTAGTCAGGAGTCTTTTTACAGTTTTTATCTAGTGTTTTTTGAATGATGCTACATAATATGTACTGTAATTTTAATGTATTTTCATGAATTGATGTGAATAATTTTTATATTTGATGTATTAAAACTTGTGCATAAGTACTTTCACACTTTGAGCAGATTGTTTTAAATTTTTAATTATTGAATTTTGTTGTGGTTTGATGTTGAGTGCCTGATATAAGTGTTGAGAGTGCCACTATTCCTAGAGAGGAATATGTTGAATTGTTCCGGAGGGAATTTTGTTTTATAACTATCTAATCAATGAAATGAAACATTCTTTTTCGTCAAGTCTCTTAACAGGGCACTTACGGTGGTAAAGTCTCCAATGTATCTCGAATAGTAGCTGGGCATTCCAAGGAATAAATGTAACATGGAAACCATCTTGTGGGGGACTGGCAGTTGACAGCACTTGCACTTTAGCTGGATCAGGTGTCATACCCCCATCAGAAAAGATATGACTAAAGAATTTTAGCTTTGTCTTATGGAACTCACATTTATCAGCATTCAAAGTTAAACCAGCATCAGCTAGCAAATGACACACTTGCGTGAATGCTTTATCGTGCTCCTTCTATGTAGCTCCGAAAGGCAATATGTCATCACTATTAATTAAACGCATTCATGTCAGGCTGTATGATATGTTGAATAACATCTTGAAACAGCTCTGCAGCTGATAACACACCAACGCTTAGTCTTTTGTATCGGAACAGACCCATATGCATAGAAAAGTTTCTAATGTACCCGCCATTTTCCTTGAGTTCCAACTGATGATTTCCTTTATTCAAATCAAGACGGGGGAAGACCTTCACACCATTCAATTGTGTTATCATGTCGGCAATGTGCAGACCTGGATGTCGTTCTTGTTCAATTGCCTTGTTCGCTTCACGCATATCAACGCAAACGCGTATAGCTCCTTCACTGTCCTTTCTAGGCACTACCACTATGGGAGAAACTCATGGCATTGGACCAGTGGAACGCTCAATGATATCATGTTTGAGTAAGGACTCAAGTTCTTTATCAACAGCTTCCTGTAAATGAAATGCAAATCATCTGTGTCTTTGAGCAATAGGACAGACGTCCTTATTAATGTGTAATTGCCTTTTAGTAGTCTTGAGTCTTCCTGAACCATGAAACAACGAAGGGAACTGACATACTATTTTGTGATGAGCATTCATGTTGTAGTTCACTGATATCAGTCCCATATCAGCAGCTGTGCTGAAGCTGAGTAAACAGGCACTTGACGCCGTCCCTTGAAGTACATGAATGGGTGCTTGTACTTTTGTTTGCTGGTGTTTCATTATTGCTACAAATGAACCCTAACTTTTTAATGGTGTCAATGCAGCCCATGCATACACTTTAGTTTTCGATGGCGTAAGTCGAGGCAATGGAGATAGTTCACTGTATTTCTCCTCAGGCATAATATTTATTGATGCACCACTGTCGATGAAGCAAGGTATTGAGCAACTGTTTACTTTTAGTGTAATTTTCGGACAATATTTAAATTACTTTGGTGCTTTTTCATGTTGACCTTTCTTTGACCTGCATTTCTCTTCACATGTGACCAGTCCAACATGCTCACACTTTTCTGAGGTAAACATCGACATTGCTCAACCATCTTCTTAACTTTCACTTGACTTTGTTACTGAAGAATTGGTTGACGATGATTTGGATGACAATTGACTTCCTTATCCTCGAGTTGCCTCAATAATGTGGTAGCTTGGCCTTGTGAGCGTTCATCAAAATGTCGCTTCTGAACTTTCGGGCAGACATTTTGTCTTTGTGCCGTGATGCACTTACTTTTTCCCTTCACCTTGCAAACTGTTACAAAATGGTTCTCCTTATCACAGCCTTTGGGGATCTGTCCAATGTTGGGACATTTACCTTCCTGTGGAAACAAAAATCCACACCTGAAGCACAAATTCTTTTTACGTGGAGACATCACTCTGTGTCCTTCTGCCTTGTACTTTGGCTTACTTTTCACATTCATGACTGACTCACTCTGGGCACCTCTGGCCTCCATGTCAGCAGCTTGTCGATTGTCATGCTCTTCAGCTCTGGCAGCCATGAGAACTCGCTCCAGGCTAAGAGTTTTGCTCAGCACTCATCTTCTGAATGAATCTTACAGGCATCCGTCAATAACTCTGAGACGTATAGCTTCCTCATAACTAAATTCATTGTACTTACAGTGTTTGAAGAGCGTATCTAGTCTCTCAACAAATTCGACGATGGTTTCACCAACTTTCTGTCATTCTTGACAGAAAATGTATTTTTCGTAACCTACATTTGGCATTGGATTGAACTTGAGATTCAAGGTTTCTTTTATTTGACGGTATGTAATTTCATCAGCTCACAGCATTTTCTTTCCAACTTCTTTTCCACCTTCACCAGCTAGATTCTTAAGGAATTTGATAGTCTTCTTCTTACCTATTTCTTCTAGCACATCAATAAAATCATCAAATGTCTCTATCCACGCATCTGTCGCCAATATTCAGCTTTTTGGTGGTATCAAATGGTATTGGTGGTTTCAGGAAGGAGCCAGTATTGTAACTATTGGTGGAACTTACTGACGTGGAAAGTAGTATTTCTTTTGACACTGCTTGGTGATCTTGTTTATGCAAACAGCATGAGTGGTTCTTAAAAGGGAACTGCTGGTTGTTTTTTTAACCCTAAATGCTGTAACTTTGCACAGAATTGAATTTGCACGCTGTTCGTTCGTTTTATAATTGTGCTTTTGCTGTATTTTAATTTCCGGTGTGCCGTGACCCGATTGGCCAGTTCCAACCAATCCGGTCCAGCCTGGGAAGAGCCAGTTCTGCCCCCTGGTACTAAATACACGCCGCAGTGCGGACTCGCATCTAGCATGAGTGGTTCTTAAAAGGGAACTGCTGGTTGGTTTTTTAACCCTAAACGCTGTAACTTTGCACAGAATTGAATTTGCGCGCTGTTCGTTCGTTTTATAATTGTGCTTTTGCGGTATTTTAATTTCCGGTGTGCCGTGACCCGATTGGCCAGTTCCAACCAATCCGGTCCAGCCTGGGAGGAGCCAGTTGTGCCCCCCAGGTACTAAATGCATGCCGCAGCGTGGACGCGCATCTAGCATGAGTGGTTCTTAAAAGGGAACTGCTGGTTGGTTTTTTAAACCTAAACGCTGTAACTTTGCACAGAATTGAATTTGCACGATGTTCGTTCGTTTTATAATTGTGCTTTTGCTGTTTTTTAATTTCAGGTGTGCCGTGACCCGATTGGCCAGTTCCAACCAATCCGGTCCAGCCTGGGAGGAGCTAGTTGTGCCCCCCAGGTACTAAATGCATGCTGCAGCATGGACGCGCATCTAGCATGAGTGGTTCTTAAAAGGGAACTGCTGGTTGGTTTTTAAACCTAAACGCTGTAACTTTGCACAGAATTGAATTTGCACACTGTTCGCTCATTTTATAATAGTGCTTTTGCTGTTTTTTAATTTCAGGTGTGCCGCGATCCGATTGGCCAGTTCCAAACAATCCGGTCCAGCCTGGGAGGAGCCAGTTGTGCCCCCCAGGTACTAAATGCACGCCGCAGCGCAGACGCGCATCTAGCATGAGTGGTTCTTAAAAGGGAACTGCTGGTTGGTTTTTTAACCCTAAACGCTGTACCTTTGCACAGAATTGAATTTGCACCCTGTTCGTCTGTTTTATAATTGTGCTTTTGCTGTATTTTAATTTCCGGTGTGCCGCTACCCGCTTGGACAGTTCTAACCAATCCGGTCCAGCCTGGGAGGAGCCAGTTGTGCCCCCCAGGTACTAAATTCATGCCGCAGCGCAGACGCGCAGCGGGCGCACAGCTGGCGCGCCAAAGGCAAGTGTGTCTATGCCCGTCCCCGCCTGGACGTCGCCAGGTGCCAGCAACCCTGTGTCTAGGCTACCCCACTGGTTGGTCTACACACGGGAATCCCTGTCAGCCTTGCATTCCACAGTCACCTGCGGGCATCAAAGCTGGTACCCTGATTCCTGTCCCTCGCAGTGTAATTTATGCGGTTTCAGGTTGAGCCCCTGCCTCCGAACGGCGTCCTCAGCCTCTGGGCTGAAGGAATACACCATTTGCAGTCTAAACTGTCGCTCCCTAATTAAACACCATGCGGCGGTATTGGACCTCCTGCAAGACACTGCCCTGGACATTCCATTCTTTACGGCGACATGGCTCTCTGAGGAGTCCGTTGCCATACCGGCAGGCTACGCGATGTGCACTAGGAACAGAGCGGTTGGGGGGGGTTGGCTATCATATTCAAGTCTGTCTACAACTGCTGCCTTACCCCTGAAGGTTATCCCTGATTGTGAAAGTGTTCTTTTAAAATTTCATTGACAGACAATTTTACACTTTCTGGGCTACTCATTTACCGCCCACCAGGCCCATCGAAAGCTTTTCAAGAAGCCCTAGCTAACACCGCAGCTACGATAGTTTTAGAGGCAGCCAATTTCAACATCATAGGTGACCTCAACCTACATCTGGAACTTCAAGAGTCCCTTGAGGTCGCCAATTTCCTTGGGGATATGACAGCCTGCTAGTTGATGCAGTTAGTTTTGGGACCGACACATGTAGCCGGACATCTCCTTGATCCCGTTTGTTTTTAATCTCCAGACTTTGGAGGCCAAGTTACCCCTCCCTATGTCCTGGACGGATCATTCCCTCATCTCCTGCGGCTCTGTCTAGAAGGCCCCATACCACAACTTCTTCGCCCACCTTCAATGAAGCACCCGTGGCATAAACTGGATCTGACCGCCTTTATAGCCATTTTAAACTCTCATCGCCCAGAATGGCCAAGTGATATTGAGGCAGCCAATGCAGCCTTCCTGGGATGGGTCAATAAAGCACTGGACACCTGTATTCCAGCAAAATTGACACATTCCAAGCGTACACAAAGCAATGCCTGGTATGATGAGTCACTGATTGTGGAAAAGAAAAATGTAAGACCCTAGAACGAGCCTGGAGACGGTTTTATGACCCCACAGCAAAAGCAAACTACAGAAACGCAATCAAAACATACCAGAGATTGGTCCAGAAGTCCAAGGCTGCGAACTATGTTAACATGATTACTACTAGCAGCAACTCTACCAAAACCATCTTTGCACTACTGAAAGATATGCTAAAATCCCCGTCTGCCGCTAACAGTACCATATCCTCCAATTCACAATGTGAGACACTGGCCAAATTCTTTATTAGTAAGGTGGAGAGAATTTACAGCACTTTTTGCCCGGGAATGCCACCTCCGGCCTCCGGGAGAGTCCATCCACCGACCCTGAGACTCACTCCATCCACGCCTCCCGCCTATGTCTTTAAAAGACATGGAGGCTCTGTCTGCCAAGGTAAAGTCAGGGTCTCCTGACAACCCTCTGAAACCCGACCTGTTTGTAAAATTTCAACACTGCCTCCTATCGAAGTGCCGGGAGCTGATTAATAGGTCGCTATCATTGGCTGCCATTCCCAAGTCCTGGAAACATGCTAAAGTTGTTCCCCTGTTAAAAAAATTGACACTGGATGCGTCTCAACCGGAAAACTTTCGACCGATATCTCTGCTCCCATTCCTCTCTAAAATCATGGAATCCTATGTCAATACCATCCTGGCTCAATATCTGGAAGCGAGCTTAATTCTGTATATGTCACAAAACGACTTTCGACCTAGACATAGCACCGAATCAGCACTGCTTGCGGTCATGGAGCAGCTATGGTCCGCTCTAGATGAGGGCAGAACCTCGGGACTGATTTTGCTCGATCTGAGCATGGCCTTTGACCCGGTCTCCCATAAGATCCTGCTACATCAGCTAGGTGAGATCAGTGTCAATGGTAAGAACCTCTCCTGGTTCTCGTCCTTTCTGGCCGACCGGTCCTTCCAGGTCTCTGCTCCCCGTTTTTCCTCCTGTGTTCACCCTTTACGTTGTGGTGTTCCTCAAGGCTCCGCCCTGAGCCCCACTCTATTTAATATTTACATCCGCCCTCTGGCCCTCATGGCCAAAGCTCAGAACATCACCCTGGTGTCATACACCGATGACACTCAGCTGGTGTTCACCTTCTCCAGTAACCCCAACCAGGATTTGGTGAAATTTCAAGACGACCTCACGGCCATCTCTGAATTGATGGCTGATAACTACTTACAACTGAATTCCACCAAATAAGAGGTCCTCTTGGTGGGCAAAGATACCCATCTGTGGGGCAGTCAATGGTGGCCCTCGGCCCTTGGAGTACCCCCCAACCTAAATCTGTGGTCAGGAACCTGGGAGTTCTGGTGGATGGTGCCCTCTCATTTGAGGGGCACGCCAAGGCAGTGGCAGGCACTTGCTTTGGCTTGTTACACGGCCTAAAGCCTATCTTGCGACTTTTTGATGCACACACTCGACAGCTGATTGTCCAGTCCACCGTTCTGTCAAGGTTAGACTACTGCAACGGGTTGCTCCTTGGTGTTAATAAATCAGTGACTAAAAGGCTTCAACGGGCCCAGAACAGGTCTGGCCGCGCTCTCTTCGCACTCCCGAAGTACTGCCATGCCTCGGACCTTCTTCGCCAGCTCCATTGGCTACCTGTAGAGCAGAGAGTCTACTTTAAAGCTCTCTGCACTACCCATAAGATCCTCTATGACCTCTGTCCTCAGATCTTCAGCGATATGTACTCTCTGTACGTTCCGCCACGGGCTTTGCGCTCTGCGGATTTGCATCTGGCCCGAGTACCTCGGGTGCGCAGGGCAAGAGCGGGTGGACGTTCATTTAGGGAAATGACACCTGCCCTTTGGAACTCCATTCCTCTCGCTGCCTGCAGTACGTCCGACCATTGGATCTTTAGGAAAATTGCCAAGACGTGGTTATTCTCCAGTCACTAGCTTCTTTGCTATTCACTCTGCTAGACGTAGCGCTGGAACGCCCTGTTGCTGGGGCAACCATGCGCTTTACAAGTATTCTAACATTACATAAAATAACAAACCATCTATGAGGCCTTTCGACATGCTATCCTCTGGGACCTCTTTGATAATTACAGGAAAAGTGGCCTCTTTCTTGGTCTCCATGATCAGAAAGCTGATCGTCGCTCTTGACTTTCTGATCTTCGAAGACGTCTGGAGTTACTCTGAGCCCCACTTGGAAGCTCTGCTGGTGTGCCACTTTGCAGATGTACGTCTCCGTAAACACAACCTGAGCACTTCTTCTGAAACCACTTCCCTCAATGCTGTGGTATGATGACTCTCTTTATACAGTTCTGGTAAGCAGATGACAGTTTCTTGTATTTGACTTGCTTTGCCCTTAGGCATCTCTTTGTACTGTCTGACACCTGTTTGATCTCTGCCTTGCATACCTTCTGATCACAGCAGTATCTTGCAATTTGCTGTTGCTATTTGCTGCTCTTTCAAATCCTGGTTGTATCCACCTTTAGCATTATCACTCCGTATGATGTATAGCTTTAGGTTGCGTAGTAGGGCAGTGCATCTCTTTACTGCCTTACCAGCAGGTTCTTGGCCAACGATGTGTAGACTTCTCAGTGAAGCTTTCATTATCTTCAACTGCTTTACATAGGCTGGAGTTGCGCTTGACTCCACATACACCAAATGTTGATTCTGGCACTTTGACTATGGCATACGTGGCACACACTAGCAGGTTGCTGGACCATGGCAAACTCTCTTGGAGAGCACTGTTGATCTTCTGGTTACTGATTCCCTATCTCGTCACCATTTGCAGCATCCTCCCCTGCCTGGGTACCCGCTAATGACTACACCACACACGGTGCTTAGTATAACACGTCTTTATTCTCTGTGTGTAACCGCGAACTCAACATTCTAAACCTGCATTCACTTCACTATGCTCTAACACTTATGTCACTGTTCTACGGAGTCCATTATGAGCCAAAAGGATTCCGTCATTGCCGCCTCACACAACACTACAATCACTACCTATCAGTGGAAATATTTCAAATCCAGTAAATATATGAAAATTCTCTACTGACATTAACTATAGACTAGAGTACCACACCTTGAGTTGAAAAATGTATATAACATGGGGTTTGGTCTTTAGCAAATGCATAATCCTAAGCCATTCAAGCAATTCATTAGCACTTCTGCATTCCCATCTTCTTCTGAAAACATGTCAAGGTACCTTTCATATTATCATCATTATTGGGGCGACATTTGATGATGATGATGTTTAGTTTATACGTGCAGTTTGGGCTAGGCACGTCACCAGTGAGCACGCAACGGTAAAGATTGACGGATAGAAAGAGTAAGAACTAATAAAAGTTGGTGTGCAACCCGCATATTCATGACCTTTCATATTATCCCATAACTATCGCCCAATATTACCTTCAGAGCACATAATATTTTGAGAACATCTCTCATCCCCTCCAAAATGGCGTCTGCCACAAGATGAAGTATATTGTGCTATGATTTACTTGCAATGCACTTGCAAACAGTTGCTTTTTGGCACTTTAGAAAAAGACAACCGTAAAACCTAACAGTGACCGTGATAAAAGCCAAACAATATTTAATTATTAAAAAGTTAGCTAGCTCTAAAGGGGAGATTTGTTTCTAGCCTCAAACTCAAAGTTTGAGAGTTCCATATTATCCTTTTCTTCCAGTATGAAGTTTCTGTTTCCATAACAAATCAAACAAATGCATTTGTAACCACTTCTTCCAGCCCTATATAGCGAAAGATTGCTTGCAGTGACTTAACAGAGAAGTGCCCAGCATATTAATTTTTGATGAGAGCTTTGGAGAATATGGAAGCAAACAGTAGGCCTTCTGTCCTAGGGTAATGTAATTATGAAATTGGAGGTAGGGTCAAAGCACAAAGACATATTTACAAGGTTGGGGTCAGGTGACTGGATAGAGGTCCCCTGCCTTAAAGAGAAACAATGATGCAATATGAGAGTGGCGATAGGAGAAATGATTCACTTGTTATAACTTGGGGTGGTTTTTACCATAGGAAAGTGAGTTGGTGTTATTACACAATAAACTTACTCCCCTCAGTGGGGCAGGAAGGCTGGGCTTTTCCAGATTGTCTGCCCCAGGAATATAGTGGCTGTTTTAACAGTAAATGTTTTACTTTTGTTCCTGGAAAACAAGTACAAGCACTCCTGTTCTCAATGCCATCTTTCTCCATAATAAATTTGATTGGTGTGGGTTATGGTTTGCTTGACCACCATATTGGAAAGTATGTTTATAAAAAGGAGGACTGAGGTGACAAAGGGCATGACCAGGGGCATCTGACTCCAGAAATTTAGTGCTCTTTGTATGGGAAAGTATCCACACAAAGAATATGGATTGGGTTGATAGGCATGCCTGCTTTTAGAGTCACTGTAGGTCTTCATGACAAGACCTACAATGGCTCTGATGGGTTCCGATCTTTATGACATGCTCTCTACCCTTGCAAGGAAGGGGGAAGACAGACGATCTCTCACGTTTTATGATCAGTCTGAATGCAGGAATTCCTGCCATCCATTATAGGGAAGGTAGTCCCTAATTCAGCCAATTCTCACAATGCTGCAGCATCCCACTTTTAGAAGTCAGCAGGAAGGACTAGCGTTGAGCAGAGACACAAAGACGAAGGCTGCAATATATTTGACATTTGCTTTCCGTAGATGCGACATGGTGGATCAGGTGGCACACATTTCTATTGCATTTGTACATCCCTCTGCTTTGGAAAAAGGGCAAATGGAAAATACACAGTCAACCAGGTGGCAGGCATTTTCCGATTCCTAAGTCCAAATGCCAACTACTTGGGACAAGAGAATTTGCACATGGTCACTATGTATCAGTTCCACTTCACATTTGCTGAGAGGTGGGCTGGAGATTCACCTGGGCCAGGAGCAACATGCCTGGCCCATAGGCAGGGATGCCACTGCAAGTTTTCTTTTCCTCCCTGTCTCCCCCATAGATAATCTGGTTCGGGAGCACACAGGGGGCAATGAGCACACAATCTTCAAGTTTATCATCTCTCTTTTCTCTTCTGTGCCCAGCCCTTCTCTGAAAGTGCTGGGTTGATGAGTTTGTGTGTACTGCTAACATAACAAATAGATATATATTATGAGTTAACCTAGTATTCCTAGGGACCTGGTATTCCTGTTTGGCGTCTTTTAGCTCCAGCCTGAATTATATCATTATAAGTTATCTGATCAATCATGGTCAAGAAGCAAATTTGAATAAATTGCAATATACATTTAGAGGTCTTCCACTTGATATATCCATGAAAGGTTGGTTGATTACTCTATTGTCCTCATGAAGACCCTGTTACAATTTATCTAAGGAGTCAAAACATAAATGTACTAACTTCTTGACTGTTGTATATTGAAGTGACACATTTGCACTCGATTCTGAGTCTCTTTCTCTTTTAATTGATACATTACTCAGGGAGTATTCATTATGTATTGTTCTTTTTAAGCAACACTAGTGAACCTTACTCACTTTTGCCGGTCATCTCTTGTACTGTGGCATTCTTTGGCGTACCTATTGTACATTTTCTGTCTACTTGACATGATTATGCAGTAATTTAAAATACTGTCTAACCATATATAGGTGTGCAATACATTTGTTTTGCCGCCTAAGCGTTCATCTTCTCCCAAGGGGACTCTGTTGTTTTCTGAACATTTTATCAACAGCACAAAAGCTTGATAAGTAAAAGACATCAGGATTAAAAGGGCGATTCTTTGAAAACATTGTTACATTTGATCCTCATGTTTTTGTTCTGTTTTCTGCTTTTGTCATTCTTTGAAATAAGACTTATTATTGGATCAGGGACGTCACTGTAATTTCTGACCCTGGACGTGGAACCAGCCTCAACATTCTTCGGGTTGCTCTTATGTGCGTCCTTTTAGTACTTTTCAAGATCAGTGATTTCGTAAGCAAAGCTTCACCAAACATTTAGGAAAGTTAAGCAGACATTGCTATACTACGCCTAACAGACATAGATTGAAAGAGTCAGACACTATACAAATATGAGCAGACATGACTAGTGTATCATTAATAAGTGTGTGTGATGCTGCATTCGAGTAATATTCATTCTAGACATGCAAAGTCCTGAGCTTTCCATTGTCAGCAAAATTGTGATAGTGTGTGCTCCACCAAAGTTAGTACAGACCGATGTGGGACCTCAATGCGTATAGATACAGTACGTCTCATACTATATCAGTCGCGGCCCGTCCCCCGCTAAAGTGGCGGGGCGGGTCAGAGGAGGGACCTAGGGGGGTCCGGAACAAAATAATAATAATAAAATTAAAATAAACTTACCTGCTCGCCGCTGGCGTCCGCTCCATCGCGCTCTTCCTGCTTCTGGGACAGGCTCCCTGGCTGCACTGCGGCCAATCATGACGCTGCAGGAAAGCAGCGCCAGGATTGGCCTGAGCGCAACAACTTTGCGCTCCCAAGCAGACTGGGAGCCTGTGCCTGCTTTCTCCAGCCTCAGCAACGCAGTTGAGGCTGCAGAAAGCTTCACTACCCATGAGATGTTTGGGCGGCCTGAAACGGCCGGCCAAAGACCTCATGCGCAGTGAAGGGACAAGGGAGTGTACTAGCACTCTCCCACCACAGTGTCATCCCCTTGGACTCACCCCCAAGACTCGTCAGAGTTCTGGGGGCGGGTCCAGGGGGATTAAAATAAAACAATAATAAAACGGATTAGAACCCCCTTTTATTATCGTTTTTGGTCAAACACATCAAATGAATGTCGTGAATGCACGAATTTGCAATGATATTAAGATCCAACTATGCCTTGATATGCGCAGGAACCATAGGGTGAGGAAAACATATATGATGTTTGGTTTTAGTATTCTGTCTTTTTTGACATCATGAGGCCTGTTCAGTGGTAGGTAGTGAAGGATATGCCGACTTTGTAAACGTGTTAAATGTGATAAAGTAATTGTAATTGTATTTATATAGTGCTTACTACCCATGACGAGGCATCAAAGCGCTTTTCGGCGAGTAGCACGCTACTCCGGAACCCAAAAAAAGAATTAGTGTTGAGTTTGTATAGGGAAATATGTGTTAATTTGAGCAGGGGACAGACATGTGAGTCTACATCTTAGATTTGAGAAGAAGTCTGTGAATGATCTTGAGGCTACAGTTTTTTAGAACTTTTGCATGTTTTACTTAGTATTTATGCAAAGCAATGTAGTGATGATTGTTTTGCTGTTTGCATGGTTCACACAGACCGGTAAGATATGAATAATAAATAATACACACAATAAAAATAATCGATAAGGTCCACAGCATGTTAGCTGTATTTCCTATAATATAGGTGAGAGGTCATACCACACTGTACATCCCCCCCCCCCCAAGCCTTGGGAACTACTACTTTAATGTAAATATTCATTTCCGAAAGTAACATGATTAGTCAGGGTAAACTTTGCACCTCTTGTCACTTGTAACTTGGAAACCGTGATTAACAGGAAGCTTCAGAAGCTTCTCGAATGAATTCCCAGAAGCATAAGGGCGGCACAGCCTCTCACCAGGCAGGATGCAGAAATGCCTGACGGCGATAATATTGGTAGGTCGTGGCATGCCGTGTCCCTGAAGGGTGTGTGCTACAGTAAATGCAATCACAGGGCGCCTGCTTAAAAATCTTTCGGTAACAGCAAAATGCATGAATGATGTATGTGGGATAGCCCGTAATGCTGCTAAAAATAAAAAGCGGGCATTCATTAGAAAGAGAAAAATAACAATACAGATTTAATCTTTTCCTTGAATTGTCGGAAATGGGGTCTCTTGTAGGTATGGAAATGAAAAGGAATTGCATAAACAGTCCACGAAGTGCTAATTAGGTCTGGACTTTGAGAAAACGTTTGCGGTCTCTCCAGACTATTGTTTTCTAAAAAAATCATACATAATATACATCGAGAGAGGTATATTATGTAAGTGGGCTTCCTCCATTGATCTGCTATGTTGTCATTTCTATTTTGAGGCCCTACCTGCACTTTTGCACCACTGGAACGTCACTTTTTTGACGTTCCGGTGGGCAATATGCCACTGGCATATTTATAAGGGCACTTAAAGCCACGTTACATGGCTCATGGCCTTAAAAATATGTGCCCCTTTCACGCAGAAAACTGCGTGGAATGGCTTTTTGACACTGCCCCAGATTTACGAGAAATCGTAAGTCTGAAGCAGCGTCAAAAACGTACGCCTTCCCAGGGGAGGCGTAAGGGAGGCACAACGAGTAGAAATAGCTTTATTTCTCCTCGTTTTTCCTCTTAAAGGCCTCTTGTGATTGTTTTTGTGCAGAAAGGTTTCCCTTCCTGCACAAAAAATAATCATCCCCGCAACGCAGGCAGCTTTGCACCATGGTGCAAAGGTGCCTGCATTGGCGCACAGCAGCTCATTGTGCACCGGCGCAGGGGAAAAGGACAGGAATGCGCTGTATCTAATAGATACGGCGCATTCCTGCCATTTTCTTTTGCCGTAGGGCAGCACAGCAGCAAGGCCTGCTGCGCTTCCCTACGGCAAAAAACCCATAAATGAGGCCCTTTGTTTCTCGCGACTTGCAGCAAACCGAATGAGGCAATGGGTCAACCCCGTTCCCCATTGACTCCTTTCACTCTAAGTGACTGCACAAAGCCTATGCATATTGTTTACACCCACTTAAAAGTCATGCCTTTCTCTGCAATGACAAAACTTGTCCAAAGTATTTATTTTGCTTGCCATTTAGGTGACAAATTAAATGGTGACTTACTTTCTGGATGCTTTTTAAAGATGCTGTAATAAAGTATTTAAGTGGCACTGTTTTCATCTTTGGAGCAGGTCCTCATCCAGTGTTTGCTGACCCTGGCCGACTGACTTGTTTGCCTTTTGATGAGCTATTACGATCTACTTCTTTTTCAGCAGTCAGTGAAAAATTGTTGTCTGTTAGTTCCGTTACAAGTCATATCGGATTCTAAATCCACTTAAAATTAACTGCTATGCATGACACAGGGGCGTAGCTAGACCTTAGGCTGCTCTTGGCGGCCCCTGCGTTTGCCGCCCTCTGCAAAATGATAGAAGGGGGAGGGGGTGTGCGGTCGATTCTTGCGGCCGCAACGGCCGCAGGTAAGAGCGTGGGAAGGGGGCGGCTGCCGCCCCAAAACTCGTGCCGCCTGGGGCGGTCCGCCCCATCGCCCCCTAGCTACGCCACTGGCATGACAGCAGTGAAAAACAAAATACTTTTTCACAGCTATGACATCAGGCACAGGAGCAGACACTTCCCCAGTTTTCCAACTCCTCACCCTTGTTTTCAGAGAACTGAATTAAGTGGTGGAAGGGCAGGTAGTGATCAGCCACCTCTCTCGGTTTGCCAGAGTCCTGCTTCATCTCTACCCCTCATTGAGATGGAGAATGCTGGTGAAGTTCAAGTATTGCAGTTGTCATCTTCCATCGCAATCACAGGTCTGTAGAGATCCACCGCTGACGGGGACTTCTTCCCATACTGGCAGTGGCATTGTGGCAGCTGTTGTCAGCACAGTAGATTGTCATGATGTCTCATTGAGAGCAAAGGGCAGGGCCATGTCCTGAGCGGGGAAGGAAAACACAGTAGGTGCTGGAAAAGGTAGCAGAATGCAAATATGTGCTCTTTTGTGGTGGGTAGAGGTTTGAACTTCACTTGGGCGGGAAGGTACCAGAGTTTGTTGTAGTTCATCGGCAGCAAAGTTTACACCCCATGCTTCTTCGGGTTTGTTTGGTCTACAGCTATATAGAATTTGATGCACTCATCAAATGCACCATAACTGTGCTCCAAAAGAATCTGAGTGAGGCAGGTGAGTTTAAACTATCCATCCAGCGAAGTTCAAGATCTTGCTAGTGTTGTAGCGTTACTAGGCCCATGGTCAATTTTCTTTTCCTGATAACTTTAACTGTTTCCCTGTCTATGATTAGCTCTCTCTCTCGCTTGGTTCTCCGATGGATCTTGTTTAGTGGGTAGAGGGGTTGGATATAAAGGGTTCCAACAGTCATCCAATGAGGACCAGGAATCGGATGACTAAACTACAAACTAGAAATCAGACACATGTAGATTACTGTCAAGACAACACTATAATGATAAACATTATCACTGCACGCCCAAATCTTCTGAAGAAACATATGCAAGTCAAAATCATACACACTAGGAGCTCCGTTAAAGCTATGCCAAATAACAGCATTAATATTTGATGTTCTGAGATCTCTCTAATATGATCTCCTCTGGTCATTAGTAACCCCAAATTAGGAATGCACTCTCAATTGAAGAAAAACAATCATGATAGAAGAGTCAATATGGTAATTGAGTTAAGTTTATCAAAATTTAAGATAAACCAGTGCCTCAGTAAATTAGGTTATAGACACTTTAGTCAAATTCTAATAAAACATTTGAAATAAAATACCAAAGCTCAAGAGTTCAGGAAGGGATATGAAATATGCCAGTTTAAGCAGTCTCCCAAGAAGGAAGAGACCACTATGTGCACACAGCGTATGTGTTAGTTCAGGAAGGAAGCCAGGTGAGTCCGCATTTGGGCAAGTTCAGTTTCCCAACAGAAAGTTCTGCAAAGAGTTTCGTAATTAAGGAAAATAGTGAGCAGCCCATACATCACCATCCAACTCTAACAGCTGCTCGTGTTCTCTACCACACATTCGCTCCTCCTTCGTTAGATCAAGCAATATTATATTCTTAGAGTTCCGAGGGTGACACCTCCTGGAATCACCTCATCTGGTCAGACCACTCAGTCCATTCGTCAGTTCGTATAGGATGGGTGTAAGGTGACATAAAAAAGACACAAAATGTGGAGAAATAGGTGGGAATATTATGCAGGCCTTAAGCAATCCAGTATGTGAAACGTGGAACAATAGACCTTTATCAAGAACACACAAGTGAGTTCAAGAGGACACTTTCCCAGGCAGCTGTTTAGGATTGTATACAAATAATGTTGCAAAGTGTCTTGTACAGTACATGAGAACTCAGGAAAGAAAACAGTGTTTCATGTGATTAGTTATACTGAGGAATTCTCTCACGAGCAGTATATTTAGCCAGTCAAGAAACTTCATGTATGCAGTTAGGCCTACATTAAATTGTGCTAATATAACGTGGAAAATATAGAATTATTAAGCATACATTCATACGAAATATAAAAACATCATAATTCTAATATAACTCTTGAGGAAAAGTGTTCTTCTGATCGGTATCATTTGTACCAGGACTCCATTGTTTTTTCATTGCCATTTCGTGTCAAACACTTCCACACGACCCACCTGGTCGTTTCTGCTGATGCCTGAGGTAATTCTAACTAACACGACAAAAACCATCTTGCAGCCTGCATTTCTGCCCAGGAACTGTCGCGCACCCAACCCCCCTGTTCTTTGCAGTTCGACAGAAAACCATGAGACACTCACGCCCTGTGTAAATGATTTGTTTCCCATCTCCTGCTCCCTACCTGGTAAACATCCTTGACACCGTGATCAGGTTATCTGGACAATGGTCTGACTGCTGGGCCTTGATCAGGGTGATTGGACAATGGTTTGAATGACCGAGCTTTGATCAAGCTGATCGAACAATGACCTGAATGACCGTGCTTTGATCAAGCTGAGTGAACAATGATTTGAGTACCAAGCCTTGATCAGGTCACCAACTACAAACACCGTCTGGATCTGGTTATCAACTGCAAACACTGCCCTGATTGAACAATGGACTAACAACCAAAAGACTGGAATGAAAAAGTATAAAAGGCTTGTAAGCTGTGGAGTAAAGCAGCAGCCTCCTCTGTCTTGTTTCTAACGAGCTTGGGACTCTGTTCCATAGCCCGGGCTATTTGAATAAATCTGGGTTCCTCCTGCAGACGAAGGCTCCTGTGTCTCCTTTTACTACGTATGAAGGGTATGGAAGACTTGGGCAATTCCCCGCCGCCGAGACCCAGTGAGTGGGTTATTCCGGTTCTTCAAATGGCGCCCGAATAGGGACTCCACGAGTACGAAGGTCAGGCCCGGTGGATGTGAGGAGGTGCACGGAGAGACTCCGACGGAGGCGCCCTACCCGAGGGATTCTTGCAATCCGGTAAGCCGAACGACTCGCCCGCTGTTCCTCCCCACCCGGTCTGGGCCACATGACCACGTCCTCGCTGGAGTCCCCTAGCAAATAATTTCTGGAGCAGGACACAGCCCTACGTCTGCAGAAGAGAACTACCCCTGTAAGGTAAGGGTGGACTGATCACCCACCAAGTCTGTATGATTCTGCTGTTATTGACCTTTGCAAAAGCCAAGCAGGCGAGGTGAATTTTAAAACCCGCCGGTGTCTGTTACCTATTTACAAGCATGCCAGTCAGTAGTAAGTTCAAGAAATTATGTTGTTGTATGTGTACGCAGGACTCCCAGCTGGAGGCGGCTTGTCCGCTTCCTCCAGAAGGGACCCCTGGTCATACGATGTATGTTAAACATGGCCCTTCTGCCATAATGTTTTCCTCATTCTGGGTAAAATATACGAAACAAAGTAACGCGGAATTACAGTGGCCACTTTTCGGCTCCTTTAATTCCCAAGTTCTCGCCAACTTAGAGGAACAATTAATGAAAAGAAAAACGCGCCCGTCTATGTTTGAATCTGTCCGATTTTGGAGAAAAGAGATAGAGCAGAGAGCTAGAAAGCAGAAGGCTCAAGAAAGAAAACAGGAACGCATGTCAATGGCCGACCACGCCAGAATAAATTTACAAAATCAAATGACAAAATCGGTAGAAATAGCCAACAGGGAGCATGGGGCCCGGGTACAAAAATGCTATCCAGCTCGTGAGGAGAAAAGAAAGGGCCATATGGATGGGGGAGAAGAAGGTGATTCCTTGCTTGATACCATGCTAGAAAGCCCTCCTGCATATGCCCCAATGTACCCTGCCCTGACGCCTCACACCCCACATGTCCCCCGCCACCGCCCACTCCTGCCCCCACTGCCCCTCCTACTGTTCTTCCTGTCACGCCAACCCTCCCGATTTTTCCTATGACACCGACCACGCCCGCTAACCCTGTCCTCACTGCGGGAATGACAACAAGTCTCCATCCGCCCAACCCCTGCGGCTTTACCCCTACCCGCCCTTTTCCTACTTCCCCGTGGTCTACAGTTAAGCAGGATTTATATAAAATTTTCAATTCCCCGCGACTGGCCTCCTTGCGCTCTGCAGTCAGCTTTTCGTCCTTTCGAGAAAATGACCTGCAGAAGCAACAGTGTGAATGTTGGATAAAGAACGGGAATATTTATGCCTTTAAAGACATATGGTCCACCTTTTCCCAGTGGACGATTATGGAACAGACCACCTGGGCTGAATACATGTGTACGCTGGTCATGCAAAAATTTGAGAATGCGCTTATGCAGATACCCACTGGATTAATGGACCTTAGGTCACAAATAAGAAGAGGCGATGTTCAGGGAGAGGGGATGTTTGGTGCTGTGTCTGCTTTAATAGCTTACCGTGATATGACCGCTTTTTCCAACACCCTCTAGAGACAGCTATGCCAATGAGAGAGGCGGCCCCTGTCTTTGTTAACGCACTTACCGATGCCCAAAATAATGGCCGAGGGGCTGTTGAGGCACACTGGCGCAGGCTTTGGGTTCATGTTCCTTGGAAAAGGTCAGAAGTAATGCAGTTAAAAGAACAATTACCAGATCCCCGGAAGAATCCGGCTGCCTTTTACAGAGAATTAGGTCAGATTATATCTGCAGGTATTCTCGTTCTTGAGGATATAGATTTACTTTTTGGTACGGTTGTTCCCACTGAAATTTGGGACAAGATTCGACATACTGATCATGAAGTGGCGTTGGGAGGTAAATGGGCTGACCTAGAGGCTATGGAAGAAGCAAGGGTAGGAGGGACTAAACCAGAAGCTGCCATCCTGACTTTGCCCGGTAAAATAATAACGTTTATGAAAACACTTTTGCCGGAAACTGTCATTAACTGGGATAAAATAAACGCCTGTAGGCAGCGAAAAGATGAGAATGTGGCGGACTTCTTTACCCGTTTTGAGACAGAATACAAGGGACATAGTGGTTTGGATCCCCGGACCCCAGGTTCTGGCCCAGTGTTTGTCGATAAGTTTGTCAGCAAATGCTTCCTGAGATTTCCACCAGGCTTAAGAAAGTTGAAAGTACGTGGTCTGCCCAAACTATCACTGGTATCTTGGCTATGGCACAATATCATGAGAATAGGGAGAATGAAGATAGAGACAAGGAAAGTAAGAAGGTTAGGGATCTTAAGACTAAGGCACTTCTGCAGCAGGCTTACCCTCCCCGAGGTCCCGATCCCCGCGGGAATTTCAGACCTCAACCCCAACACCCTCCGAGGGCTCGCCAGTCTACCCCCTCCAGCCCTCAACATACGGGAGCCCTCCAAACAGATCAGTGTGCTTATTGTAAGGGGTACGGCCATTGGATAGACGAGTGTCCCGTGTTAGCTGAAAACATCCGAACAGGGAAGACTCGGCCTCGCGCTCCCAGGGAGGGAAGTCCGACTAGGGACCATGGCCCGCCCCATCCACAGGATAAAGAATGTAGGCCCAGGGATCATGTTCCCGTCCGGCCGCGCCCGGCCAATAGGTTTGATGGGTACGAAGCAACACGCACTTATTACAATGATGATTATGACGAAGTTGATGAGATAGGGTCCTACCAAGCATAGGACAGCCAGGAAAGGGGTATTACCAGAGTGCAAATTCCAGTGGATCAAAGGGGCCCGTATGTTCAAATGTCAGTTGTGGGGAACGATCAGAATTTTCTTTTGGATACTGGGGCCACCAGGTCTTCTATTGCACGTCTGTCAGTCCCGGAGGCACCCCTTTCTGGCAAAATAAATGTCTCCGTGGGTTTTGCAGGAACACCTGTGACGAGCCCTGTCTCTGAACCCCTCCCTCTCGATATTGGCCCTGCACATGTTGACGCTCCCTTGGTCCTTACTACAGGTTGCAGTGAAAACTTGTTAGGCATGGATTTACTGAAAGCTTTGTATGCGACCATATCATGTAGTCCCCAAGGTGTATCCCTAACAATTTCTCCCACCGCAGCTTCCTATATGTATCTGTCTGGTCCCCTCCCACCAGAATTGCAGTTTTTACCTTCCTCCCTCTGGGCATCATCAGACACTGATGTAGGGTGTCTCAACATATCCCCTCATGTAGTACGCATCGAGCCAGGTGCACTTCTCCCCCGCCTCCGGTATTATCGACTACCCGCGGAAGGAGAAATGGCCCTTTTAACAATAATATCTGAATTAATGGACAAGGGCGTAGTGGAGGAAACACGTGGCAATATCTGTAACAGTCCCATTATTCCCGTTCTTAAAAAGACCAATGGAGATGCTCTCTCCCCTAAAATATACAGATTCGTGATTGACCTGAGAGCCCTTAACAAAATAACAATCTCCCAATATCCTGTTGTCCCCGACATTACAGCCCTCTTAACGATGGTCCCTTCTGACGCAACGCACTTTTCTGTCATAGACCTGAAGAATGCTTTTTTCAGCATTCCTATACATCCTGACAGCAGACATTTTTTTGGTTTCTCCCTTGGTGGGCGAAGCTTTAGATTCTGCCGCGCCCTCAAGGTTTCACCGAGAGCCCCAGTATCTATAGTCAAGCCCTCAAAAGTCAACTAGATTCCTTGGAACTCCCTGATAACTCCACACTATTACAATATGTAGATGACCTCCTCATTGCTGCAAATTCTGCCCCATCATGTAAAGAAGCTACTCTCTGTTTGTTACGCCACCTTGCCCTCCATAATCACAAAGTCTCTTTAAAAAAGCTTCAGTTTTGTCAAGAGAAGGTGACCTATTTAGGTCATCTCCTCTCGAAGGAGGGAAGGCAGCTCACCGCTGATCGTGTAGCCATTATCAATGCTATGACAGCCCCACAAACACAAAAGCAGGTGCGAGCCTTCATAGGCCTAACCTCATACTGTAGACAGTGGATTTCCAACTTTTCGGCCATGGTCAAACCTCTTCTTGCCCTCACCACTAAAGACATATCAGACAGTTCCTTTCCATGGACTAGAGAGCATGCGCAGGCCTTCCAAGATTTAAAGAGGGCTCTGTGTACTGCTCCAGTCCTCGGTACTCCTGATTATAGCAAGCAATTTTTTCTTTTTGTACATGAGACAGACGGCTGTGCATGCGTTGTCTTGACCCAGATGTTCGGAGGTCACCATCGGCCATGTGCCTATTTTTCAGCCACCTTAGATCCTGTTGCAAGGGCTGTCCCAGGATGCCTACGGGCGACCGCTGCGTCTGCCCTCATGGTCCGTCAGAGTGCGGGGATCGTCATGAACTCCCCCCTGACTCTGATGGTCCCCCATTCTGTAGATACCCTCCTTAATAACACCAAGACACAGTACCTCACTAGCGCACGACTCACAGGATATGAACTGACACTCTTTTCCAGCCACATTAACATCAAGAGATGCACTGTACTGAACCCCGCAACATTACTCCCACTGGATACTCAGGATGCCCGCTTAGACCCACATGACTGCATATTAAGGACAGAGGAGGAGACGAAGGGACGGGTTGACTTACAGGATACCCCGATAGCAGAACCAGAAGGTACACTATATGTGGACGGATCATGTCTCAGAGGGCCAGATGGTAACACCTCAGCCGCCTATGCCCTCACGACATTAGGACAAGTAGTAGAAACAGCTCAGATTCCGCAGTGCTCTGCTCAAGCAGCAGAATTAGTGGCCCTCACTAGAGCCTGTGAGTTAAGCAAAGGGATGACGGTAAATATTTATACTGACAGCCAATATTCCTTCGGGGTGGCCCACAACTTCGGGAGGTTATGGAAAGAAAGGAATTTCCTTACTTCCCATGGGACCAAGATTCAACATGGCCCCCTAATTCACCGATTGTTAGACTCCCTGACACTCCCCAGAAAGGTGGCCATTATAAAATGTAAGGCCCATAAGAAAGTGACAGATGATGTTGGGAAAGGCAATGCCCTGGCTGACCAGACGGCCAGACAAACAGCTCTTAGAAAAAGGGAAGGAATGTATGTAGGAGGTCCCGCTAGGTGGGTGGCAGACGAGGGCATGGTTGAAAACACAGTACAGAGTGTGATCGATATTCAGTCCAATACTACTCCTGAGGAATTACGGGTGTGGAAGGAGCAATTAGCAAAGGAGGGAATTGATGGTTGCTGGGTCCGCACGACTATGGAAAGACAATGGATGTTACCTGACAGTCATGTGCTACCAGTAGTTACGATGGCCCATGGTCCTGCCCACATTAGTGCAAAAGGGATATGTAAACTGTTGGAACCTACATGGTACAACTCTAAGATACCAACATATGCTGAAAAGCTGGTTAAAACATGCATGATTTGCCTAATGTATAACCCAGGAAAAGGCACAGTTACTCCTAAGGGAGGATTCTCTCCTCCTACCTTCCCTTTTGAAGTCCTCCAAATAGATTACATCCAGATGGACCGATGTAACAATTTAAAATATGTCCTAGTGGTGGTCTGTACCTTCAGCCGATGGGTGGAGGCCTACCCCGTCAAAGACTGCACCGCTATCACTACCGCCAAAATGCTATTAAAAGAGTACCTCCCACGATTCGGTTTGCCCCGCTTGGTCTGGAGTGACAACGGGACACACTTTACGGCTCAAATTATGGAATATATCTGTACAGCATTGGGTGTAAAACAAAAATTTCATGCAGCTAACCACCCCCAGTCAGCAGGTCTAGTGGAGGTGTACAATGGCATCCTAAAAACTAAAATGGCCAAAATAGTAGCTGAGACAGGTGTCACTTGGGTTGATGCTCTGCCCTTGGCCCTATTGTCTACAAGAACAACAGCCCACACCAGGATAGGGCTATCCCCCCATGAGATTGTGTTCGGGAAGCCTGCCAATGTATGGGGTGTCCCGCGGCTTAAGAAACTGTCTGATGTTGAATACCCTGTATTAACTGATTACCTGTACAGTCTAACTAATACCTTTCGTACTCTTTATCACCAGGTGCATGAGGCCATACCTGACAAAAGCGAGGGCCCAGGACACGTTATCCAACCTGGCGACTGGGTCTTAGTGAGAAATTTTCAACGGACTAAGAGCCTTGAACCCCGCTGGACACAGCCCCGTCAGGTGTTGCTGGCCACCCGCACCGCCGTGAAAGTAGAAGGTCGGAAGAATTGGGTGCATTCGTCCCACTGTAGGCGTGTGCCGCTGTCCCTCCCCTACGATCAGTGGGTGAGGGAAGGACAAGGAGACTCAGAAACAGAAACAGTCCCGACGTTTGTCCCATTCAGCGATGCCAGACTGCATTTTACATCTACGGAAGCAGAGAGTGACAGCATACTGAAAGGAAGGGTGGAACCCTCCCTTAACTCTGCTCAACGTCCAGAACAATTGTTTCCCGACCATACTGACCCTACTTCCAACCGATATAACTTGCGCCCCCGAGGGAAGGCTTGCCTTTGACTTCGCCAAGTGCCTATAGGCTGTAGAGCTGTGATCTCCCCGGCCGAGAGTAGTGCTGGTGTGTCAGACTAAGGTACGCCATAGGGCTCTTGGCACCTGCGCCCAGTGAAGAAACCACCAATCACAGACAGCCACTAGAGGTCCCTGGCTTAGCACAATGGCTGCCGTCCAAAACACTCGAATCAAGAAACAATATGTCAGTCTCCGACATAGTAAATGCTTCATGGCCACCGTGGTGACGCTGTTTGTCTCCCTCATCCTGTCTATTCTTGGTTGGCTGTTACTAATCTACCATCCTGTTACCTCACCAACCCCTACCCCAACTCCTACAGAGCACCAGTATTACACGCTACCAGCCCACGAGTTACCCCGCCGTGCAGAATTCTTCAATAACACCTTCATCCAAATGTTGCATCATCATCAGCTGATCATGAACACTTCCAACTGCTGGGTTTGCGGACTGATGCCACATTCCATGATACACCCTGTCCCATTCTTTCCCTACCCCTTTTCCATCTCTGGGTCTTGTCTTGCATGGTGGATGTTGATACAGGAGGCCTACACTGTCAATGGTAATGCCAATTCTGCCCTTGGAACATTTCAGGATGACTTCTGGCGGAACAGATCTGGCCATGCCAATGCTCCTTTTGCCCGACCAGCTCATCCACATCGCTACTATCACCAGAAGAACTCGGTGAGATGGTAGTATTCAACTCAACCACTCGACGAACATTTTCCAGATTCCGCACAAGAAGGATACTGCCCGATGAACGAGACACTGTGAATGTCATAAATGTGCAAGGCCGTGTCTGCATCCATGGCCTAGGGACTAAGAAAGTTGGTACCAGTACTTGTAATATCACAAAATCTTTAAACTCTACATCTCCTCCGAAGCTGGTGGCATCCCCCAACACCTATTTTATCTGTGGCACTGCCGCCTACACTTGGCTCCCCCGTAACTGGTCTGGTACCTGCTATCTGGCCTTCCTCCTTCCGCCAACGTATTCTACCCATGGGAGTTACCACCTGTTGATGAAGGGCGCCCTGCGTCGCTCACGTAGGGGCGTCATATCAGCCGAGGATACAGCAGGCCAGGAAACCGGGGACTTCCTTAAAGGTTTCCTTCCATTCTGGGGCCCCATGGCAAACAGTCGGGCTGTACGAGGACTGACCAAGGTCCTTGAAGCCACCATCACAGTAACAGCTGGTGCCCTCTCCAACATCACTGCAGAACTACAGGCGGACCGCCTTATAACACTGCAGAACCGCATGGTCCTAGACGTCCTCCTTGCTGATCGTGGTGGTGTGTGTAAATTGATCGGCTCCAGCTGTTGCGTGTACATCCCAGACAACGCACCTTCAGTGTACTATGCCATCCAACGTCTGCATCGCCTTTCTTCCGAAATTCATCTGGATAAAGGCAACTGGTCCCTCACAGGCTGGATCTGGGGCCTCCTTTCCCAGTGGGGGTGGAGGGTCCTCATCTTCCTTGCCTTGGGAATAACAGTCCTGGTCTCCTGCTGTTTGTGCTTTCAGTGCCTGCCAGTGCTCTGTACAATGTGTGTCCAGACCATCCAGCCTCCACCCTCCAACATTCACAACACCAATATGATGATGATGCTCCAACAAGAAACCGATGGCCTTATGAACATTGACATTTCTTAAAGTATTTGCCACTCAATGGCAAAAGGAGGGTCTGAGGAAAAGTGTTCTTCTGATCGGTATCATTTGTACCAGGACTCCATTGTTTTTTCATTGCCATTTCGTGTCAAACACTTCCACACGACCCACCTGGTCGTTTCTGCTGATGCCTGAGGTAATTCTAACTAACACGACAAAAACCATCTTGCAGCCTGCATTTCTGCCCAGGAACTGTCGCGCACCCAACCCCCCTGTTCTTTGCAGTTCGAAAGAAAACCATGAGACACTCACGCCCTGTGTAAATGATTTGTTTCCCATCTCCTGCTCCCTGCCTGGTAAACATCCTTGACACCGTGATCAGGTTATCTGGACAATGGTCTGACTGCTGGGCCTTGATCAGGGTGATTGGACAATGGTTTGAATGACCGAGCTTTGATCAAGCTGATCGAACAATGACCTGAATGACCGTGCTTTGATCAAGCTGAGTGAACAATGATTTGAGTACCAAGCCTTGATCAGGTCACCAACTACAAACACCGTCTGGATCTGGTTATCAACTGCAAACACTGCCCTGATTGAACAATGGACTAACAACCAAAAGACTGGAATGAAAAAGTATAAAAGGCTTGTAAGCTGCGGAGTAAAGCAGCAGCCTCCTCTGTCTTGTTTCTAACGAGCTTGGGACTCTGTTCCATAGCCCGGGCTATTTGAATAAATCTGGGTTCCTCCTGCAGACGAAGGCTCCTGTGTCTCCTTTTACTACGTATGAAGGGTATGGAAGACTTGGGCAATTCCCCCGCCGCCGAGACCCAGTGAGTGGGTTATTCCGGTTCTTCACTCTGATGCACTTGAAATCATTTAGTATGGTTACAAATAACACGTGTCAGTTTGACACATTTCTGCCTTTTAAATGTAGTAAAGTGTGAATATATTTAAATTTCATTTTTGAAATGTCATTATTAATGCATAATATTATTACATGTACGAAACACAATGTATGAAAATTTCATGAAAGCATCATTGATTATGAATATGTAACACCTACTTTTCTTTTGTCATTTCAGGGCACACGTTTACTCTAAAAGAAACAAATTCTAATAATATTCAACATCATAATCAAGATTATTCAGCATAATTGATTGATTCTCCTTAGTCATTCACATGCAAATGATAATAAAGAATGATTTAAGATAAATTCCATAACATGAGAATTCATCCATTTACCCAATTCTAACACACGTTAATGAAATATATTCCTTTTTCCATTAGAAAATCACAATCTATATTATTTATATGAATAATATCATCTAAGCTACACTTTTTCTGCATGCTTTTACAATGCAGTAACTAAAAATTCTCTTGTTTTGTCATGTTTCTTGAACGTGTAGTTGGTGCACGTTAATTAATTTTCTCTCAGAAAGTGTCATAATCAGGTTTCTCAATGTCGCTAAAGTTTAATGCAATTTCCTCTCCATCAATAGATTCAGCCATGACTTCTCCTCTGCTGCCAAATCCTTGACCTTTGCATTGACCCCAGTTGCAATTTCAAACACCATATGAACAAAAAAGTCTGCAGCCAATTTTCCCTCCTGCTAAAGAGCAAATTGTTTCCTGCAGCCTCCACGTTCTGCATGAATTTGCAAACCCTCGCCTGGCAGTGTTTTGTTGAGCACCCTCCCTGATACCACACTTCTCCTTGCAAGGTGCTTGTAGTGTGTACACACATAAATTGGAGCCTGTTTGTGTGTTAATAAATGTAAGCTTTATTCCACGACTCCCCTGAGCAGGTTGACCTCCCTGCTCAGCTCCAACTCCACTTCTTTCTTGAAACATAACATTGCCAGTGTTCTGCATTCCACATTCCTTTACAGAACTCTGGCTTCACTCACATTAATACATGACCCAGTCTTGTAATGGTTAAAACATAACATTTGTCCTCACTTACAATATCCTTTACAAAGGAGAAAATATTACCAACACATAATATAAATAAAAACTATTAAACGACTGTACAAAATACTAAACCTACAAACTTAAGATAAAATATACAGATGCTTAACCTGAACACACAAATTCTTTGTGATTTATCGGAAATTTAATTTCTCATTTCTTTCTGCCACCGTCTTGCTCCTCCATGTCTGCTGAGCCTTCATTTTCTCTTATATTACTCTCGAGTTTTTTGCTCACAATCGTTCCAACATCCTTTCATTCCCAACCATTGTCTTCACACATATCTCTCACTTTTACCAACCTGCTCTTATTCTATCTTGATCCACCCTGCAATTCTACATTACTCCTCTCTACTTTCTTGACCACCTTGGGTTCCGAAAATACAGATCTTCTTTTTCTTATGCATCCTGGCATTTTAATTCTGACCTTTTGACCACACACCACATCAAGCTCCTTAACTCTGGTCCTCTCATCAAAATACTTTTTATACAAGATTTGCTTTTCACTAACCTTCTTCTGCAATGCCTTCTCATCAACCTCAATACCTCTTGCCTTGTAACCAAAAGCAACAGCCAGTTTCGATTTCCTCTTTCTCAGTAGTTCAAACAGAGATAAACCTGTGGTACAGTGTTTACTAGATCTGTATGCCCATAACATTTTGTTTACATAATTGAAAACATTTCTCCCATTTGCCCCTGCCTTTTGAATGCTTTCCTTCACAATCCATTTGACCCTTTCAACAAGGCCAATGGCCCTGGGATTGTATACTGCTGTTTTGCAATGACGAATGTTCCTGTGACATAAATAGGTTTTCACATCCTGGTAACAGAATTGTGGAGCATTGTCTGATGTAATTTCTTCTGGATAACTTTCTATAATGAATAATTTCTCCATGGATTGTATTACATTTTTACTTGTCACTTCACACATGAATTCAATCTCAAACTACTTTGAATACTAGTCTACCATGACTACCACAAACCTGTAGCGATGTCCCTTAATGTCAAAAGGACCCATTATATCTATGGCAACCTTCAACCAGGGACCAGCAGGATTACTAACAGGTTAAATTGGTTGTGTGTTAGTTTTCACAATCTTTTCACTCTTTCCACATAGAGTACATTATTTAACTACTTCTTCCACATCCTTGTCCATCCCTGGCCACCAGAACAATTCTCTCAACCTACTCTTTGTCTTGTTACTTCCCAGATGACCCTGGTGGCCACCATCTACAATTCTTTTCCTCAATGCCATGGGCGGAATGAATTTGCCACCTCTCGTGACATCCCATTCATCCACATTTAATTCATCTATAACTTGTGCCTACCCTTTCATGTCCGTAACATCAGACCAACCTTCCTTAGCATACTTGGCCAGCATTGCCAATTCTGCATCTTCCTTAACTGCATCCAACCATTCTTTTATTGTGATCAATTCTTCATCAAAACATTCTAAATCTGCAACCCAACCAAATTCTTGCAAGTCGTCCTCAGAAAAATTGTGTGCTTCCGCCACCACTTTGTTCCTAGTTAGAGCATCAGCTAAAACATTTTTTGATCCCGAAACAAATTGCATCACAAAATTAAATTCTTCCAGATTGGCCAGCCATATTGCAATTCTAGGTGACAAAATGCCCGAACCCTTTGTTGAAAAAACATTTATCAACGGCTTATGGTCCGTTCTGATCACAAAAGGTATGCCCCATAAATAAGTTTTAAAGTGTCTAGCAGCCCAAATAAGAGCTAATGTTTCTCTTACGATCACTGAGTAGCGTTGTTCCGTTTCAGATAATGTGCAAGAAGCATAAGCTATTACAATCTCTTCACCTTTCTGAATTTGTGTAAGAACTGCTTCTAATCCATATGCACTGGCATCAATGAAAAGCAGAGTCTTGCAGGACATATCAAAACTGCTTAAATGCAGTGCGGTTGCTATTTTCAACTTGATGTTGTCAAATTCCTTATGACAACCTTTTCACCACTCAAATTTGGAAGATTTCTTGAGTAAATTCCTCATTGACTTAGTCTTGTCCAAAAAATGTTCTATAAATTTGGCGTAAAATTAAATTACACCTAAAAAAGACTTTACATCATTCTTGTAGCTAGGTATCATACTTTTAACAACACTATCTACCAGTTTATCACAAGGTCTTACCCCATTGACATCAATAGTGTGCCCTAAATAAGTCACACTATTGACCTTAATTTTGCACTTTTCTGCTTTCACCCTGAGACCACTTCTTTCCAAAACATTCTTCAATTTATCGTCATGATCTTTCTCATCCTTCCCACATATCCATATGTCATCCTGAAAAAAACATACTCCCTTCATGTCCCCAAACATTTTTTGCATTAACCTCTGAAACACTGAGGCCACAGAGGCTAACCCAAACGTCATACGCTTAAAAAGATATGCCCCAAAAGGTGTGACAAAAGATGTTAAGTGTATGGAGTCACTATGCAATTCAATCTGATGGTAAGCAGATGATAGGTCAATTGTCGAAAACCATTGGTTCTTTCCAATGGTGGCAATCATCTCATTGATGTTTGGCAGCGGGTGTCTATCAATCCATATAGCATTGTTCAAATCCCTCAAATCAATGCACATTCTGATGGATTGATCAGGTTTTCGCACTGCTACAATGGGCGCCAACCACTCAGATGATTCAATTTCTTCAATAATATCTGCATCAATCAATTTGGTTATTTCAGATTTGACATTATCCCTCACAGCCAATGGTAAACTACATGCCTTATGAACCTTAGGTTGACAACCTCGACATAGTACAATTTGATGTTTAAAACCTTTTAACTTCCCTAATTTCTCAGAAAATACCTCTGGAAACATTTGTATAATGCTGTCTTCTTATGTAGTGGCCCCCACTAGAACCACCTGTTCCTTCGCATCTGGATGTAATTGCATTCCCATAGCAGTTTGGTGAATCAGACCAAATAAGGGTGCCACTTTCTTTGCAACATACACTCTTCCTGATATTTTTTTTCTTGCATGCAATTTCAGCAATAAAAAATCCCAACATTTCGAAACATTCACCGTTATATGATTTAAGTTTTACATCTGGTTTGCACAATTGCTTGGCTTAAAACATCTCACATTTCCTAAAATATTATTCTGAAATAATAGTATATCGAGCTCCAGAGTCCACCCACATATGGAATGGATTCCCATCAATTTTAATAACATACTTTGGGTCCCTTACCCTCAAGCGTCTCTCTTTATCATAATCGATGACTGACACGACTACTTGTTCATCACATTCTTCTCCATCAACATCAGTAATACACAAAATTTGATCATCAGACCCATCTTCATTCTATGAGTTAACGTAACTTATGTCACTTACAACTCCAACATATTTGGATAACATAGCTCTGCAAACACGTGCATAGTGTCCTAATTTCTTGCATTTTATGCATGTAACATTACGTGCAGGACATGAATTATCATTTGCCCAATGGTCCATATTGCCACATCTCATACATTAACTTTTCTGGCCCCTTTGATATTTTCCTTTAGTTTTCTCTTTGTTTTCCTACGCTGTCCTGCTGCTTTCGCCATACTTGTGACTATACAAATTTGTTGCCCTTCACGGAATTTCTCATCTTTTGTTTTATCCTGATTAACAGCCTTAACACATTTATTAGTTAGTTCTTCACTACTAGCAATATCGAGTGCTTCCAATAAAGTGGGATTGCGTGCACTCCATAATTGTTTTTTTACTGTAGGGTTGGAAGTATGCATCATGAGTTGATCACAAATATATTCGTCCTGATTACCCGTGAATGCACACTTCACTATTAATGCTCTCAGACCTGTTAAGAATGAATCAATATTTTCATCTCTTGCCTGTAAGCGAGAAAAAAACATTATAACACTGTAAAATAACTTTGTCTTATTACCAAAATGCAAGTGCAACTGTTTTATGGTCTTAGCATACAATAACAAACTATCACCTTCTTCCTCATTAGGAATATCAGCGAGAGTGCAATAAATTCTTAAACCCTCTTTGCCTAAAGAATGCAATAACATGGCTTGCTTCCTGTCATCAGCCATTCTTTCATGTCCAGCAGCCAACATAAAGATTGTACAACCATCAATCCACTCCTCCCATGGAGTCACAGGATCACCTGGATTAGGTAAAACATTGGCGGAACTAATAAATTGTGTGACATTGTGTACTCTGAAAATAATACATTAAAACAAATAAAGTTGTCACTGTCTTCTCACTGCACGCAAAATAATAATTTAAAATAAACAAAGTTGTCACCGTCGTCTCACCTGCTTGAAGAAATACGTAAAGTGTGCAAATTACCAGAATTTAAGTGTAGTTGCTGATATGGTACTACATTTAAAGTACACTCCAAAATGACTGCCACTGTAGTATTCTGATGAGCCTCCTCCAGCCGGTTTCAACAATGAAGAACGCGAAAAACTGAAATCCCTTCTTTATTTCTGTGCCCCTATGCTTCCCAAGCTGAAGTCCTTCCACAGTTTCGCTGGCTAAAATGCAATGAATTGAGAATGTTGGGAGAGAAAAACACCGCTGTGGCCAAAGGAATAGGTGAGTAGAACTGGTATCACAACTTGGGGCAAACGCTAAAAGACTGACAAAACTTACTGCAGTGTTATTTAAATTTTGCCTCAATCGCCCTGGGGCTTTCAGCACAGTTAATTGACTCACTCACGGTAGGATATTACGTTTTATTTGTACATGGCTCCCAGCTGTGATAATTGCCTGCTTTCACAATTCAGTTCCCCTGTCTGACCCGGGTCCAATAACTAAAGTCGGCAAAGTAAACTTGCACAAAGATCACGGCACAGGATCTCAACTAATTGGCAGTTTCAATAAATACAGTTAGTATGCTGCAGCTTTGAGTAATGAGAAGCCTGCAGTGTAAAACTCTAAATTGCTGACAAGGTAGTACCAGAAATCTGTAACTTGCAGAGCACTACACGATCCTTACCAGGCCTTCTGAACAAAGAGCACGATGCAATCACTAGCAAATCCAAGCCTGCTCACAGTTTCAAGCAAAATTAATAGTCTTCTCTCAGCGTGGATTCTTATCTGGGGAGTTGTTCGCTCGTCGCCAATTTGTTCTGTGTACACACATAAATTGGAGCCTGTTTGTGTGTTAATCAATGTAAGCTTTATTCCATGACTCCCCTGAGCAGGTTGACCTCCCTGCTCAGCTCCAACTCTATTTCTTCCTTGAAACACAACATCGCCAGTGTTCTGAATTCCACATTCCTTTACAAAACACTGGCTCCACTCACATTAATAAATGAGCCAGTCTTGTAATGGTTAAAACATAACAGTGCTGCATGCCTCATCACTGAAAAATGAGCTTGTGATCAAATTATACCCACTTTTATACATCTATACTGGCTCCTTCTCCTAGCTCTCATCAAAGTTAAGACTTATATGAGCTGTGAACACAAGAAAACCCAAATACTGTTGTGTAGTTCTTAGGGCCCCCCAGAATTCTCCCCTGCCTTTCTATGGGGGAGTGAGGGTCTTTTCTACTAAAGTTGTCACTCCGGGGTTTTTCGAGAATCGATATGTTTTGGAAACATTCACTAAACCCTTGCTAATCCTTTTCTAAACAAAAACACTCATGTACAGCTGGCTGTTGGCCATGGATGAAAAAAAAGCAGGTGACCCTTATACAGAATAAATCTGCTGTGCCTGAGGACATGTTTATGTACGTCAGGTACATGGATTAAGATAGGGTACCGAGAGCCTGTTGTCGAAAAGACAGAAGCGAGCTACTAGGTAAAAGGTCACCTGTGTAGAACCGTTATGCCGTGTGGATGGGACAAAATGTATGTAACTGGTATGTACATACTGGGACTATCCTAAAGGACATGACACCCACTCCTCATCAAAAGGTCAGCTAGGTAATGCTTAAATAAATGCTATAAAAAAGCATAGAAAGCATGTATATTAAAACATACTAAAAGCACTCAAAAAGGTCTTAAAATATTGTTAATAAAAGCAGAAAACATCTTTCCCTAAAAGTGTTCAAAAAAAGGTCCTTTATACATCCTTTATATATATGATTGCATAGTTTCTCTAAGCATCTTGAAAGTCACTACGCTCAGACAGAGCAGAGAAAAAAGGAATGATGAAAACAAGTCAGTTCGACCTTCAATTTGGCAGATGTTTTTTATAAATTTGCCAAATGTTCCCAGCACAGGAGAGGCCAGATTGTTTAAGAATCCTGCGCTGGAGACTCAACATCACTGAATATGTCATCCACAGGAGGCAGTCCTTCAAGCACCTCCAGTATGATATCAAGTGAACAGAGGTGGTCATCTCTGGTCCCCACAACAGACGTCGGGGAAGAATAAGATGCCTGTGTGCCTGTGACTGATACCTGTGTACCTGAGACTGATGCCTGTACATCCATGGTGGAGCCGATCTCCATTCCAACAGGAGCTAAAGAGTCCTGTGGAGGCTCTAGGAACGCCATCATACGCATGGGAATACGCTGTGGACAATTGTGCACGTGGGCCCGCAAAGGCGATAGGAGCATGTCTATGTCCGGCAGTGTAACCGATGGAAGTGTCAGACAGAGGTCCAACATGCATTCAAATCTGCAAAAGAGGCAGCAGAAGACTGGTAGAATGCAGCCAAGCGAGGCCGATCTGAAAGACAGGAACCAATGTTCACTCAACTCTCAAAGCCGAGGTATACCCACGAAGAACACCAAATGCTCACAACAACGTCTCTCCAGCAGTGTTCTCTCCATCTCTCGAGTGATGTTGGCATCCATTGCGAAGCAATAGGATTAAAATCAGGATGCCCGCTACTGAAAGCAGGACCAAAGGAAGCCTTCCAAAAACACTTCCAAGTACGAAGTGTATAAATGATGGAATCACTCCGAAAATGGTTTGAAAGGTGATCAGCAGGCCTGATCCAATGCTCTTAAATAAGTGTACTATCCCCCGTGTATCAGACATGTTAAAGATACGATGGACCATTTCTCCGAAATGGAGCGGGAAGTTTGTATGGACCAGAGCCTGTATCTCTGCCGAAGACATTGCAACCTGGAGATCAAAGATCTCTCTAGCTGAAGTTAAGGCCACTTTTTGCTGAAACAGCATGGCTTTCAGTCTGCTCAGAGAATCAAACCCTATGTTGGAAACATTCAGCAAAGGCCACAGTGGTGCCTCCCTAACTGTGTGAGCCGGGGGAAACAATACTTGCTTACAACAAACAACCCAGGAGTTGACGGTCAATAGATAAGCAATGCTGGGCGTCATACCACAGCAGCCTTGTTCATTCAGCATCAAATAACTCCCATTAGAAAGTAACTCAAAAACTGGATGAATTACCGCAACTGGGGACCATTTCAGGAAGCAAGACAAGTTTGCTATTGACGCATTACACGCTCCGTGCAACTATACTTCTTTACACACTAAAGACCCACTTAAGGCCTTTTCACAGTTTGAACCACTCAAAAAAACATCCCTGTCCTTGTTCCTGCACCTATATGTGTATGGCAACTTCCAGGTTTCTCGTATGCACCCTTCGCCCAACGCTTCATATCTGCATACTGGGTAATATTTCAGGCTGTACTGGAATTGGAATGTTGGGATTGGCAGTGTGATATAGCCATGGATTAACCATTCTGTAGATGGTGACTCTGCTACAGTAAAAGGTAATTTTCGCTAGTTTTTCAATGAGCAGCATGGTGTGCTTTGCATCTCTGCGTGCCATGGTCATTTGTCTGTCGGTCAGATTGTAAGCCGAAAACAGATTTGTGTCTTTAATGTATCGCCATGGAACATGGCCACAACGCAATGATTGAAGCGTCCAGCTTAAAAGCATAATAGCACGTATCTGTGATTGCCCATGTTGTAGAATAGACAAATCTTGTTCCTTTATGTCGATAGCTGAGGACACAATGTTGCCCAGTGAATAAATACGAGACAAGAGTGTGGTCATGCCTTTGTCTACCACAGCTAAGGCCTTTTCTAGGTTAATTCTATTGATTTCATGAATTTTCTCAGCAGCTTCCTGTTGGGAGACCTTCCAAACCTCATTATAGATGGCATACAAGAAGCGTTTCCTATGTGGTTTCTTGGGACCTAACAAGAAATCCCTAAGATCCATGTTGTCTGACAGAAGGGAAAGTGTTGTTTCACCTGTGAAAGTGTCGAGGTCTTTAGCCAATCTAGGCACAACTTCCCGACACTATAGGAAGTCACTACACCTGGGTCGTCTGTGTGTACATAGCATGGGTCGGGCCTATGGATACTTAACCCTTCGGTTGTACCCCTGAATCTCGAGTGACACCTATTCCTGTCTACTGGCCAAACCAACCACCCCTTCCAATCAGGAGATGATGAATTGTATGTACTTATACCATGTGTCCCCTCACTTGTTAGTATGTTATTTGAGATCCCCATAATAGGTGTGGGTGAGGGGAAGCTCAGTGTTTTCAGGTCTTTGATTTTTGCAAACCCATAACAGGTAGTCTGTTGCACTGTTCTGTTCAGGAAAATCATCTGTAACGGTATGAGGCAAGCTCTGAATAAAGCCTCAGTTCCCTGAGCCTGCCACTCTCTTGTCCCCAAGATAGATTTTGTGTCTGTGGTGTCTCTCCAGTAGTCAAAACCCTGTATAGACAGTTGGGAGATAAAAGGTGCTGAATATATCAGCTTCGTGTTTGTTAGCATAATTTTCTTCGCTGTTGCATTAGTCTGTGCAAGTTTGTAGTAAAACAATTCTGGGTTGGATGTATTGAACCCCGAAAAGTATGCGAACTTCTGTGCAAATGTGGCAGAATTACCTTTTAGCGGTGTTGGGAAATGTTCCCTTTGATGGTACACATTAGCAGCGCGTGGTACACTTGCTCTATGCAAAAAATGATGACCATAATGCTGATAACAAAACATGGTATCATAGTCAGTTGTATCTTCATACTATTCCCTGTAAGAAAATGCAGCAGATTGTTCTAAATCTGTGAGCATAGTATTTACAGTCTCAATGTCCCAATCATCAGATAGTGTACTGGGGGTAATGAAATCATTTAAAGAAATTTTAAACAAATGTGGAATTTTCAAATGTTCAGTGGGGCCATATACATCATATGAAACTTTATCCCAAACTATACCATCCGGTATTGGAATTGCTGTAATGTTCACCAGGGACAAGTCTCTTTGTTCACTGTGTGATGACATATGAGGTTTCAGGATCAAGTTCACGGATTGTACTGCAGAGCGTTCTGGGAGATAATGTTCGTTCAGAAGCAGAAAAAAGACAGTCACTGTGCCAATCCAAATTAACAGATATACTACCCCTATTGCAAAACAAATGTATAACCAAGGTGGCACTAAGTAAGTCTTTTTGAGCAAAAGATAGAATTGGCGAAATTTTTCCTTCTTTGAAGTGGGTGGTGTTTGATCAGGTTCACTTGGATCTGAAGAGAAATCATCAAAGTTGTTGACGCAGTTCGATCTATCTTTGGTAGCTCCGCAGGTTTTGTAGAACTGGCAGATGTGTGGTTTGAAGGCACATTAATGTAGACATCATTGTTGGGCCGAATTGCAACTTGCATTGTTGTTTCTTCTTGATGCTTTTCAATTTCAACTGGAATAATTTGTGCTCCATTATTTGGTACTCCTTCACTTTGTGTAGTGGAGTCTTTAAAGGTTATTAGTCTTTTCATCTGAACTTCCTGTATAGTAGCTAGAGGAGGTCTGCGGCTACTCAGGAACCCATGCGGCCTATTGTTGAGAATCGGCCACATGATGCGGTTTGATCAGATCAATGGAGACAAAACTTTTTTCTTTTTTGCCAGCTAGAGGCGAAAGTAGTACTGTTCTTGTTCCCACTACCGCTAGGACAGGTACAGCTGTTCTGTATGATGGCCCAAACTCTAATGTGTCCACGATCTTTTCCCTGACTAGGTCCCCAATGTTCGGGACCCAGGCAGTTCTTGCTGGAACTGGTTTCACTTCCCCAGTGGCGGTGCATTATACTTGCATGTTACTCTGTAACGCTCTGAATTCATTGAGTTCTTGTAAAACAGCCAAACGGTCATTCAGTTCAGATGGTTTTGCATCCGCCACTGTGCTGGCACTATCGAGATCAGGTACCCACATTCTTGTCCCAAACAGGATTTCATAAGGGGGACGACCTCCCAAGGATTTTCTTGGCATATTATTTAGTGCTCTCCGGACCCCATATAGGTGATTGACCCAACTACCACCCGCGCCTAATACCCTTGCTGTTAAGTATTGCTTTAGGTCCCGGTTTTTCCTCTCCACCACCGAATTTCCCTCTGGATGGTAGGGGGAGGAGTACTGCAAGGCCACACCCATACTTTCCATGGATTCCTTCTAAGCCCTAGAGCTAAACGCAGGACCACGGTCGGAATGTAACGTGCCAATTGCGTATGTCCCGATGAAGACTCGCAAATCCTTTATAACAGTTCGAGCATCAGCCGAGCGCTGGGGCCAAACCCACAGGAATCTAGAGCATGAATCCTCTGCCACCAAGATATACTTGTAAGCCCTGTCTGAATTTAAGGGGCCGTAGTGGTCCAAATAGACACATGCGAGGGGTCTGTCTGAAATCAGTAATGGTGTTTGTGGTGGCCTGCGAATGGTGGAACCCTTCATCTGCTGGCAAATATCACACGTAAGAACAGTCCTTCGTTTGTTTTGTCAACCCCGACCACCAGTAACGCTGCTTCAATAATGAAATTGTTTCAGTGACTCCTGCGTATGCTGAGCCCAGACCCTCGTGTGCAGCAAGTATTAAACCTAATCTGCAATCTTTGTTTGGTATTACTCTATCCCCCACTCCTGGAATTTGAGCATACGGTGTGTTGTGCGCATCTAACTTGTAGGAGTACTTGAGTGGAAAGCCTTTTGGCAGGATGGTAGAGCCGTTCTTTGTGGCATTGATAGCTACCAGTATATCTCCGTCTACTCTCGTGTGTGAACGAGTGATTGCGGCAATGGCAGCAGTCCGCACTGTCGCCTTGGCGGCTTCATCAGCCAGTGAATTCCCTTCAACGTATATGCCAACACGCTGATGACTCAAGGTGTGAATAACTTGAGCCCGTGGCAGGCATTCTTTCAGCTTCGCCACTTGTTCCCATAACAATTTATGTTTTATCGTGCCACCCTTGGCATCTCTGAACCCATTCTGGCCCCAGAAGTGAAGATATTCATTGTGATTGCACACAGTAAAATGAATCGCACATAATCAGTGTGGGGAATTCCTGATCCGTATACTGTAGGGCTAGTATCTGGGCCTTCAGTTCTGTCAGCTGCACTGTACAATCTCCCAGAGATTGCGTAGTTGTATTGCTGGGATGGAACTTGCTGTCCCGCATTCGACCTTTCACTATAGCACACGCGGCGCTATATTGCTGTTTACTACCTATGGCAGGCTGAGCAGATCCGTCAGTGTAAATAATGTATTCATACTGATCAAGAGGCAAGATTTTATTCGGGAGAGGGTATTCTTGTTCGTACTGCAGAAATGCTTGTGTTTTCAGTGTAGGATCATATCTGTATTCTACATCTGTTGCAGTGAGAGAATTAGCCCATTGTATCCAACGTGGATGCAATGCCTTTGCATTTGGAATGCTGTGTTTTGTCACCGCTTCTAAAGTCGGTATCGGGGTCACAACGAAAATGCGTTTCCCCTGTACTAGTGCTCTTTCTCTCCCTACAGCAGTCTGTACTGCCGTCAGTATTTTTTCTGTTGCTGCAAATAGATTTTCAGCATTCGTGTATAGATGAGATTTGTACGCGATTGGAACTGTCTCACCTTCATTGAACGTGATGACCCGTATTACCAGGTTGCGGACGTTTACTCATGTCTGCAAGTGTTTTGAAGTTTTCATGTCAGCCTGAACTGAACGTAGAGTTTCTGTATGTTTTTCAGTCCATTTGTTTGATGTGATATCTGGTCTGATTAGGTCGTAGAAAGGTTTTACTCTTTCTGCATAGTCTTGAATGTATGTTCTGCCAAAATTTAGAAATCCTAAAATGGATTGTAAACCCTTCAGAGTCTTTGAAGGCTGGATTAGCTCGCATTTAAAAAATTAATTTGCAGCCAGGCTCTTGCCTTCACATGACAGCTCGTATCCCAAAAATAGGATGCTGAGATGGGCAATTTTCGATTTTTTGACGTTAAATTTGCAGCCCAAATTGGCAAAAACAGCAATTATGCTGTTCACCCTGCACAAGTGTTCAAGTAATTCATCGTCCGTCAGATAAATATCATCTACGTACGACACTACCTCCTCATCTCAAGTTTGTAATAGCTCTGACACTCTTGCCGAGAATAACCCGGGGCTGTTCTTATAGCCCTGGAGCAGGTGACAAAATTGACGCTGAGTGCCGAGGGCAGAAAATCCAGTCAAATATCTGCTTTCAGGAGCTATATTTTGTCAGAAGAATCCATTCCAGATATCTAGTGTTGTTTTGTATTTTTTCCGCACAATGTTATTCATTAATGCGGCACTATGTGCGTTCTGAACTGCAAATGTTTTGGGCATGTGTTCAAGTGTCTGTAATCTAAAACCAAACGATCTGTGTTGTCAGGTTTCATTACGGGAAACAAAGGGTTGTTCATTGGCGAGGTGCAAGGTTCAATCACACCTTGGTATTCAAGTTGGTCTAAGATTTCTTTGACCTGTATCTTTGCCTCATTTGTAATAGGGTACTGTCTTTGTGGAGTTGGAGTCATTTTTAATGGGATCTCGTGGTGTTTGGACTCCACGTCCCACCCTACATGGTTGCGGTATAATGCTGGAGATAGCGCTTGCGCCCACTCCCGCGCGTATGAGTGTTTTAAGGATACAGGAATGAGGTCGGAAAAAGCAGGCAAAATGACTCTTTCACCTTTTGGGCAATCCATTATGAATTCAGGCGGCCAATCTTTTTCTGCTAACAGGATGTCGTATCCAAATGTCAAATTTTCCCAAAAAGAGACCTTTAATTTTTCTTGAGCTGTCCCCCTCTATTTGGAGATTAATTTTATGTAGATGGTGTGGGATACTCATTCTTGTATCAGGTGTTTCTACCGTGATGTATTCATTCAATACTGCTGTCACCAGAAATTCCTTCAGGTTCTGGCGAGCTATTTTTACTTCTGCCGCGCTGTCTAGCATCGTCAGAGCCCATTCCCCGTTCAGAAGCTGTGTCCTCAGTAACCTGGGCATTTCTAAACGTTAAGCCAGCTATTTTCTTCTTTTTGCATTGAGTCTTTGCTTTAGGTTGCTCTTACTGTTTGATAATGAAATCTGAAGTGCGATGTGTTTCCCTTTTTCCCTTTGGTCGATCTTCAATTTTTTTATCTGACCATCCTTGCCTCTCCGAGCTCTTTGATGAACCCTGAAAGGAACGTGTATCAGTATCCTGATACCTGTCAGGTTTCCTAATGTTATCACAATTCCTAAGGTTGTACCTCTTTTCAGAGGACTCCAGTTGGGGAGACCCACCCCTTGATCGTGAAGTGTTTCTGTTATTATTATTTTTAGATTGATTATTATCCCATTTATTTTTAGAAGCAATGGGTGTTTGAGTTATCCTTATCAGAACTACTCACCACTTGTGGTTTCCCTGGTTTGGCTCCCAAACTATCTCTACCTAGTGAAGCATAGGTTTCTTCGATAATTTTTGGTAATGCACGCGCTTTCCCTTAAGCAGTGGCATATGGCCACTGCTGCTGCTTCCCCCTTGATGTTGCTCAGCATAATTGCCAAGACTTGGTCAAAATTACCCATCAGTTTCATCCTCAAGTCCAGGGCAGGTCCTGCCCTGTACTTGTTCTGTATTTGTTTTAATACTTCAGGAATAACTGATATGTACTGCAGCAAAGATTGTTCCCCATATGGTACAATCCTCCAGTGAGAGAACCATTTCCATTGGCAAGCAAATTGTTAACATTCTGTGTTTTTCCTGCAGATCCGTATGGTGAAATACTGCTTCCAACTGTGCTTTTTTTTAAGCAATCCAGAATGGTACTTGAAACCTTGTTGATGGGAACACACACATTATTGCTTTTAGTGTCTGTGGACTAATTATTGGTGTGAGATGAGAATGGGCTGTACCAGGTGGAGCAGATCTCGCAGGTTGTAATGTGAGTGTTCGCATGACGAACTGGACAATGTGTCTGTATAGACTGACTACCTCTTTATAAAGTGTACGCACTTCCCCTACTGGGAGTGTGTCTATCTCAGGATGTGGAGTGTAAGTCGCTAAGACTGGCCATGTCGCTCCTCCTATGCTGAGCGGACCGAGTCTTACGACTGAAGTTGTGATTTAGGGTGCCTTTAAACCACTTTTATGTTGCTGGTATGTTAACCGAACTTCAATGTGCTCGTATGGGATGTTTTCTTCCGGTGGATCCACTTCAATGCATTGGTGGAATAAATGTGTCGGTGGATCTGCAGGTGGGAATTTTACCCAGGAATAGAATACCTCTGATCCGAACACCTCGTGTGCCTCAATCACGAATGTAACATGGCCACCTGTTGCAGGTAATCCATGTTCTAATAATTTCAGAGTTACTGCCTGTCTACAGTTCTCTGTAATGTTAAGAGCACTTGCAAATTCATCTCCTTCCGCGCTTCCACTGCTACTTGCAGATTCAGTCATTTTGAAAGGAGAAGAAAGTAAAGGTTTTAAGAGGTAGAGTTTTGCACAATATGGGAACCTTTAATCCTTACAAGCTTGTCTAAAACCATCAGCCAATACACAGGGTGTGCCTGCTTAACTGAGGCGGACTATCCTTCCCCCTTCAGACGTCTCTGAAAAATGTGAGTAGGGCTTTCTGAGAAAGCACGACTGAACTACTCAGATTTTACTGTTAATACAAGAACCAAACCCACATTGGGCGCCATGTCGTGTAGTTCCTAGGACCCCCCAGGACCTTTGCGTTTTGGATGACCTAAACTGAGGGCTTGGTGTGCAGACAGACTCTAGACACCCCCACAGGATGAGTCAGCCGTTAGACCAGCTAGCTCTTCGGTGCCACTACCACCTCCCTGTATTCTACAGCGGTGTGTGTAGTTTCAGGCAACCACCAAACATGACAACCCTGATTCCTCAGGTATCGTGGAAACTATACAGTATCTTTCGCTCAGTCACTTGTGCTTACTTTTCTCAGAGTACACATAGAATGACGATTGGAACAGTTTCAATCAGTATTTATTGGTCAAGCGTCAGTCTAGTGTGAAACATATTAGCTGCAACAACCAAAAGACAGGAGCAGACAAATGTGATCGCTAGTACCAATATCGTAAATAGCAGATGCATTTCTATCATATTGCTAATAAGATTAATAAAAGCAGATTATATAAAACAATAGCATTGGCGTACTGCTACGATGCATCGCCTACCTAAATGTACCTAACCTAGATATGTAGGTGAAGCATGTGTGTCTAAATGTTAGGATAGATCCTAATGGAGCCACGAATCCCCCGGAGAAGTGCTAACCCCTCACCTGATGGTTCTGAATGAAGGACCCCATCTCTGCGTCGAGGATGGCACCCTGCAAGGGATGTCAGGTCTCTGCTTATGGAAGGATCAGCCTGCAGAGTCTCGGTCCAGCCTGGAAGGAATTCTCCTCTGCCTTTCTATGGGGGAGTGAGGGTCTTTTATATTAAAGTGGTCACTCCGGGGTTTTTCGAGACTCGATATGTTTTGGAAACATTCACTAATCCCTTGCTAATCCTTTTCTAAACAAAAACACTCAAGTACAGCTGGGTGTTGGCCATGGATGAAAAAAAAGGAGGTGACCCTTATACAGAATAAATCTGCTGTGCCTGAGCACATGTTTATGTTCGTCAGGTACAGGGATTAAGATAGGGTACCGAGAGCCTGTTGTCGAAAAGACAGAAGCGAGCTACTAGGTAAAAGGTCACCTGTGTAGAACCGTTATGCTGTGTGGATGGGACAAAATGTATGTAATTGGTATGTACCTGCTGGGACTATCCTAAAGGACATGACAATGCCTAACTTGAAAACTCACCATCATCTGTCAAAGTCACACCCACCACATCTTCAACCAAATGATCCTAGAAATACCAAACACAAAGAAGGAGAAAACAAGCTAGATGATAAATCCTCTTCTCCTCCCCCACTCCACCATTTGGAACAACTTCCTCAGTCCTAGGGATCGATTTCTCACTTATGTCTTTCAGAAACAATATCAAAATCTTCTGCTTGCAGTATTTCCCCAAACTCCACCATCCCGCTCCTGGTCTCTGTAAAACTCTACGGGGCATATTCTCAAGGAACTATCGCCGAGTTACCAGCACTTTATCGCAGCCAAAGTCGCGATAAATACATCGCCCCATTCACAAGCTGGTGTTAACAGCCTATACCACCAGTTTACCCGTGATAGAAGCCGCAAACTACATCGCCACAGAAGGCCACGGCAACTATCGCTAATGAGATGCAGAGTAGGCGTTCCCGTGCAAAAAGCCGTGACAACACCACAACACAACATTCTCAACGACCAGCCACATCTGCGATGAGAACACAAAACATGCGATAAGGCGCGTTAACTGCAGGAAATTAACACCTGCTCTGACCTGGTGTAAAGTCAGACGACAACCGGCACCATCAAAGGGAGCACAGCCCAGAGCCACACATGAAGAACAACAGATGCCATGGAGCCACTCACCAGCATCCCTGAGCCCTGAGAGGGCAACAACACCCACCGCAAACACCCCCAGGACCCCCCCCCCCAGGGGCACCACCCCCCCCGGACAAAGAAATGTCACAACAACATTACCAAAATTATGCACAAAACAATTCACATGAAGCCGCTCAATCACAACACCTAACAGGTCCCTCATCTGAAACAGTTTCCAGAGACATGAATGGCAGAGACCATACAGTTGCACACGCCATCATCGCTTGCCCGCCCCTGCACACACAGGCTGCTGCAGCCCGCCCCTCCCGCCGCCCAGCGGTGGTTGCCCGACCCTGCGCAACCAGGCCCCACTGCTCACCTTCCGCCACCGGCGTGTCTCCAAGAGGGCCCACCACGTGCCGGGGGGGGATCCAAGCCCGGGGTCCGCGACCCTGGAACCCTCCACATCATGCAGCCAGACACCGCGGGCCACCAGGTCACACACCTGATTCTGGGTCTTGATTTCGCAATGGCAGAGAAACAATTCAGTGCACAGGGCATCATCGCAGGCTGCACACCCGCTCAGCCCAATAGGTGCCACTAACTCTATGAACCGCGAGGCGACGCCACGTGGTGGGAGGCACACACTGCCCGCTGGCTCAGGCCTACACTGCGGTCCAGCAGGGCTCACACTAAACCTTGCCAGTCCTGACCGGCAGGACGGCGCATCATCGCAGGCTGCACACCCACTCAGCATTTCAGGTGGCCCTATCTCAGTGCACCGAAAGACACAGTCTCGTGGCGGTGTGCCTGTGCCTGCCGCAGTGTATCCGGTGCCACCAAGTCTGTGCACCGCTAGCCATGGACCCTTCATGATTGAGTCCCGTGGTGTGGACGCCATCATGTCACCCCCGGCACTGGGCAATGTGAGGTGGCAGGGCCCTAGGCCCTCATGCATAAATGAGAACCACACGGAGACAGCCAGTCAGAGATTGGAAATGGCGTCCAGCACGTGCGCCAGGGCCTTTTTATTGGCAGGGTCACATGTCCTGTGACGCCTGTGCTGGATGGGTGTGGTGAGGGTGTAAACATCCGTGAGGGAGTGGCTGTGGCATGCTGACAACTAGACCTGTGAGCAGCAGATCCCTACAGGGAAGACCTGGGACATGTAGCCTTGTCGTCCCCCCCTGTGAGGGTAAGCGGAGTGGGCTGTCCTTGAGTATGCCAATCCAGCGTAAGGGTGTGAACAATGACCCCGGGGCCCTGGGCGTGGTTCCGTCCTGGGCCGGACAAGGAAGCGACTAATGGATGTGTCGCTGTCAGAGTGTCTGCGCCACACCGACGCAATGGGCAATGTGTCACCCTGTGACCCAAGTCCCACAACATGCGCAACATGGACGTAAGGGGAGGTCACTGACCCTACATTCATACCTACTTCCACACTTGAAAGATCATAGACATGACACATCTGTGTTAACATGAATGTTTATTGCACATTCAGTGGTGTATTGCAGCTGGAGCAGTACAGGGCCATGCAGACCCCACTCTGCATTGTTGGCAGGTGGAGGGCGTGCCAGAGTCCCTCAGGGAATGACGAGTACATCGGGGAAGGAAGAGTTCAGTACGCAGTCTGATATCCGTGTCGTTGGTGGCCAAACAGATTATGGCAGTCCATGTCGTGGTCCAAGGTGAGTGCCGCTGAGTGCATCGGGGGACAGTGGCAGCTGATGATGCAGAGGGCAGAACCAAGCAGAAACAGGCCACATTTTTGGAGATGGATGCTACCGCTTCCTTCTCACCACCAAGGCGAATTCATCCGCATCTTTGTCCTCTGCTGTTGCATGTGCCTCACATGTGGGTGGTGGTGTTCTGTCTCCAGCACTGTGTGGCAGTGACACCCCAGGGGCTGGAAGTGGAATGTCTGCCGCACTGTGTGGCACTGACACATCAGGGGCCGGAGGTGTGGATGGGGTGGTAGCAGCAGCATGCATCAGCGCCAGGCCTTGTGGCAGCAATGCCATGAGGATGGTCTTTATGTCATTGAGGGACCCAGCTACCTCTCGCTGGTGTGCAGCCGTGGCAGCCGCTCTTTCCGCCCGCGTCCGCTCCATGTTCTCCATGAGCCTCCGCATGAGTCCCAACTCCCGGGCGAGTTCGCTGGTGGCACTCTGACTAGTCAGTTGTTCTTGTCTCTGAGTCAGGACTCTGGCAATGTCAGCCATGGTTCATTGGAGTGCATGGAGCGGACTGTGGGTGTCCGTTAGGGACTGTGAGTGGTCCCTGATGGGACTTAGACACCCACGTATGGCGTCTAGTTTGTCTGCCATGAGGTCGAACCCCACCTGCACCTGTTCAGCCAGCTTCACCTGGCACCCCAACACACGGCGTTGGAAGGCCATGTGTTCGTCGTGGGGGTCCTGGGAGGCAGCCGTGGTGGTGGGTGCTGCCTGCTGTGTGTTCTGTGCAGGGGGTGGGTGCTCTTCGTAGCAGCTGGGCTGGTCTGCTCCTGGAAGTGGGCTGCAGAGGCTCTCCACGAACTGTTGGAGGGTGTCGGAGTCGAAGGAGTGGTGGTCCTCTTCGTCATCAGAGAAGAGAGGTTGGGAATGCTCTGCAGGGGGTGTTGGATTTCCTCCTGCAATGTGAAGGGGAGATGCAGATTAACAATGTGTTCACATGTATGTTGACGCATTGTACATGTTTACATTCAGACTGCATGACAGTGTACATTGTGACTGTGTGTGGGGAGCTGCCTATTTGATGCGGGACAGTGGACATTCCGACAACTTCACGGATGTGTGTTTGTACTTGTGCATTGTCAACTCACATTTCCCTGCATTGCCAAATGTGATTGGCCAGTATCTACGCACATGCGGCACCAGTTGTGTCCCCTGTTCTGTTGTGGACGTGTTGCGGTTTGTACCGCATCGTTGTCAATGTTGATGTGGTCTGCATGTAATGTGTGTGTGCCGCATTTAGGGTGGGTCGCACATGGGGCTCAGTTTTGGCTGCACCTCATCACTTACATGGGGTGTGCCTATGGCTTCTGTGCTTATGCAGTGCTGAGATGTTGCATACTTGTGTGCATTGGTCTCTTGGTGGGAGTTGGGTGTCTGGGGCATGGTCTGTCCGCAGATGTGCTTTGCTTAATTGTGCATGTGTGCCATTGTACCCATCTCCCCCCGTCCCCCTGGTCCCTGTTGGGTACTCACCCTGTTGCTGTTGTGTCCGGTCATGTTGAGCAGTGTCCGGTCCCCCAACTCCTGCCACCGTCTCCCCACTGATGACTGTGGACACCATTTCCTCCATCTCGTCCAGCTCTTGGTGTGTCGCTGGGCTCCCACCTCCAGTCTGCATTGCTGCCTTCAGGTTGTTGGCGAGTTTCAGCTTGGTTTTGCGCTTGACATCATTCCAGCGCCTCTTGACCTCGTCCATTGTCCTCTTCAGCACTCCGACTGCATTCACCTTGTCCACGATGAACTGCCATAGTCCATTTTTTGTTGCCAATGACACAGTGGAGGTGACGAACAGTTTTTGATGGTGTTCTATCACCTCCGTTATCAGGATCCTGTTTTCCGGCGGACTGAACCGCTTCTTCCTACTCTTCTTGTCCTTGCCCTTCCCTGACCCCGAAGTTCCAGGATAGGTCCTCCGGGGGGCTTGTGGGGTTCTGGTTGTCCTCTGCACTTGCTCCGGCTGCCTCCATTGTGCTTCGCTGTGATTTGGCATTTGTTTGTGGGTTTTTTTCCGTCTTTTATGGTGCATTTTCACGCATGACGCGTTGGAATTGCAGGCCTGTGGCTGATTTTTGTATCGGGGTTTGCGTCATCGCAGGATTTTTCGCGTTGGTGTTTCGCATTTTTGCGGTGTCGCGTTGATTTTAGCGCGGTCATTGGACCCATTATCGTGGGACTATCGAATGGTGCCGCCTGCTTGAGAATTCCACGTTGACACGGTGTTATTTTCCCGCGATGGACTGCGATGTGAAGAGTTGCGTTAAGCTACTTTTGCGGTAGTTATTAATTATTCAGTGAGCTACAACTAAATCTATGTCAATGCAAACCTCCTGTGTGTGTCTTCCAACACCTCTGTGCCCTCTCCATAGCCCCAATGTGGCAGATCTGTAGATGTTCACCCTTGCTTCTTTAACCAACATGCAGGAGCACATATTTACTATCATATATTATTATTCAGCAGTATGTATTTGCAATAGTAAAAAATGCCTCTTTTTGCATGAGCACCCCAATATTTTGGACTGATGCTGATGGTGTTTTGACTTTGCTAACCAGGTCCCAGTGCATGTGCTCTGACCCATGAAAATATTTTGAAATGGGCTAGAATCCTAATTGCCACATTTAACTGCCCTATAAGTCCCTAGTATATGGTATAAAATATACCCAGTGCCTGTAAGTTACATGTCAGTAGTGGACTGCAGCACTTATTGTGCTACTCGTAAACTGACAATGCAAAACGTGACTGCAGGCCTGCCACCAGTAACCTGGCTGTGCAGGTAAAACTGCAACTTCAACTTGTTAAATTAACCCCTTTTTTCAGGCCTAAACCATCCTTTTGAATATTTATAGGTCATCACTATGTAGGCTTTACAAATGCTCCTAAGACAGGGTGCATGATATTTAAAAAAAAAGGATACATAAAAGTTCAATGTTACACATGCCCATACAGTGACAATGCCCTCAAAGTTATTTTTACTGTGGCAGCATTAGCTGTTCCATAGGAAAGCATTGTGATCTATTATTACATTTAATAAAGCTATCTCCACCTAGGAACCAGCTCAAAAATATGAATTCTTGAACTCTTTAATATATTTATTACAAATCCAATTTATCGGTAAAGTTGGATTTGTAACAAATATTTTTACAAAAGGTGCTTTTAAAAGATCACCGTTAATCTAGCTACATCCTCTTGATGACTATTTGCATGAGCTTCCAACTGTCACACAGGAGATGAATAGCTCCTTGATGAGGTGAGAACCGGTTCCTAGAGGTGAGACAACGGCCTTGAGTGTGTGGAGGTGGTTTGTTCCTCTGACAGGATGACCAGCTAAGCCGTGCCTAGTAACTTAATTAATTTCAAAGGATGCCTATCCTGTCACTGGCAGATGTAGCCCACACCTGGGCCTGCCTCCCTTTTGTCTTATTAGCCAGCCAGGCTCCAATCCCAGTTAGAGAGGAGCTGCCCACAGGACTGGTTTTGAATGACCACCGAGTAGGGCTTTCTCATTTCCCTGACCATGCCTCTAGGATGGGCACAGGAGCTCTGCACAGGGGAAGAAACGTTCTGCCATGTGGGATGTAGGTAGAGAATGGTACTGTGGGTTTTTTTGCAGTTGGGCGCACAGGCGCTGCTGCAATAGTGGGTAGGATTGCCCCTGGGATTGATTTTTTATTGGTTATGGAAGGACAAGGAGTGACCCCTACCCCTAAGCTAGTGTCAGTCATAAATGTAGCACCCCTGGGCTCCTTCTTCAGAACAAGACTGGACCTGTGGAAGACAAAAGACGGACTGCACCTACTATTGAGACCTGTGAGGCGAACCCTAAGGGATGGACCAGCTCCCACTAATACCCAGGACAAAGAAGTGGGCTTCAAGGTGAAACTGGCTGACCTCCTGTTAAACTTCAGGGACACAGAAGCAAAAGTTGCAAGAAGCTCAATTTCCTGAAGAAGCCAGCTGACCAGTTTTAACTGGACCCTGCTGATGGCTTTAGTAGGAGTGAATCCTGACCCTCAAATCCTATTCCAGACGTCCTGGCACATTTGGCTCGTGCCATGGTGTACTCCTACTTCCTAATTGTAAAAGCTGACACAAAAAAAACGTTTTGCTGAATTTCTGCCTGAAGAATCATCATAGGACTGGGACCAACCTTCTAGCCGATTCGCCTGGGGTGCGTCGCCGATGGGTTTAACTTCAATTTTGCTCCCTCTACGTTCTTCTCTGCAGCAACAGATCCCATTCAGTGGGCCTGACACCGGACTGGATTAGATGACATTGAACCCCCTTTGGCTACAACCTGCAGTCTTGCCCCGCTGACGAGATCTGACTTTCAGAAAATAGTTGAGTCTAAGTCCGAAAGTAAAAAATCTTCACCAGGCCTGACGCCCAGCAACATCTTTTTGACGTTGAAGGCTTTCTGGCTGCAAACTCTGGACTTTTTCCCACTTCTAGTTTTTCTTGCCTTTGTCGACAGCTTCACTGAGACCTCATCCTAAATCAGCCCGTTATCAACATGTCCGTTTTCAGATCGAGCTTGTAGCGTTGCCCCTCTGATGACTGTATCTTCTTGAAATTTTTCTAAGTCTGGAGGTTACTCTTTGATCAGGACCAACCTGGTCCTCGTATTCGACCCATGCTCCATTGCATTCCTTAGCTGACAAAAGGAGTAATAATACACTGAATTATAATACAGCTAACAGTGCGTTCCAAATGGTAGTTTAGTTTTTTTTGTGTACTATTCCCAATGGTACTCTCATGATTTTTGGGACATTACAGTCTGATTCCCAAATATATTATCAACTTATCTTCTGCACGAAAAATTCTCTTCTGATTAACTTCTGATTCACAAGCTAGTTCAGTTTGAATGCAGAGGTGTCATCTAGCACGCAAAATCATTCAGTGTATGCATTCAGCCGTCGTGAGGTACATCTACATTCCTACATATGCAGAAGTTGGTGCTCCTATGGGGGTGCCTGATGAGTCTTCATTAAAAAGTAATACAGATCAAATGCAACCCACACAGCAAGGGCTTGGGGAATTCACAAACAATCGTAAAACATTTTCTGCAGATGTTTCTTTTCCAATGTTTCGATATTTCAATTTAATTGCCCAACTATACTTCAAAATATACCACTTTGCTATTTTTTGAAGTGTCTTCTGCATCTAATCTCTAGTTTGTTTTGTGAAATAAATCGTCCCAAAACTGCCAAATGCCCACTAAGTTTCTGTTTCTGTTTGGAATAACAACAACATTGTCTGAAATGTGTTGTCTCAATTTTTAAACTCAGGGGAGTGCCCTCAGCTTTTTGTTCCAATAGTGTTTCTTAGCTGTAATGTGTATTACCAATAATTGAGGTCAGAAGGGTTTTAAAATTACATTATTTGCGCCTTTGCGTGAAAGCTCGATGGTGAGGGAAACTGATTTTGCTATTAATTTAGAAACAGATTAAAACAGGATGTACATACAAAAAGGCAAAGTGGAATATGGGATCTTCTGTACAGTTGTGCTAACTGGACCACCAGAGCACTACATAAGTCATTGACAATGGACATATGTCCTCGTTGGGCCTTGGACAAATGTTCTAAAGTTTCTGACTAAGTAAACCATGATGTCAACTGCTGTTGCTTTCGCTAGGCTGGTCGTACCGTTAGTCTTCTGTTTTCAAGTGAGCACATATTACTTAAATGGAGATGTGCTTCGTTTGATTCAGTGACTCAAATAACATCTCAGGCCCAGATCAGTTGTTGCATGGTAAGTGTTCAAATGGTGCCCTGGGGTGTCCTCAACCATCCTGGCCATTCTCCATGCTATGCTGCCCTCTGTGGTATATACTGGAACTAGAGATGCAGCTATAGAAGTATGAGAGGAGTCAGTAATTCTTTATACCTTTGCCCACAATGGTGCATAGCAATAGATGGGACTTGTGAGATTGCTCTGATTGCCATGTGCATTATAATACAGAAGATGCTAGAAGCAAATGTATAAAGAAAGCATTTGTCATGCTGGTGCTTCTCAGACCAGAAAATCTAGGATGAGTGTTCATCATGCATTCACAGGGAAAGCTGTGAGTGGATGAAATTTACTGAAAAGCTTTACAGACTTCACATATGTTGCGAAATGCATTGTGCTCGGTACAAAGAGCCGCAAATTTAGAAGATAAAATATATTGAAACTTGTTTATGTTATTTTTGGTATGATAAACTGTTCGGATGAAGAAACTAGTCCTCAGAAAACTGCTGCCATGTTAACTGCACGTGTATTTGTTATTTTCTTCCCTTTTTTTCTAACTGTGTAGCCATAAACCACTCCCACTTTCTATTGTAATTCGTAGCTGGGGCTGGGCAGTGTCGATTTAGTCCCAGAAGAGGAAAAGCCAGACTTTTAACCTGCTCTCTGACCCTAAACTTTCTACTAAACACTGATCATTTCGATGCTTCTTGCTACATTTTGGGGGCAGAGAAAGATATTAGAGTGGTTAAAAGGGAACCACCAAAATGTCTATTGACTTTTGAGTGCTTGGGTATAAAGCACGAGTGGAGGGTTGAGCTAGCAGCCTTCAAGCACTTGCTTTGTGCGCAATCTTTTTCAACTGCTCCACAACCCAAGATTTCTTCAACTCATATTTAATAAGCGTTTTATATGTGCAGATGAGACTTCATCCTGTTTAGTCAGTCATTCGTCTTCCTGGCACACTCATGACAATTAAGTTGTGGATTGTTAAATTTGCGTTAATTAAGTAGCCTGCTGCAGCAGATTGAGCATATACTTTTGTAGCAGGTGAGTTCTTCTTTTTAAGCAAATTAACTCAAATATATGCAGATAAACTGCTTGTGCAATATGTGGGATTCTTCCTCAATAAATTGATTGTGGGTCACTAAAAGTAGCACCTACTGTATATAATGTGTTCATTCACCTGCTGCGTTAAACAAATCAAAAGTATACAATAGATTACTACAGCCTATTGTATGCTAAAATACTACTAGACCACGAAATGCCCCAGCTGACACTTGATTTGTTGAGAGCAAGGGAGGATAGGCATATTTGGTCAATATGTGCCATTCAGAAGACATTTGCTCTATTGTCTATTCTTGAATAACTCAAATTCGGGACTGTTTAATTCCAAAATTTCGTTTCCTGGTGAAATGTCCGAGTACAATAATATTTAGAGGTTATATGGGTATTGAAATCCATCATCCTAAGAACAAAATAAGAAGTCATATCAAGTGAAATCTAGTAAGCAAATTTGAAAGGTTTCACTGCCTCTATGACTGTATATAACAAGTAAGCAGTCTGCACACCAGGTGGAATATAAACGTTAATGAGAATTGAATACAAATTTCTCCCTTGGTAAAATGAAACAGCTATAACAATTACTATCATTTAATTGAGAGGAGCTTTTAATCTCCAAAAATTTCACACTAATTTAGATGACGCTATCATGGCTACACCATCCTTTGCATAGCCACAAAACCCGAAAAATACTTTTGGGTACCTAGCCGCCTGCTTGTATCAGACAGGATTAGGTCTGATGTGACTGATCCCGAATGATCATCTTGATTTTGGAGCTGACCATAGCATGAGTCAAAATCTCTAGTAGAACGCGCGTGCCAACTACGGTAGTAATTTGTAAGGTTGAACTTGCTGCTAACACGTCTTCAGAAAAAACCAAGAAGGAAGAGGGCAGATTTTATTCATCCTTATACAAGCCTCAGATCACAACCTAATGGTTTTTGACAAACTCTTCCCAACCATCTTGAATAAAGTGGCTAACATCAAATACACCCCCCTCCGGTGGTGTCGTCCTCCCTATGGGCCCCCAGTATCTTCAAAACCTATCCCATACCCCTTTAGCACCCTCTGTTGTCCCTACCTTAGATCCAAAGGGCCCCCCTTTAACTACCTCTACCCATAAGTACAATTCTCCTTCAATGCCTGATGAGAATGAGCTGCGACAGTATAGTCAGAATACTACTAGGCTTGCTACCCCCTCCTCTAGGATAGCCAGCTCTATCTCCCCTAGCTCCACAGCTCACAGCATTGCCCCGATTCTCCCCATAATCCCTTCCCCCAGCCCTGACCGTAATCCCAGCCTGCTCCCACTGGCGTCTGGGGGTCAATATCCATCACACCCTGCCTCCCCTATTTTACCCAACCCTCCGAACACCCAGTTCCAATCCCTGGAATCTCTCCCCTCTGAGCACATACATTCGCCGCCTGCCCTACTGTCCCCCGCTTCTACTAGCTCTCTACCAGCGCAGGGTCCACAGATCCTAGCCTCCCAATCCCATTCCCACTCCTTAGTGGAAGACAGACTTAATGAGATCTCACTCTGCCTCCTACAACTTAAGTCAGAGGTACGTAGCCTATTGCATATCTCCGCAGAACTGGCTGCCAACTCCAGGTTTAGCTGCGCCACTATGACCAGTCACCATCTCTGCTCGCTCTCATCTAAAGTGTGTACCTTGTGCCCTACCTCCCCCACAAATCGTCGGGCACTGGCCTACATCACCCACTCACCCCATAGTTGGGCTTCCGCTCCTCTTCCTAACGACCCTTCTTGGCCACCCAGATGTAGACCCTCCTTGTCGGATTGGAATATCCATTCTCTCCTACTTTCCTATGATCCTGCACATTCCTCCAACATATCCAACTTGCAACAAATGAAATCCATCACCACTGATCCCTTCAGGGAACCTAGGCTAAACACTAGAGTTTTAAATGAGAATAACCTCACGAAAGTCACCACTACACTATCAGCACCAAGTGACGCCAACACAAAATTCAAATGCGTGCTTCTAAACTGTAGATCGGCAGTGAAACATGCTGCGGACATTGCCGACCTCATCCTTGCACAGGATCTGGAAATTGTAATGATGACTTATACATGGCTAAATGACTCAGCTGCTCCCATCCTGGATATTTTAGTGCCTCCCAACTATGATATCATTCGGTTGGACAGAGCAAGTGGTCAGGGTGGAGGCATCGCCTGTGTACATCGTAGCAACCTAATAGTGAAAGCACTACAATTGGACCTCCTGCTGTCCTGTGACTACCTATGGATTGAAGTGGCTGGTAGCAACAATCATCCATGCAAACTGCACATGTTCTACCACCCGCCTCGAGACAACCTTCCATTCACTGAACAGATCATGGACATTATCTCGGCGAACGCTGATTTCCATGGCACTCAGATCTTCCTGGGAGATTTCAACCTGCATTGGAACGATGTGAATGATGAGGTGGTCAATAGTCTTAAAACCTTCCTTCTGGACTTCAATGTAATCCAAATCTGTGACAGCCCTACTCATATTAAAGGAGCTACCCTAGATCTTGTCATTGATAAGCCCAACTCCATCCATCTGGATTCGATCCTCCCATGTGATTGGACTGACTACTACTGCATCACCTTCCTCATCCTGGAGTCGGTAAGAGCTAGTAGAGCCCAACCAAAGAACCCCAAACAACTGAAAAGATGCCTACGGAACATCAACTCACACGATCTGAATGCGCTCTGCGATGACATCTTGCCCCCGCCCATGAACATGTCGGATGTACATGACCTTACGGCCCATTATAACCGCTCAATGACCAATGTTTTAGACTCGGTTGCGCCTCTACAGCTAAAAAGACTGTCCTCCAAACTCTCCAAACCCTGGTTTAATGACAGTCTTAATTCTGAGAGAAGGAATCTAAGACTTGCGGAAAGGCTGTGGCGAGCATATCCCTCCCTTGAACATCTCTACCATCTGAGATCCCTAAGAAGCATCTACACCAAACGCATCAGATGCTCAAAGGCCACCTTCTTCCGAAATCAACTAGAGCAAGCAAAAAAGCGTCCCAGAAAACTGTTCGAACTCATCAAGTCCCAAGCGAACAGTCAGCCTAATCCATCGCCACAGGGTCGAGTGCCACTACCGAACTGCGAGGAATTTGCTGACTTCTTCACTGATAAGACCGCTAACATTGAAACTGAACTACGCTCTGCACTTGAACATCTGTCGTTCAGGCCGCTGAACACCCTCCCGCCCACTGGGTTGCTTGGCACGGTATCAGTGCAGCCTTACCTCCCCAAAAACAACGCATCCTGGAGCCTGTTCCAATCCTTGGATGAAAGCACCATACGCAAAACGCTGGCTACTCTGAACCCGTCTAATCACTACAACGACCCCCTGCCATCGAACCTCTTCTCCGAAGTGAGAACCTCCTTACTCCCACTTTGGACTAAGATCGTCAATGCATCACTTCGGCAAGGTGCTATTCCGGATTGCCTAAAAGTGGGTCAAGTTACCCCGATCCTAAAGAAACTATCTGCAGATCACACAGACCTTCACAACATTCGCCCAATCTCTAACATCGCCACGTTAGCAAAGCTCCTGGAGAAATGTGTTCTCACCCAACTCTGCAACCACATCGATCACTTCCAACTCCTGGACCAGTGTCAATCTGGTTTTCGCCCAGGTCATAATACAGAATCTGCGTTAACTCACATTGTCGATGATGCGCTAAGAATGTTGGATCAAAATGAATCTTGCCTTCTGATCCTTCTCGACCTTTCGTCAGCATTTGACACCGTCAAACACGATAACCTAATTGACCTGCTGGAACATAGAATGGGTCTGTCTGGGGCTGTACTAAACTGGTTCTCCTCATTCCTTCATGACAGATCCGAAAGCTTCAAGGTGAACCAGTCCCTCTCTCATCCTTCGCTGGTCACGCTGGGGGTCCCCCAGGGTTCAGCGCTCTCACCCACGCTCTTCAACCTGTTCATGGATCCTCTGACAGAAATTCTGAAATCATCCAGCATTCACTATCACATGTATGCGGATGACACCCAACTATACCTGAAGATCGCTTCCCTTGAGGACATCTGGTCCCTCAATTCAGTCTTACTGGAAACTCAAAGCTGGCTGACACGCAACCACTTGAAGTTAAACGCTCTCAAAACAGAATACCTACTTATCGCACCACACAAGCAATCTACGGTCATCGAACAATGGTTGATTCATCTCACTGCTCTTAACTGTAGGCCGCACCTTGTTGATTCTGCAACCTCTCTGGGAATTATGTTAGACAAAAGTCTGAACATGCAGAAGCACATCAGCTCCCTTTCCAAAGGAGCGAACCTCCAACTCAGCAGTCTAAGGAAACTCAAACCTTACCTCCCTGCTCATGACCTAAAGGTGGCAGTGCAAGCCTTAGTGATATCAAAGCTGGACTATGGTAGCGCAACCCTTTGCGGCCTACCTAGAGTGAAGACTGCTCCTCTTAGGGCTGCACTCAACTCACCGGCTAGGCTTGTAACAGGCACCAAAAAATACAACCATATCACCCCTGACCTTTTGTCCTTGAACTGGCTCCCTTATGAAGCTCGGATACAATTAAAAATTGCTTGCATGGCACATAAAGCCATTCTCTTCAATACCCCTCTGTACCTCACTCAGAAACTGGAGCTCTCATGTGGCGAGAGAGCCTCCAGAAGCGCCAGCACCCTATTGCTCAAACCGCAAAAATTCAAGAAGAAAAAAACCTATAATCGAGCCTTCTCTGGTATAGCACCGAGGATTTGGAACTCCATCCCCCCTGAAGTCAGGGTGATCCCTTCCATTGTCCTCTTCAAGAAGGAAGTCAAAGTGCTCCTAATGAAGAAATTTCTACCTCTGATTGGCTATTCAAGTGGATACTGAGGTCACAGTCGCAGTTCTGTGGCACAGCTGGTATGGGCAAGAGATTCCCTTTGCTCCACATGACTTTGTATCTTCGGCTTTGTTGGTTCTGTTTTTATTGCATGTATCTGTATTCCTCTTGATGTATAAACTGTAAAGCAATCTGATACCCCCGGTGGTCATGTTTGCGCTATAGAAAACTTTCAAAATAAATAAAAATGGTATATATTTTTGAGGACTTCCTAGTTCATGATACCTACTTAGATGTTTTCTTTGCACCACCTCCCAACTCAACAGCATTTTCAGCACTCTTGAATTAAACAGTGTAGACCCAAGGTGGTACTGTCAAGCTCCTCAAGTCAGAACACTAAATTACAAGAGAGCAACTGAATTACAAGTGAGCAAGCCTTTATTGTTATTGACGTTAACAATGGAGCTTGCAGTAAGGATGTTGCATATACCAGGCATATTTTTTAGAAATATAACAGTAGAACAATCCCCTGAAAGAGGCCACAGAAATGTTGGAACCCCATGCAAAATACCCAGAATATGCATCTTAGTCATAGACTGATTATGAAAAGATATGGGGAATAGATGTACAAAAATAGCTGGGAAGGGATCACTTGAGACAGTTTTTACTTAGCCATGGCATCCCTGTGGCATAATAGAGAAAACTGTAACAAATTATCCAATTTGTTTTAAGCCTCCTAATTCTGATCTTGGAAAAAAGATGCCAACACAGGAATTTTATTCAAGGGCACTACAGGAGTGGTATACACATCTTAAATTACTTACCTACTACTTACTGCCCAATATGCCCACTTGCATGGAGGGCTGCAATGAAGAACCTCCTCTTCTCTCTGTCTTAGGTAATTTCTGTACGGTGCTTCAGCTATAGTTCAGGCTCTTCATTTCTGTTTCCACAGTTCACCTCCAGGTGTTCTTTGGCCTGACTCTCTTCTGTTTGCCTTCTGGGGTTCAGTGGAGAACTGTTCTTGTGACAGTCTTGTTCCCTCCTGGTGGTATGTTCTATTCTTCTCCATTTGTTTCTTATAATGATGGTGTCCATGCTCCTTTGCTTAAATCTGGTGAGCAGTTCCTGGTTAGAGATGGTTCTCAACCAGAAATTTGGTGCATAATTCTTCTCAGGTTACTGGTGTGGAAGGCTGACAGTTTGATGAGGTCACTTTTTGTCATCCTTCAGCATTCTGATCTATCCAAAAGTGTGGGCAGAACACAGCTCTGGTAAAACCTCAGCTTAGTGTTGATGCTGTACTGAGATGATAAATTGGCAGCTCTTTATTCTCATTTAGCTGAAATGTAAACTTACAGACATTTTCAGGTATTTGGAGTATGTTTTGTTCCTTGGACTTTGTTAGAAATTTTAGCACCAAGTCATTATTGAAAAAATCTAGATTTGCGTGGAGATAGATTTACCAACATTGCCTTTTTCTATTTTATATATCTGTTATCTGTATTTACCTGCATGGGGAAGATTCCTTATGGTTCTTAAAATATTAATTGTCAGCATGTAGAGATTTAATCCATGATTAACATCCTCTACCACACTCAAGTTTCTAGTTCGACAACCATTATTTAGATTGGATGGCCCCGTTTCACTAAGGTAAACTGAGACCAAAGTCTAACTTTACGACTTTCAGGATTCACAAAGGGCATTTACAAGTAGTAAAGTTAGACTTTTGTTTCAGTTAAACTTAAGGTTTGGTGTTAAGTTTAACTGAGACCGAAAGTTTAAGGACTCGTAAATGCCCTTTGTGAATACCGAAAGTCGTAAAGTTAGATTTTCGTCTCAGTTTACCTTTGTGAATCGGGTTCAACATTTTTAAAAGCCTACCTGCTGTTCAGGTAACCAGCAAGTGAAGATATGTAATTTTATTAATGCTGGTCCCAAAATGAGAGACATCGGCTTAAGTGCAATTTGTAACTTTCAATGGTACCTTTGGATCAAAAAATACAAAATACTCATAAAAATGTTGCCACTTTGATAACTATCAAGTTGTTTGGACACCAGTTTAATAAAAAATCTAAACTATGGATTAAAAAATGGTAATAAATATCCTTGCAATAGTGGTTGAGATACACTAATTTCCTTATCACGCATTGACTCTCCCAAAATCTGACATTCTTTATATGATATCAATAAAACCACAGATAACTGTTGGCCCAGCAGAGAATCATTAGAACACTTTTCTGATGCTGTTGTGACAGAGATACGTCTGGTAGTGTAAATTTATGCATGCTATGTGGAATACAGGGCCGGCTTAAGCTCTGGTGGCGCCTGGAGCGACAATCTTTTTTGGCGCCCCCATTACCTCCTCCTCAGATTCCCTCACTACCACCTGGCAAAAAGGCCCCTCATCACTCCATAGTCCCTCTCTCACATACATTTCATTTGTTTTAAGCACCAGTAAAGGCTGACTTTACTAATCCACTCGGTTATCCACATAAAATACAGATCTGTTCTTTGCAGCAGGCATATTAACCCTCTGCTCAATTTTATGGGAGTCAAAATTGCCACTAGACAAAACTCTGATCTCTCTTTCTCTAATAAGAACATTAGTCACAAGAGTTATCTTGAAATATTTTTGTTGCCTGACAGCTGGACGCACAAAGAACTCTATAGCAGGTGTGTTTAAATGTAAGTTATGCTGAACACAGCACCCCCCTGAGGTCAGTGCCCCTGTCCAGGTCGGCTCCCAGTGCGGCTGCACCGATCGCACTGCCTTAAAGCTGGCCCTGGTGGAATATCTATAGGAATTGATGAAGCGGCAAGCAAGATATCAGAATTTGAGATGGTTCAAAGACATGAGGTCAACAGAGGTATTATATTCGGTAAACAGACATAATATCGAATTTTTAATATCAAATTGCCAAAATATCGAGTTTTTAATATAGAATGGACAGAATATCGAATTGCCAAAATATAGTGGTTAAGAATATCGAAATTCAGGTAAGAAATATCGATTGTCAAAATATTGACAGTCATAATATAGTTGTTAAAAATATCGAATTTTTTTATAGTGTTTTAAGTGTTAGTATATGTGTTAAAAGTATGTATTATTTTTGTAATGTATGTTTTAATTTTTTTAAAGTAATGAATTTTATGTTATTTAATTTTTGCGTAATTTAATTCTGTAGCGGGTTGTGGGTTTATAGGGGAATAGGGTGGGAAGTAATTAAATTATAGTAAATTAAATATTAATTTTTAGGAATTATTAATTATATTTAATTTAATTTTGCGTTTTAGTTCTGTAGCGGGTTGTGGGTTTATAGGGGAATAGGGTGGGAAGTAATTTAAATGTAATTAAGTAATTATTTAATTTTATTTATTGGTATTGATAAATAATTCATTGTTAATTAATTATTAATTGGTAATTAATTTTTATTAATTTTTTAATTGATAATTATATTAATTGTATTAATTTATTATTCAGAGCGGGTTGTGGGTTTATAGGGGAATAGGGTGGGAAGTAATTTAATTGGAATTCAGTAATTATTTATTTTTATTTATTGGTATTGATTATTAATTTATTGTTAATTAATTCTTATTTGGTAATACATTTTTATTAATTGGTAATTAATTTTTATTAATTGGTAATTAATTTTTATTAATTTATTAATTGATAATTATGTTAATTGTATTAATTTATTCTTTGTAGCGGGTTGTGGGTTTATAGGGGAATAGGGTGGGAAGTAATTTAATTGTAATTAATTAATTATTGAAAATATTTTGGTGTATTGATAATTAATTTACTGTCAATTAATTATTACTTGGTATTTTTTATTATTTATTATTTTTTGGTATTGAAAATTTATTCTTTGTTAATTAATAATTAATAGGTAATTAATTTTTAAGAAATAATATTTATTGGTATTTAGAATTAATTATTAAATATTTTGTAATTGGTAAGTAATTTTAATTAATTTTTTATTGGTATTGATAATTATTTTATTTTTATTAAAATATTAAATCACTATTTTCCCTACTGTTGCACTCTGTGCAGTGGGAATAGTAATTTTTACCCCTACGCTATCCAACGCTATCCCTACTGTTGCACTCACTGGAGTGGGAATAGTAATTTTTACCCCTACGCTATCCAACTCTTTCGCTACTGTTGCACTCTCTGGAGTGGGAATAGTAATTTATACCCCTACGCTATCCAACGCTTTCCCTACTGTTGCACTCTCTGGAGTGGGAATAGTAATTTTTACCCCTACGCTATCCAACGCTTTCCCTACTGTTGCACTCTCTGGAGTGGGAATAGTAATTTTTACCCTCCCGCTATCCAACGCTTTCCCTACTGTTGCACTCACTGGAGTGGGAATAGTAATTTTTACCCTCCCGCTATCCAACGCTTTCCCTACTGTTGCACTCTCTGGAGTAGGAATAGTAATTTTTACCCTCCCGCTATCCAACGCTTTCCCTACTGTTGCACTCTCTGGAGTGGGAATAGTAATTTTTACCCCTACGCTATCCAACGTTTTCCCTACTGTTGCACTCTCTGGAGTGGGAATAGTAATTTTTACCCTCCCGCTATCCAACGCTTTCCCTACTGTTGCACTCACTGGAGTGGGAATAGTAATTTTTACCCTCCCGCTATCCAATGCTTTCCCTACTGTTGCACTCACTGGAGTGGTAATAGTAAATTTTACCCTCCCGCTATCCTACGCTAAAAATATTGAATATTTTTTATAAATATTACATTAATATATATATGTATTAAGAAATAAAAATGTATGTTTATTTTTTTTTACTTACATTAATTATTAATTTTAAAGTTATTTGAGTATTTTTAAGTATGTTTTAGTTAATTATATATAGTATTTCATTAATTTTACATTACATTTAAGATATTTAAAAAAATCGATATTTTGACTAACTATATTTTTTACAACTATATTTTGGATTCGATATTTTTGTACTTACCTGTTTGTAGATAGGGATTCGATATTTTGGCATTCTATATTTTTACCTCGATATTTTTGTAGGTCGATATTCTTCTCATCGATATTCTGTCAGTGATCCATTATATTCATCAGGCGGAAGTTAATCTTTTTCTGCTTGGGCGAAAAAAATAGCCTGCCTTTTCATTTGAGTCTAGCGAAAGATCATTAGCAGCAGTATACATCTCTAGCATGTTGGGCTCACTTTACCTAGGTTTTTAAATTATATTTAAGTGCGATAGCTCTTTGTTGGTTGAAGAACGCTTAGGAAAAGTCAATGAACAGAAATAAAAGAGTGATAATCTTGCAAATAATAATATACAAGGAGACGTCACTCATCCTTCTTCTACAGGTGTTTTTGTTTTGGTCGCTTCAGTTGCTCATGCATCTTTGACACTCCTCCCTGGTTGCCCTGATTATGTTGGTCCTAAGACACAAGAGCCCCGACCTGTAAGGCAGTCGGCCCGAAAAGTACAAATGTCAAACCCCTGCAGGTTTCTTTACTTCAGGGACCAGGTAAGCAAATGTCAGACACGCAGCAACAACATCCAGAACGGAAAATAGGAAGTGCATTTATGAGGGTCCTCGCTCTCTGTCCATAACATTAAAGATGTCTGACACAAGGGGGTAGGGCGTGTCGTGTGACACTCCTGCAGTTGGGCATGATGACAACCTGCCTTCAAACAGCGTTCTCTGGAAGCAGTAACACCGGGAGGGTTTCCCACTGTAGAGCCCAGGTAAACAAATGTCATGCAGACAGCAACAATAAACAAAATAGAAATAGGAAGTGCAGATGTAGCTCTCCATATCATATATGTGTGCACTGGTGCTTCTTCTAAGGGAACACTGGCAGCACGTGCGCTATTGTCCTACCTATTTCTACATTACATTACTGCCAAAGGAGAACTGAGGAAGGTGTGTGTGAGGATACTTGTAGACCAATGAAAGAAATATTATATCCTGTCTTAGACAGCCAAGGAAAATAATTCATCACATATTATTTGTAACGTGTGGTAATTAAATATATGTATGGTGACTGAACATGTATTCAATTTGCAGTACAAACTGAATTGTAATTTTGCACTCTGGATTTGCTGCTAATTTCTACGGAAATCAATGGTATTCATTTAATCAATCTAGAAGAATGAAAGGTTATTTACATACCTGCAAGGTTCCTAATGAATGACTTCTAGTCTTTTTATAATTATTATTCTAATGCTTTTCATTCAAACAAGAAATAACAAGTGCAAAAGTCATACGGCCTCAGACTCTAAAGACATCTGTTGAGCACACACGAGTCATGAGCATATATAACATATAAATTCGTTCACATTGGCAAATACGTACCCCTAACAGGGAAGGCAAATAAAATATCCCAAGCATGTCCAGAGTCGCCGACGCTCAAGGTCTAACTAGTTGCCCTCAGGAACTATTCCTGGTAGGCATTACCCTCCCGAGTCACCCGTATCTCCAGATCTCCTACTACTTTTTCATCTTTCCTAGATAATTTGATGTGTATATTTGCTAACACCCACTCTAGCACATCTTTGTCCTAGAACAAGGTACCTCTTGTGCCCATCCATCCTATCGCTATTCATCTCTGTGCCAATCCATCGCCAATTGCATACATTTATGTTGCATTTTTTGCTTGGCTTTGGCAATTATACCCATCAGGCATTATTTTGGCGGAGGTTCTAGCAGTACCTCCGTGACCACAGACAATTTTTCTAGCACTTCTGCCCAAAAGGTGGCAATCAGGAGGCATGAACATGTCAAGCAAGCATACAATTGTGTGAACTTGTGTCCAAAGCACCCATGGGTCCTTATCCTATTTGGGAGCGGTACAATGCAACATGGGAGGGAGGGGGGGGGGGCCTATCCCTGCTATCACACACTGGGATTCGGTAACTATAGGTATCGTAGTCGTGTGATGGTCAACAGGCCATGCAGGGAGTAGTCAAGAGGTAATAACAAAGCAAAGAAGGTCAATTATAGGGAAGGAATTCCAAAGTCAAATCTTTATGGACTGGAGAGAGACAAACAGGTGTCTACTTATATTGTCAAGGGTGCCATGTCACCCAGTGACCTACTTCAGCCCTGTTTTTCTACGAGCTCCTCTATCTTTTCTCATAGGAGCTCCAGTATTAGTGCCAGTTGTTGATCCTCCATTGCTCAGCGTGCATCGCAGGGAGGGGGGTCACAGTGACGTTCTTGTCATTGCGACCTGTCCGCGCCCTAGGCGCTCATGGGTAATGACGCCCTGTGACTGCGGGCATATTCATATCCAGCATGGTATTGCTGCCATACAGAGTTTGACAGGACACTATTTATGTGTCAATATGTAGCAGTGATTACATTTTAGCTTAATCAAATATGTCTGGACAGTTTGTAATGTGTGTATATATGTTTTTGAAATGCAACAAACTATGCTTTAATTATGGATCTAAACTAAGATATTTTTGTAAAATATTTCATCTTTTTTCGGGGCGAAATTCATACTATGTTTTATGTGTCACAGCTTTGTGGCTATAGGAGGCATACTGTATAAGCTAAATCTCGTTACAGCCCTGTCGGCCTAATGCATTTTTTTTTTTACTGATTTGCTGTTTTCAGAAGAAGCCATCACATACTTAAGATATGGAATTCAGTTGGTTGTTGGGAATGTCATAATTTAGACCTTGTTTGTGGGTGCCAAGCCTCTACACCCACTGTTGTTCTCGCTCTAACAGTATTTGTGGCATGTTCTTGCTTGTAGTATTTTGTTTGAATTACAGTTTTTGTGGTTTCTTTACTCCCATGGTGTATACAGATACAAGTCTAGGGATTTTGAACGTTTCGTCGTGGAGCATAATGAGCATTGTCCACAGGGGAAATGATCAGTAACCCTTGGGTGGCCCCGTAGGGTTCACTGAATTTGGATGGTGTTCTTGCTCGGCCTGGAGTGGACCAAAAGGTCCCGTAAAATAGTATTTCTTTTGAATGAAAGAGGTTTCTCAAAACCCAACTGGTTGCATGTTAGTGTCAGCCAGTGGTTTGTGATCATTTTCTTTTCCCGATAGGAAACATTGCTATATGTACTCACAAGATAAGTTCTTTCTTCTCGTCCTTCTTTTTATCTACTAGTAAGGTTTCTCTGAGGTTGTTCCTTTCCCTTTTATTGGCTTTCTGGACCCATCTTGGAATAGTGCTGATATAGTAGTTTCATAGTGAGTATATCAGCCTCTGTTTTGTAGTTTCATATATCTGAGCAGTTTCTTCTTACGCAGAGGAAGTGGCCCACTGGAAGATTCTCCCTGAGGGGGCGAGGATGTAGCTATCAAATTGCAGGAGGTTGTTTTTGTCCATAGGTTTGATGTATATTTAGGTGGACATTCTTCCTACTTCTGCTTTTATGATCACATCTAGAAATGAAATCTCACAGTTGTTCATGGCCATGGTGAATCTCAGGAACTGGTTTTGATTATACAACCATTCTACAAACAGTGTTGCGTTTTCTGTGTTTTCATGCCAGATAATGAACATGTCGTCGATTTATCAACACCATATTCGTAGCTCTTGCTCAAAGGGATTATTGGTCCATATATATAATTGTTTGAACCAGTGTACATACAGACAGTATACACTCGGGGACAACGTGCTCCCTATCAATCTTCCGTGTGGTTGCAGGCATATATTTTAATGCCATGGATCTAAGCTTCTGTTTGACAGGCTCAAATATTCGCCTAAGCCATTGCACTCTCTGCGTATAATCAGGAAACATATGCCACCTCTTACCCGACGACAGCCACCTCGTACCTGATCTCTTGGACTGCCTTGGTCCGTCAAAGGATAATGCTGCTATACTTCTATTTCAATTTGTTGGTAACAAAAGCCTTGGAAAGGACCTTGGCACATGCGTCAGAACCAAGCAATGCACACTCTTTGAAATATGAAAGACTCCTGTATTAGAGGAAATCCACAATCCAGCCCTACAGAGACTTCTCAAGCTGTCAGCCCTCTATGCCTTCCGGAAATCCCACAAATCATAAGTTGCACCCCCGGGCCCTCCCCTTTGCATCCTCTACCCTATTGTCCAAGAGGTGAGTCGATTTGGATAAGGAGAGAGCATTGCTCTGTAGGTCGACCAGCTTGAATTTGCACACCTCGACAGTCTTCTCTGTTCACTGACCTTCCTTAGGTCAGTTTTCAGGAGATAGGCCCCACTTTTTGATTGTTGCCATAATTTGCACCCCTGAAGGTCCATCCAATGCATCTGAGGTGGATGTGGCAGGCTGTGCAGTGTTCCTCGTGCCAGAGACAAATTGATCCATCTTGGTTTGTTGAACAGATACAGTCACTTTATTTTTCACAATGATTAAATGTGTCACCGTATCGCTAACCTACGCAGGGAGTAAAGCCAGGAGGCTCAAGAAAATGAGTAAGAGTACAAAAATGCCACTACTTTGCATTTTTTTTTAACAAGGAATAGTCCAAAATGAACCCATTCTCATAGATAAGGGTGACAGCATCATCACAATCGCATCTCCAGCATCCCTTATGCTCTCCTACAACTTGGATTACAGGAGTCTAAGTGCATCTCACCTATCAAGTACTGAGTCACTATGTCCCAGACTTCCCATATGTTCTTCTCCCCCCAAGGGTACAAGAGTTCAAGAGCGTACCACCGACCAAGGGCTAAGTCACTGGTCCCAGAGAAGACCTCCAGCCCCTGTGAGACACCCGGTCCACCAGACCCAGGAGACTGCCTCACCTCTCCTAGTCATCACTCTGTTTCCCCCCAAATGGTAGCTGATATTCAGTAAAAAAGGAGTGGGGCAGGGGAGAGAAATGCGCCCAACGGGTACCTCTTATTGGTGCTCTATAGGGGGCACCCCAGATTCAAGGTGTTACCCCAATACCAGCCAACCACCAAGGTCCCTGGCATTCTCAGGCCCAGGTCAGGCCCGCTGGGCCACAAATCCAACAGGCCCCAGGGCAGCATGGCAGGAGAATCCGTGACTCCGAGGCCCCGAGCCACCTGGGGACCAGAAGTCCAGACCTAGCCTTGAGAGGTCAGGCAGCAATGACTTCTGTGGTTCGCAGCATATAGAGAAGCCTAAGCGGGAACCCCAGAGAAGCAATGGTACAGACAGTCGTCCCCATACACCAGGGAGCCAGGCTTGATGGCTCTGGCCTTGCCCCGAGCCATGCAGTATCCAGGTGCCAGGCCCCCGTGCACCTTTCTATAGCCCCAAGGGCAGCAACATCAATCTGGACCAGTGTGAGCAGCCCCAACCAGGATTTCCTCCAGCTACTTGAAGTGCCAGAAAGCCCCAAACAAGACCAAGGGACTGCACAGGAAAACCAAGGCGCCGGGGGAAAACTCTCCACCATGTTGATGTAGTGAGTAACTGCGCTCTATTCTGTTCGTAAAATTTACATCACAGGATCAGCAGTCATGTATTCTAGCATGCCCGCAGTCGAGGCATCCCCATTTCGGGCCACGATGCCAGATGCTGGAAAGTCAGCGGAGCTCAGGACATCTACGTCTTATTGGCCATGCCTCCTGGCCACGCTCCCAGGAATGCCTTGTAGGTTACTTGCAAATGTATGCTGCTGGTGAAGCTCTTTTAACTTAACACAGCAAAGGAACAAGAGGAGAATGCACAGTAATAAAGATAAAACACAACAACAGAACAGCATGACATAATGAATTAACACCGCACAAATTATACCAAACACTACGTAACTCACCAGCACTACACACCAAATAAGAATACAGCACGCTAACACAAAACACAAAAACATAACATACCAACCAAATAAACCGAACCAACCCAAGTAAAAACACAACATAAAAGCAAACTAATATAATACAAATTGTGTGCTTTTGGGTTACTTTGTGGTATGCTTTGTGCTGGTATTGGTTTGTGCTGTGGTTGTGTTGTTCTCTGTTCTAGTATTTATGATGTTTTTGTTGTTATTGTGATGTGGTTATTGTATGATATTTATTTTGTTTTTGTTCTATTGTGTTTTGGTTGTTTTATTGGGTTGTACTGTTTTGCAATGATGTTATTGTGTTGTCCTTTAGTTGTTTTGATGCATTTTTATGATGTTGTATTCTGTGTTTGTGTTTGTTACACTGATATATTTGCATCCGTCACAGTCAAAGAGCAGCACCTTCTAATAGCTCCACTGAATGTGGTAGCATATCACCAATCTATCTCTAAACAGTTTCATGCCTTAAAAGTGCTGCCCAAACTCACTTTATGTGATGAAGCCATACACGCCTGAAGCAAGTGTCATTTGGAGCAGCACTGGCAGGTAGCAAAGAATTAACTATATCTAAAACAGACACACACGTTAAAATTGCTTAAAAAAATATATACACGCATCCTCCCTTACTTTCTAAATTTTCAGCATGTGTTCATGCCCTTCATGATGCCAGCTATGGTGTTGCCAATGTTCAAAATGTTGAGAGTCAACTTTGCATGCATAGGTGATTCAGTCTTGGTTTGTACTAGTGATTCTTAATCCATCTCCCATGCCTGAGTTACCATCTCAAAACTTCTGCTGTTACACACAATCTGGGTATCCACCTGCGCTTTGGCACAGCACCACAATTCCCCTTATCCTTCAATCTCTAACAATCAGGCCTGCGTAACTTTTCTTTCCCCCGTCCCCTCTGTATACATGTCTTCTAAGTCCTGGCCTATTAATTAGTCACCACAAAGAAAGATTACAAACCTAGTGTCCTTCTTGACCCAAATTATACAAATGGCTTCACTCACCATTCCTCAAAAGCACTGGTACTACTAACAACAGATAAACAGCATCTATGCAGAATACGATTACACAGCCTTCTTCCTAACATATTCCTTATTAATCCTATTTCCAACTCTTTTCACAGTACACATTATACATTTTTTGTACCCGCTCCCACAGTCTCCCTTAAGGGCTCTAGCAACCCTGCCAAATATGAGCTTAGACCCCTCCCAAAGTTACAATACTTAATCATAAATATACTCCCACACCCGAATCCCAAATATTTGCATCAAGTAACTGAAGGCTCTAGACAAAATGGCTTTCTGTTTCTTCCTCTTCCACTCCTTCATCCCATTCACTCCAAATGTCAGGGTACATTTCATATCACCATTCAGTATCCTCTCCATCAGTCCCACGCTTGTGAAAGTTTGTTGCTAACTTCCCCATCCCTTTTTCTATGAGTCCACCTACAAGAGGGTTTATGTCAGGATATCGAGTACAAAAATATCGTCCTGGAAAAAATAGCGTAGTCAAAATATTGCCTACCACAATATCATGAAGGTAAGTATATATTTACTATTCTTTACTTTGTATCTACGTATCTTGAAGATCATAAAGGTACATATATGTGGACTTAAAAATAGTGCAATTATACTTACTTACATATATGTACCTTCATAATATTGTGGCAGTTGATATTCTGGCTAGGATATTTTTGTAGAACGATATTTAAAACTCAGTATTCTAGTAGAATACCCTCCAAGACGCCGGCATTAGTTAAACCTGACCATCTGCCTAAGGATGACCCTGGATGTTTGAGGTGTTCAGCAAGCCCTTACTACATAGGAAAAGAAGTGCATTTTATGGGAATGTTCCTGGTCCAGGGGTCTCCATGCTTCAGAATAATGTGGGAGGCTTTGTATTAAAAGTTTTAAGATCTCACTCTTGTGGAACAGTTTTAGAAAAGTCAGTCCCAAGGCTGGCCAGAGCAGTTATCCTCAAGAAAGTGCACACATTCTATAGGGGCAAGCAGCTGGGTTGGGGGACACCATACCAAAAAATATAGAATGGATGGCTGGGTTGCAGAGCCACTGGATAGGTTGGTAGCCTTCTACCAGGCTGTGATGCCCCCTTCAAGTGTGGTGGGAGAGGAGACACAAGCTTCTTTAATACCACAGTTGCATTTGCCATACCAGATTGCAGGGAATCCCCCAGAAGGATGAAAGATAGACAGCTGTTGGGTGGACTACGGGATCTTCAGAACATCCAGCCCTGAAAAGACCTGAGGGAGCAAATCACAGCTGTGCATAGCAGCAACCATGGTTTAATACTGCATAGAAATGATGTTCTTGTGTGCTGCCAAACTCCGAAATAATTCAGGGTAGCATGAGTTCTCTTCAGATCTGCTTGCATTAGCTATAGCATTTTAGTGGATATACTAAGGAAATTCTACTTCAAAATGAATTACTTAACACACAATTTAATGCTAAGGGTGCTCTTCATGAAAGCCTTGCATCATTTTTGCACCACGTAAAGTGGTACATGTGTGCCGAAGGGCTATGAATCAGATTTATGAAATCATGCAAAGCCACCCTGCATGGCTTTGAGTGGCCTAATAAAGCTTGAGTAAGATGATGCAGCGCATATCGCTGTGTTGCCTAACTCTGTGCTCAGGAGGCATTCCAAAGGTGTTGCGGTCGGTGTTTCCATGCAACATCCATGGATTTTGATGGTGCCCCTGATTTACAAAATCATGTAAACCTGGGGTGCGCCAAATCTTTATGCCTCCCAAGGTGAGGCATAACGAGGAGAAATATTTTTATTTCTCATTGTTTTTTCCACTTTCTATGTGTGCTGAATTCTACAGCACACATAGAAAGAGGACAACACCTCTTAGGATTGCTTCTGTGTGGCAAGGTGCCTCTTCCTGCACAAAAACAATCCTGCACCATGGTGCAAGGGCGCCTACGTTGGCGCAAGGCTACCGAAACGGTGCCAGTGCAGGGAGATAGGACAGGAACACACTGTATTCCATAAATACAGTGCATTCTTGCCCTTTCACTTTGGCGTAGGGCAGTGCAGCAAGGTAACCTGCTGTACTGCCCAATGCCGAAATTCCCATAAATGAGGGCCTAAGTCTGGTGGCGCCAACCAGGAGATTGTTGGTCTTAAGCTCTGTGGTTGTTTGGTGTTAATTGTGTAAGAAAGAGAGGAGGCCCCACTGACCCGAGGGACCAAGGCACTACTTAATAGTGAAAAATAAATGTATGTCCCTTAGGGAAAAAGATTCGCTCGGATTCACACACACCACACTTCAGTTACATACATAAGACCCAGAATAACAGGGAATACACATAAATCAATAACACTCGACTGAAACACCATCAAGTCCAAAAATGTAGTGGCAGAGTTTTTATTGATAAAATCTCTATTGGCTAACCAGCTCTTCATCATCTGATCAGTCCTCTGGTGACTAAAAATATTGCTGCTTTTGAAAACACAGGCAAAGATACTGCAGCTTTAGAAGCTTCACTGGAATAGCATACAATGGCCATTGAATAATTTGTAGGTGCAAATGGCAATCAGGAGACACACTAGTGGCTGGACAAGGACATTTTGCAAGTGTGCGTTACACAAGCTCGGAGACCAGGGATGAACAACCACCTGACCTACAACAACATGGCTGCCCCACTGTCAGGATATGTCCAAGACTGTTGAGGAGCTCATAGAGAACACATACCTTTCATAAACCCCTAGCTCAGCTCCACAAAACTGCATCTCTGAGGGTAGAAGCAGGCGTAAGATGGGGAAGGGAGGAGATAACCAGACCCCGAACACAGCAGCTTCTTGTCAGTGCTTTCAGTCTCAAGCCAATTGTCAACCTCACTTGTCTCATGTGTTTGTACTAAAAGCAAAAAACGGTGTGACTTAACAAATGAATAAAATACCCATAAACAGGTAAATACAGGTTCACTTACTCTTACCGGCCTTTGAGGTTGTGAATATGGTAACCAACGTTCAGGAAGACCAGAAAGTCAACCCAACATCAGCAAAGACTGGAAAGCCAAGAAAAACAGGAGATGCAGGAGAAATGGTATGTTTCTAAAGGGAGAACCTGAAGGGAACTTGAAGGGAAATAAAGGTTTTGGAACAACAGCCTAGACGAGGAATAGAACAAAGGGGAATATGTTCAAGGAAAAGTCAGAGCACGGAGCTGCTCCAACATTTCCAAAACGCAGGGATGCGCCGTATTTACAACAATACAGCACACCCCTCTGTTATCCCTGGTGCTAGCGCTAAAATGAGCTGCCTAGCGCCAATGCAGGCACCCTTGCACCATAGTGCAAGGGTGCCTGTGTTGCAGGGAATGATTGTTTATGTGCAGGAAGGTGCATGCATTTTGCTGCACACAGAGAAGTAGCAAATCATCATTATTTAATGATTGTTTATGTACAGGAAGGAACACCTTCCTGCACATAGACAATCATCAATGGCGTTATGCTCTTTCTATGTGTGCTGCATTCTGCAGCACAAATGGAAAAAGCAAAAACAAGGAGAAATCAAAGCCTTTCTCCTTGTTTCGCCATTCTAACGCCTGCTCTTGCAATGCGTTAGTTTTTGGCGCTGCCTCAGATTTACACCTTCTTGTAAATCTAGGGCAGCATCAAAAAGCAATGGGTGTTGCGGTGGAATGCAACACCCATTGCATGGCCCTTTCAAGCTAAGTAATTCGTGTAACGGGGCCATATTTACAAAGCGGCATTAAGCCAAAAAAGTGGCTTAACGCCGCTTTGTAAATATGGAGAAGGGCATAGCGCCACCAGAACGTCACTAAAAAGTGACGTTCTGGTGGGGCTATCCCCTTGTAAGCATGCCCCCTCTTGCGGACAGGTCCCAAAAACCTGGAGACATTGATAGGCACTGAACCTCTGTAATGATTGCTGCTTATTCTGTCTCTACCAGCATTAACACGGAAGTGATTGCCCACCACCAGCACGTTTATTGCTGAAACCTAGTTCCCTGCTGGTCAAGCTATGGGCATAACCCCATCATCACCTGCCAGTGTTCCAAAGTTTCATAGCCTTCGATGGTTTTGATGCAGCGGAAGCGGTAGGGGAAAAACATCATATATCCCAAACCAACCTTTACAATGCCTAAGGAAGCGTAAATGCTATAATGACGGGCCCATAAGTCATTATTATTTCTATTACCAATAGCAATATCAAAGGTCCTCATGAGGACCTATAATGAAGAAACAGCTATACCATAAAATACACCACAAATACATCAGAAATATAACAGAGGTTATCCTAAATATAAGTCATGATTCTGGAAATAACGACAGACACTATTCTTTCTAGATACCTTTTTGGTATTATTTCAGAAATATGAATGGTCATACACAAATACAAATCATAAAATAATCCTTTTGCTCATAATATCACAGGCAAACATCACAGTTATCATAAGCAGAGTAATTGACTGATCATCAAATTCAGGTGAGAAATAAGGGTAGAAGAAGAGAGAAACAAGGAACATCAGGGTAATCACAGTTCAGTTACCTCTCGGTAAATTAGAGAAAACTAATGCACAGTGTGCAATTAGTCAAGAAAACTATCTCCACGGCTGTAAGAGAATAGTGTAGGCAGCATCACCAGTCGATGATGTGCAAAGTCTCTAGGAAAAGAGTTTCCGCAGTCAGGATTGCCAGCCAGATCAGGAATCAGCACAGCACAGCATGCAGCATACCACGGATGCAGGACAGGTCACCAGAATGTGAACGAGCCGATGATCAGTTGGTCACCAGTATCTTTATACTAACTTTGCAACTTTGTTACACTAGGTTAGAAACTCTCCTAAATCCTACAAGCCATTCTCATTGGTCAGAACTAAGGGAGGAAAACATCTCCTGACGATGACTTTACAAATTTCACTAAACAGTCTTTGTCTAAAATTGTATAACTTCCTAGAGAGGAAGCAGAAAACTACAATTACATATTTTGTAACTACATAGCAACAGTTTCATTCTAAATCCTCGCCTAGACAGGAAAGAGTCATAATATTCTCCGCTCTCTAAGGATGTAAATGTTATTCTTTACAAGAACATCAGGAAACAACGTGAGGAAAAACAAAGGAGCACAGAAGCACATCCCCTAACTAATACAGTTGCTGAGGCCTGCATGTTTTAGCAAGGAAAGACAGAGAGAAGAGAAAATCATTTTTATATTTCTAGGCCTACTCTACTTTCACGAAGAATAAAAGAGCTTTTTCATGTTTGTGCTTGAATATTCCTGCAGTTCAGGAAACATAAGAACATTAATATTAGATAAACAAATTAATAATTTCTTCTCACTCTATTATTATTCATAACCCTAAATAGGAGTTTTTAATGCTACATGTGTTATTCTGTCTCTAACAAAACCCGTGCAGCTTTGCACATTTTCGGTCGTACACTTTAGTCTTTACGTTTTAGTAATTTTGGTTTTTCACACACATTAGTAATTTATTAAAACACACACATGGGTGGATTTTCCCGAGCAGATTTTATTTACAAAAATCATGCTCCATCAATCCCCCATTTGATGGTATCCCAAACCATCACACCACCCATATCAGATTACTATCTGATAGTGAACAATTAGAATGCAGTAGTTCTCATCTGTTTCAGCCTAACACCCTCTATGTCCTTCCAGGCATCATAATAAATCCCCTTTCGATCTTCCATTTCTATTTCTTCTCTTTTCCTTTTTCTTGCTCGTCGTTTTCCCTCAGTAGGCTTATTCCTGCGGCACTTATAAAGCAGCATTATCATTAATATGCTTGTAGCAACAGCAAATATTGGTGTTAGTATTCTCCCTAAGAAGCTGTTAGAAAAATTAGAAAACCAACTACCCATGGAAGAAATACTCTTACCAATGTTCTCCCATGCACCATCAGCCTTCAGTTTTGATAAATCATCATGCAAATGAGTAATGTTACTGATATGTCCCTCCAAATCCTTACTCTTATCAGGGATATATGTGCAACATTGTTGAATTTTTTACATACTACAGACTTCGCCTTATTTTGCCAATAATACATCTAAGGCAAGTCTATTTTGCAAAACCATGGTCCTCATAGTAGCCATTTCAGTATCAACCATTAAGAACCCTCCAGCGGTATCTGTTGATAAACGATCAACCACCGTAGACAATTTTCGAATTTTCTGTGAATTTAGTATAACCCCAACTGAAGGTATCAATGCACCAAATATATCCCCAATTATTTCTGCAGCACTCAAACCCCGCTTACTCCGAATTAGTTGCTTTTCATTGGTTCCTTGTTTATCATTCATATGATAGATCTTAGGAAAGACAATTCCCATATAACAACATCCATACCATTGTGGTGGTAACCTATAGTAGGCATTTTTACCACAAATGAAATACACCCCAGGGTAAACAGGATCTGTGCCACCCTTTAATCCCCAACCACCTGTAATTAGGAAAGTATGTTCACATTCACTGGAACCAACGAAATGATTATTATAATCTGTTTTCTGCCTTAGTATGCAAAGCTTTCCCCTGTGGTGCCAATCCAGAGCCATTGCAGCATAAGTCTCAGTCTTCTGATAATTTCCTTCTTTATGTGCCCATGGAGGCTCTTTACTCTTCTGTTCAGCAGCCCTGCGTTTAAACTCTCTACGTCTATCTTCTACAGAATTAATGAAGTTAATTTCTACACTGTGTAACCTACAAGTCAAATTGTGCCTATGTGCATAAACGGTATCTATCATTTTAATAGTGTGAAAGAACTCTCCCATATAGTCTGCATCCATAGCACTATATACTATATTCATATTATTTCGAATAGGAATTTCTGAAAACACTAAATCATAATTTGAATAAAAATACTGAAAAACCCCTTTAGCAAAAAATAAACTGGTTAGTACACTACACGATATACAATATGTTAATGGTAAGTGGTGATAGGTTACACCCTCAGACACAGACGTAGGTAATTGCATGCACACAATAGTCTCTCGCATCCATTGTATCCACATACTCATAAAGCAATTTTGTAAAAACATTTAACGAATAATCACTAATAGATTTATCCAAATGCAAGACACTACTGGTTATTTCTTTCATATTAATCTCTGAATCTTCTTTCAGATAATTTTTAGATATCAGAGTCACATGCTCCTTATTATTAGTAGTAGTATTTACTATATTATTAAACATAAAGCGTGATAACACAAATGTTAAAACCAACCATACGGACATTGTTAATAGAACACAGAGAACACAAACATTGTAGCATTTTCGCCTACACATTCCCTGATTATGTTTACCAGTCTCAGTTCTAATCATCTTAAAAGATTATGAAAAAGAAAAATAGGCAAAAATTCTAACAAATTTTTTTACCCCAATTAATTAGTTAATTCACTAGAGTACTTTAGTTTGTGCACTCCACACCAAAGACCTGAGCCTTGAGCTCTTCTTCAAAATCCACAGCTTCGGAAACTCTTCTGGAAATTTATCACATAAATCTCCTCTCTCTTTTTGAACACCCTCTTCAAAACAGCAATTCACTTAGGGTGGCTTAAAAGAGTTGTCCTTATTCACACAGAATTGTAGAAATTCTTTCGCACAATCATTATTTGAAACACTTTCATTTGCACCTACAACCACATAAGTCCATTCTGGTGCTGAATATTTCTTGCTCGGTACTTTCACTCTCTTTGTTCTTCGTACTTGATTCTCTTCTTCTGCTTCACTTTGCTCTGATTGACTCGATATTTCAAGTATTGTTTCAGGAATTTTACTATTGACAGTGTATTTCAGTTTTTTCACTCCTTTTGGCCACCTATCTCCCTTCTTTGCCCTTTTTCATTCTCATTCGTTTCTGAACTTTCTTCAGATGAGTTCCTCTTTCTTTTGTCTTTGACAACTGCAGGTGCTGAAGGAATAACCTTGTTCTCACCATCAATAACAACAGTGTTATCTTCACTAGTCCCAGTGACTTGTGCCCACTCTACTCCAACTTCAACCTGCTCTGGAACATTTCTTTGTTTGTGTCTTTTTTCTCCAGCAGTTTCTTCGTTTTCAAGTGGACTTGGGACTTTTCTCGTGTGACTTGCCTGTATCCAATCCGGCAAACCACCACACTTGACAGCTGTTGTAGTTACCAGCATGATCTGTTAAGGGCCATGCCAGCGAGGTTCTAAACAGGACTTCCTGACATGTTTCTTCACCACAACCCAGTCCCCAGGACTTAGATCATGGTCTTGTTCTTGTTGTGTTGTTGTCACAACTTCTCCAACCTGATGAGACACAGAACGCACCCCATCAGCCAATCCTTTACAATAATCCAGTATCAAGTCATCAGTAATGTTCATCAGTTGGTTTGCTGGAAGTGTTGGCTGTCTCATAGCCCTGCCCATGATTATTTCGAGTACAACCTAATTTAATCCACCCCTCTTTTTCAGAGTCACTTGCCTCTTCTTGTAAGGGGCCGATTCCGATCTCGGTCGGAGGCGCACCCAATACCATTCGGTCGGGAAAAAAGCCATGCGAAAGCCTGTTTCCCGACCGATCCGTACAGCACACCGAACGAGCAAGTACGATGCGCACAACAGCAAAAATACCGGCCGAGCCGTACTCACCCAAACCAGGTCCTGTTCTCCGACCGAGGCGAATCCGGAAACGCCGAATCGAGTCGCACGGAAGGAAAAATGCAGCCCCGTCCGGCCGGACAAGTACGATGCGCTTCCCGTACGCGCCGAACCCGTCGCTACGCACGGCACGTTAAAGCATCCGGGAGAGGCGCACATAAGCTCCGAATCGCGCCACAACACGATCCACGGCTACAAGACGAACACGGCACCGACGGGGACGACGCGAGCGACGAGGACGAAGCGAAGCGACGAGGACGACGCGAAGCAACGAGAAGGACGAACGACACGAACCAACCATGAATCCCTTCGTCCCGATCATACCAATATTCTACATCTACTACCGGAACAGGCACGGACGCGTACGGCGCAGAAGGTAAGCCAGACACCAACCACAAAACACATACAACACGTACACGACACATCACACACATACACGGGGATTCTGAATATACTTACACCAGCAACAGCAGCACCATAGGGGCGGGATGCCCATCACCAATGCCACATATGCACACAGGGGCCTGAATGCGCACCACCACCCCTACCCAGGGGGGCTGGATGCCTACCACTACTACCACCCTCACCCAGGGGGCAGGATGCCCACCACTACTACCACCCTCACCCAGGGGGCAGGATGCCCACCACTACTACCACCCTCACCCAGGGGGCAGGATGCCTACCACTACTACCACCCTCACCCAGGGGGGCAGGATGCCTACCACTACTACCACCCTCACCCAGGGGGCAGGATGCCCACCACTACTACCACCCTCACCCAGGGGGCAGGATGCCCACCACTACTACCACCCTCAGCCAGGGGGGCAGGATGCCCACCACTACTACCACCCTCACCCAGGGGGCAGGATGCCTACCACTACTACCACCCTTAGCCAGGGGGGCTGGATGCCTACCACTACTACCACCCTCACCCAGGGGGCAGGATGCCTACCACTACTACCACCCTTAGCCAGGGGGGCTGGATGCCTACCACTACTACCACCCTCACCCAGGGGGCAGGATGCCCACCACTACTACCACCCTCACCCAGGGGGCAGGATGCCCACCACTACTACCACCCTCACCCAGGGGGTGCAGGATGCCTACCACTACTACCACCCTTAGCCAGGGGGCTGGATGCCTACCACTACTACCACCCTCACCCAGGGGGCAGGATGCCTACCACTACTACCACCCTTAGCCAGGGGGGCTGGATGCCTACCACTACTACCACCCTCACCCAGGGGGCAGGATGCCCACCACTACTACCACCCTCACCCAGGGGGCAGGATGCCCACCACTACTACCACCCTCACCCAGGGGGCAGGATGCCTACCACTACTACCACCCTTAGCCAGGGGGGCTGGATGCCTACCACTACTACCACCCTCACCCAGGGGGCAGGATGCCTACCACCACTACCACCCTTAGCCAGGGGGGCTGGATGCCTACCACTACTACCACCCTTAGCCAGGGGGCTGGATGCCTACCACTACTACCACCCTCACCCAGGGGGCAGGATGCCTACCACCACTACCACCCTTAGCCAGGGGGCTGGATGCCTACCACTACTACCACCACCTCACCCAGGGGGCAGGATGCCCACCACTACTACCACCCTCACCCAGGGGTGCAGGATGCCTACCACTACTACCACCCTTAGCCAGGGGGGCTGGATGCCTACCACTACTACCACCCTCACCCAGGGGGCAGGATGCCTACCACTACTACCACCCTCACCCAGGGGGCAGGATGCCCACCACTACTACCACCCTCACCCAGGGGGCAGGATGCCCACCACTACTACCACCCTCACCCAGGGGGCAGGATGCCTACCACTACTACCACCCTTAGCCAGGGGGGCTGGATGCCTACCACTACTACCACCCTCACCCAGGGGGCAGGATGCCTACCACCACTACCACCCTTAGCCAGGGGGGCTGGATGCCTACCACTACTACCACCCTTAGCCAGGGGGCTGGATGCCTACCACTACCACCTCACCCAGGGGCAGGATGCCTACCACACTACCACCCTAGCCAGGGGGCAGGATGCCACCCACTACCACCCTCACCAGGGGCAGGATGCCCACTACACCTCACCCGGGGTGCAGGATGCCTACCACTACTACCACCTAGCCAGGGGGCTGGATGCCTACCACTACTACCACCCTCACCCAGGGGGCAGGATGCCTACCACTACTACCACCCTTAGCCAGGGGGGCTGGATGCCTACCACTACTACCACCCCACTCATAGGATGGACAATGCATGACACAACAAGCACACCACAACCTAGGGAATGCAAGATTAAGACATCCCCCCACCACCATGACAAGCGTGTGTAGGCTGTGTCAAATGCCTACAACACCGAACATGACTTTGAACATACAATGTGACCCCCTAGCACATGTGCCACACATATATGTGTGTGGCACCCACAATGCAAGCAGCCCATGACCATTGTGGCAATGGGGCCTAAACCCCCATCATCACAGTGACCAAAAGGTAAGTGTGGGGTCCATAGCCGAAGCACATTTTGACCATTGTGGCAATGGGGTCTAAACCCCATCATCACAGTGACCAAAAGGCAAGTGTGGGGTCCATAGCTGAAGCACATTTTGACCATTGTGGCAATGGGGTCTAAACCCCCATCATCACAGTGACCAAAGGCAAGTGTGGGGTCCATAGCTGAAGCACATTTTGACCATTGTGGCAATGGGGTCTAAACCCCCATCATCACAGTGACCAAAAGGCAAGTGTGGGGTCCATAGCTGAAGCACATTTTGACCATTGTGGCAATGGGGTCTACACCCTCATCATCACAGTGACCAAAAGGTAATTGTTGACAAAGAAAGAGCTGCAACTGCCAAACTGCATGGATCATTCCTGGTCACAGAACCAAAAACTCATCTGTGGCAAAGTAGTGAATGTGTCGCATTGCAACATAAATTGGGGGAGCCAAATACTGCAGTGCAAATGAAACATTCCTTTGGCCATGTGCAGACAAACAACACCCATGGGGGCTGAGACCGTCAACAGTCATCAATGACAGAAGTGACCATCAGAATGCAGAACCACATATTTGCACCAATGGGCACACAAATGCAGATATCCTGTGGAGACAGCAGATGTGAGGTGAACAGATACCATACCATGGCAGCAATGGGACACACAAACCATGATCACTGTGCTGACCGATGACCTAGGAGTCCCAGGGACAGCAGGGGAAACACACCAAACAACATACAGCCAATGGCACACCCAAGATATGCCAATGCAGTGGTGCAGATGCACAAACACAAACAGGCAGACCAACACTGTCATCATACACAGCAGGTGAGGGGTGGGGGTGCCAGTGTCCCCAGGCAACCACACAACACATGAGGAGAGCTGAATACCAATCATACAGATGTGCATACACTGCCACACTAAGGTAACTCATGGATCCAAATCCCCTATGTGGGCAAGCAGGCATTGTCAGGTGAGAGGGAGCACAAAACACACATGTCACACAGGCACGTAGGAACAACAACTGACACAGCATGACACAGACACACCACAGCACCACCCCCAGGGCCCCCACAATGTGGTGACCCTGGGCTGAATAAAAATCCCACTGTGATGACAAAGCTAAATGTCGTTCACACTGTGAACCACAGTCAGGTGTCCTGAGCAACAAACTACCATCACACCTACACAAGCACAAATCAATCAGCATGGCCAGTAAGCCAAGGCCAACATGGAGGCAGGGGACTAGCTGGGCAACAACTCCCATCTGCACACACTCAAGACCACACCCCTCGACCTCTGACAATGTGCAGCAGTGAAGTACACATGCACTGGTGACATTGCACATGCACCCATGACTATTCCAGGGTGGTGGGTGGGAACCAAGGTGCAGAAACACATCACACATGGACACTCAACAAGACTCCTGAATGTCTGGCACACTGCACACTACGCTGTACATGGACATGACGGCGATACCACACCGACCAATGGGATCCCAGCCACAGTCACACACCAATGAAGAAGCCAAGGTCACCCACAAAGAACACACATAGACAACAACCAACATTGCAGCCCGGACCCTGAGGAGTGCCAGCAGTCACACACACAACATGTCACAATCACTGAAAGATAACACGAACTGGAAATCACATGACAGGGGCAAACAACAAGTGCCAAGGGGAAACCTGACTGTGACCCATCTGCGTCTGCACACAAACTCAGCCCTGACCGAAAACACACCTATGGGTGACACCCTGATGACCAGTAATGTGCCATGCACCCACATCACAGAGAACACAGGGAGAAGACTTTGGGGGAACATAGCTCAAGTCAGCAAGCATCACAAACAGGTACAACACTAGGGATCACAGCATGCGCAGATGAATGGAAGTGAACACACAGACATGCACATACAACACACACCTTGGGCGCAGGCAATGTCACACGTGTACACACTGCCATGAGGGGACTTCACTCCTGTGTGAGGAAAGCTGTGCCATATGTTGCCTCAGTAGGGCCCCATCATGTCAGCTGAGCACTTGGTCACACAATCAACAATTAGCACCAAATGAGGGCTCCCATCACATCAGCCTGGTCATGGATGTGCCAACGGAATCATCAGCACAGATCCAACACACTTGTATAGCAATGTTGCACTGACTACACGGATGAGTCCTTCCCCATTGATGCCCAAACCTGCATGTCCACTGGAGATGGCAACACGGTCAGGGAAGTAGACAAATGCAACGATGGCAGGCACAACAGATGTGCAGGGGTGGAAGCCACAGATATGAAATTGCCAATGTAAGTAGGAAACCCATTGCCAAATACTGAACACATGACACCCTCAGATGCTGCTATTGATGACATGGATACACCACATGATAGGACACATTCCCCCTGGACCACATGGGTTCCTGCACAGTAACACTTCATAATCATGAGACCAGATATCACCATCACTGCAGCAAGGGCATGGTTAGCAGCACCAACAACATGTACATCTGAAGCATGAGCACTAGAGAAAAGAAAGTTGCTTTATTCAGCATATGTGTTGTTTGAAAACGACGTCCAGAAAAAATAGAGCAAAGGCCAATGGCCAGTCCATTGTCAAAGTTCAAACAGGGTGACACTGGCAGATGTCACCCTACGCATGCCTGCACAAAACCAGGGACAATCCACTAGGAGGGGCAACCGGGGGGCAGGCCAGGCACCGCAGGGACAGGATCAGGGCTCACCAGGGGGAGTCAGGGAAGGGGTGGTGGGTGCTGGAGAGCCACTGACAACTGCAGTGGAGGTGTCTGACATGGTGTGTGCCGGCACAACTGGGGGCATGACTCAGATGTCGTGGGTGCCGGCACAACTGCAGTGGACCCTGCAGATGGGGTGGACAGGTCCGCCACTGCAGTGCCCAAGTCAGATAGGGCGGTAGTGGACTCCACTGCAGTGCCTACCTCCAGGGGAGGAGAATGGGGAACAGGCAAGGTGGGTTGGACAGAGGGGAGGACACCCTCACCACATCAGTGGCACAGACAAGCGCAGCGGGGGTGTGGTGCTGGGAGAGCAAGTGGCAGGGGAGAAGGCCTGATCCTCTTGGGGATGGTATATCTGTGGGTGGGGGAACCTGGGGCAGGGTGTGGTGGGGGCACCTGTGCAGTGGGGGCCTGAGGGATGGAGGACGGAGACCTTGTGCCTGAGCTGCAGGGCGGTGGCGGGGTCTTGCTCTTACCACTCCAGGGGGACTTGCGGGTGGGGGCCTCAGTCCGTCTGCGCCTGGGGGAGGGTGTCCGGGGGCGAGGGGCACTCTGCTCCGTGTGGGTGGGCTTCCTCTTCCCCCGGGATGCTGGAGCAGCTTCATCGGTGGGGAAGAGGCCGAGGTCACAGAGGAAGAGCTGCTGTGACTTTGGGGTTGCATGTGAGGCAAGGGAGGGTGCTTTGGAGGGAGAGGGAACTGAGGACTGCGCAGTGCATGTGGATGCGTGTGTGTGTTCCAGGGCCCCATCCCCTGTGAGTCTGGCTTCAGTCCCCTGAATGTGCGTGCGTGTGCGTTTTGTCATTGGCGTGTGTGTCAGTGTGCTGGATGTGTGTGTGCTGGTGTGTGCCTGTGCCGGTGTGTGTGTGCTTGGGACGGGTAAGGTGCTGGGGAGTGTGGATGGAGCAGAGGCAGGAGGGGTGAGGGACCGTTTGAGGAGGGACACTGCTGCCGTCAGGGAGGAGTCCATGGACCTATTGCCCCTCTGTAGGTCAGACATGCCCGATGAGATGCCCTCCATGAACGACACCAGCTGAGTCAACAGCGCGGTGTGCGCATGGAGGACACTCAGCATGGCTGTCTGCCCTACATGGAGCTGGCGAAGGAGGTACACAGACTCCTCACTCAGGGCAGCAGGGGACACAGGGGCAGGGGGTGCGGTGCCTGGCCCAAAGGAAACACGCTCCCGGACATGGGAGCCTCCACGGACCTGGGGAATGGGAGCCGATGGGAGGGCGGTGGTGGTGCTGGTGGTGGCGGGGACAGCAACACTAGCTGGGGTGTGGTGGCTGCTGACACCCGCCTCCACAAGGGAGTCATCCTCCGAGTTGCTCTGGTCCTCAGCTGAGGTGGATGCTGCTGAGGACTCCTCGGTGTGGCTCCCCTCGCCCTCCGTGCCACTGGGTCCCTCCGACCACTCCTCGGCTGCTGACCCAGTCTGGCTCTCTGGCTCCTCCTGGTCCGTGGAGCTGTCCCCTTCCGTGGCCGTGGATGTATCTGCAAACAATGGGGATACAGACAGACATCAGTCACCTGCACATAACGCACACACCACTGTGAGCACAGCACATCACAGAGCAAGCCCTGGCATCATCAGTTGTACATTGCTAAAAGTGCCCTAATTGAACAGGAGAAGTCAATTGTCAGTCTGATGCCAAGCATGGCACTCACATCCCACATGGCCTTGCACCCATCTGTCTGGTGTCTGTTGGATTGCAACACCCCAGTGTTGACACATGCACCAAGTACACAGTAGTTGGACAGTGCAGAGGACACGGTGTGGCATGTGACATGCACACATCACAGCTCTTGCCAGTGAGTCAGTACAGGT